>CM038142.1:263948800-264432002 GCA_021437245.1 Aegilops speltoides
AGGTGCAGAGGATTTGGTCGGAGCAGCTGAAGAGTTTGTCGAAGGAGCTGAGGACTTTGAAGGAGGAGGAGCAGTCTGAGGAATTGGCCGTGAGGGCTTTGAAGAATCTGGCCGTGAGGGCATTGAGGGTGAAGCACTTGGCTTATGCGCAGGCTTCTTAGGCATCGCCTTCTTCGGCTTACTAGCAGAGGTCTCAGCAGTGGTAGCAGCAGCAGCAGAGTCTTCATTGAATTTCCTCACTGCTTCCTTTGCTTGTTTGGCCAGTTTGGCCTGGCGCTTTGCCCATTCATTAGGATAATCCTCACCGCGCTTGAGGCTGGTGGGATCTGCCAATTGGCCAGGTGCCAATGGAGGTCTTGGGCATGGAGGGTTGAGAGCGAATTTCTTCATATACTTGGGAGTAACATATCTGTACTCCCTCCATTCCCGTACCCATCTCCTCTCTATCCTTTGTATGCGCACCTTGCGCTGATTTTTGTCCTCCTTGCCAAATTTGGCCTCATCAGGAGTGCAGTAATCCTTGTATATGTCCTGAGGGATTTCGAAAGCAGTATTGACCTCAGGCCTCTTTCCTCCCTTCTGTGGCTTCTTTCCATCAGCCATTTTCTTTAGCTAAGGAATATGAACAACTGAAGTTTTTGAAGAGGTGCGCAACTTTTCTTCGAGGAACACTGCAAATGAGTTAGGTTGATGAGAACCTAGTGATTCAGCAGCGGACATGAGTATTGTGAACAGAGTATAGTTGCGAGGAATTTGTAGAGGTCATATGCATTCTCAGAAGATTTTCAAAAAAAATAGGTTTGAAGAATTTGACCAGATGAGTCTTGAAGAATTTCACTAAGCGTTCTTAATATTAGGTTCCAGAATTGTACAGATTGAAAATCCACACAATTGAGGAATCTTGAAGAAAATCATCGCTTAGAGAAACGAATCAAGAGCAGATGACATGTGAAGTGTTCATGTGTGTGAAGATTTGAAGAATAAACACCTTTGAATATTTTCAAAAAAACATATGAATCAAAGAGGGCAGTAAAAGTAACTTTTAATTACCCTTTTTTAAGAACACGACGAACTGGGAAGAGTAGATGTGAAGTTCGTCAGTTCAGATCTTCCACGCCCTAACTCGGCAGAGGAAGACAGCTACGGCGGCGGCGAAGTGAAGAAGTCCGCAACCGGTGCGAGTATGACGGCGACGAGGTCGAGGCTGTGAAGCTCTTCCTCACCGGTGACGATGAAGTAGCAGCGGCGCTAGGGTTTGAGAAGCTTGAGCGGGAGTGAGAGCGAGCGGAGTAAAAACGAAGTGAGGAAGAGGCAGGGGTATTTATAGTGGAAGTGAAAAAACGGTACGCCCGAGGAAATTGGACGAACGTGCCCCTGGCCCTTCTCATTCGCTTGACATGTGTCACCCACGTACTAAGAGGTAGCGATCGTGTAGGATCATGGGTGAGTAGATAAGTATTGTCGTGGGATGCGGAACGGTTTGAGCGGCAAAGCCGAAAATTCAGATAAGATAAGTTAAAAGCTCCGTTCGCAATTTCTTCAGCTGTCAAGGACACAGTGAAGATTTTGAACGAGTTTCAAATAGAACGCATATGAAGAATTTGTGAAAAGATTGGGCTGAGTTTAGCATAGAGGGGGAAGGGTACGATCACATTCACTTAGCAGAAGAAATCAACTTGAAGAATTAGCAATAAGTGAATGCTGTAGAGGACATAAACATCTATGGTCGACAGTGCCCCCAAACATCTATGGATAGAGCTCTTGTGACCGATTCCTGAAGTTCTAATTAAAAATGGAAAGAAGTCGAGTGGAGAAACGGATTATGTGTGATGTGTGCCGCCGCCGCTGCGCTTCTGTGTGTGATGTGCACACCCAAGAACGCAAGCATGAAGAAGTTAAAATGATGAAGAAAAAGAATACTCGATGACAAGTTCGAGCACTTAAAATTTAGTGTTAACTTAAAAAACATTTTGTTGTGGCATATCCTGTGTTAGAAAACAAAAATCAACAGCTCAGATTTCAGTGAAAAAAGAAACTATAGAAGTTCATATATTGATCCTAAGAGAGTTCAAACTATGTATGCGTGTGCAAACTTTGACGCCCTCTATCTGTTTAACAAAAAATTCCAACAAATGAGATGGAAGAATTTCTCATTTGTAAAAAAAACAAAGCTAAGCTAAGACACTACTTTCTCGTATGTGAATGAGATGTCATGTAAAAATGGATATACAAGAAATTGCTCTTGTTTCTTTTTAAAAAAATGGATTTTTTTCATTCATAAAAAAATAACCAATTTTTTAAAAGTTAGATTTTCCTCGTTTCTAAAAAATAAGAGAGTAGGACAACTCAAAATAACAAAGCAGTTCAAAAAAGTATATAAAAATGGATTTTTAAAAAAACTAATTTTTTTGAAATAACCGACAAGGTCAAAAACACATAGAAGTTCTAATTTGAAAACCCTAGAAGTTCAATTTGAAATAACCAAGAAGGTCAAAAAACCTAGAAGTTCAAATTTTAAAACCTAGAAAATTGTTTGCTTATTTGAAACCATATTTTTCTAAGAAGTTCAAAGTAAAAAAAGAGAAGTTCGAAGGTTAAACAAACTTAGATGTTTTCTCATTACTAAATAATAAAATGAAAAAGTTAAAATTAAAAAAGAAGGAAAAAGAAAAAAAGTTATAGAAGACTTAGTAGTTCAAAAAATTATTTAAAGAAAGCATTTTTCATGTTTCCAAAACGAAATTAGAGGTTCAAATTTCACAAACATAGAGGTTCAATGTTTATTACAGAACCAAGAAAGTCAAATTAAAAAAACAAAGAAGTTCAACTTTTTAATGATAAAGGGGTTACATATAAACCTAGAGGTTCGAATTTAAATAACCGAGAAGTTTGATTTTTAGTACAAAACCAAGATGCACGTTAAAAAACTAAAAATAAGAAGTTCAATGCTTGTTACAAACCCAAAAGAAGGTCATTAAAAAAAGCATCTCAAACAATTTTATAAAAAAAGATTTTCTCTGTTAAAACAAACCTAGAAGCTCAAATTTAAAAATGGAGCGACTTGAGGTCTATCGAAAGGTAGGATTTTTTCTGTCACTAAAGGAAATAAACCAGGAAGTCCATATTAAAATATGGAGAAGTTCGATGATTATAGAAAACTCAGATTTTCCTCGTTATTAAAGAATGGAAATAAGAAGTTCAAAAATTAAATAACCAGCAGTTCAACTTTTAAAAATATAACGCTTCAAAATTTCATAAAAAGGGAATAAGAAATAAAACCAGGAAGTCCATATTAAAAACATGGAGAAGTTCAATGATTATGGAAAACTAAGATTTTCATCGTTATTAAAGAATGGAAACAAGAAGTTGAAAAATAAATAACAAGAAGTTCAACTATTAAAAATAGAGTGCTTCAAAATTCATAAAAAAGATTAAGAAAATCATATTAAAAATTCATAAAAAAACTCAAATATTTTCACGTAACCGAGAGAAGATCAGGTTGATAACTGCGAGAAGTTCACGTACTACACGGTGTGGATTTTGTAATAAAAAAAGAATGAAAAAAGCAAACGCTGAAAGTTTTGTTGCTACAAGTTCAAGTCCTCAGCCCGAGAAAATTCAAAAATTCGTGTGAGAGAGGTTGAACAAAAAAACGTGACAGAAGTTCAAGGTGAAAAGAGCGGGAAGTTGAACTACGACATGGAATGCGTTTCACATAAGAATATAAGAATAGAAAACAAAAGGCTTAAAAGTTTTGTTGCAAGAAGTTCAAGTGCTCTATCCAGGGAAGTTCAAAAATTCTTGCGCGAGAGGTTCACCTTGTATTTCCATGTTCGATTTTTTCCCTATAAAAATTGAATACAATTCTTTACTCAAAATATAAAAAGGTGAAGTTCAAATTGAAATAACAGAGAAGTTCAGAGTTTATTGAAACATAGGATATACCTGTTCAAAAATAAAAACACAACACCATTTTTTTGCACTATTAAGAACAACTCATAAGCGAAAAAAATGGTTGCTAGAAGTTCAAGTGCTCGGCGAGGGAAAGTTCAAAAATTCTTGTGAGAGAGGTTCACCGTGTATTTAGATGTCCAAAATACATAAAAAAAATATGTTGTTTTTTGTGTTTTAAAATAATTCTCGCAAACTAGAGAGAAGTTCAAAGTGATAACAACGGGAAGTTCACGTACTACATGGTGTGTATTTCATATAAGAGAAAATACAAAAAAAGTGAAACAGGGTGAAGTTCAGACAGAGATGCCCCAGAAGTTCAATTACTTCACGTAGTGCAAAAAACACCATGTAAAAAATCAGCACGTCAAAAACAAAGTGAAGTTCGAATAGACACGTCCTAGAAGTTCAACTACTTCACGAAGAGCAAAAAACAACACGTTAAAAATAGTGTGAAGTTCGAACAGACATGCACGAGAAGTTCAACTACTTCACGCAGTGTATTTCCATTCGCGATGAAGGCAGAAATCATGATCTCGTCATTTTCTAATTTACATCAAAACAGTAGGAAATCATTTGTGTAAGTTCAAGTCCTTCGTCGGAGAAAGTTAAAAAATGAGAGAGATTTGTACAAAAGGAATATCATTTGTGTGACATTGACGAATGTATGAGAAATTACAAAACGAAAATATGTCACGGAAGTTCAACGTGAAAACAGTTGGAAGTTTAACTACTACACGGAATGAATTTCAAATGAAAAACTTTTAAAACCATTGCGAGTATGAAAAAGTGATCAACACGGGACAGTTGCGTGTCTACAGCAGCTTTCCATCGGTATATCACTTGCTCAATTCCGATGAGCGTTCCGGTTCGTGGATGGATAGCCACGGGCGAAAAAAAAGCATGTGAAAAACAGAGTGAAGTTCAAGGTTTCATACCGAGAAGTTCAGGTACTTCACGCGATGCATTTTTCACGAATCTGTTTCGCGATAAAGGCAGAACAAATGATCTCGCCGTTTTTGAAGTTACTTGAAAACGGCAGGGAATCACAGAAAACCATCAACATGAAAAAGTTTCGCATTTTCCGTAGCTTTTCAACGGTATATTATTTGCCCCATTCCGATAAAGTTTGTGGAAATCACAACGAAAATAAGTTTTTAGCCATTTTGAAAACTGACATAAAACAGTAAGGAATTGGGAGAAATAATATATACCAAAAAATTTCGCAGTTCCTCAAGCTTTCCAATGCCACATCATTTGTTGCATTCGGACATAGGGTTAAACAAATAGCTCGAAAATACGAACTCGGTGAAACTTGTACCGTTTTCTAAATCACTTTTAAACCGTTCAAAATTATAAAAAACCTTCTACATGAAAAAGTAGCGCATTTTCATAAGCTTTTCAACGCCATATCATGTGCCTCAATTGGTTTAGCCGTTTAGAAATGACATCGAAAATACGAACTCGGTTGTTCGGTTTGTGAAATTTTACGATTTTCTAAATTACTCTTTAACCGTAGGGAATTAGAGAAAACTTTCAACATGTGGAAGGAGCTGTTTTGCAGCAGCTTTCCAAAACCATATTACTTGCCTCATTCAAATAAACAGTTTAGAAATGCGATCGAAATTACGATTCATGTTTTTGTGTGAAGAAAAAACAGTTTTCAAAACTGCTCTTAAACCACTTACATTTTGCGAAAAATTTAACTTGGGTCATGATACTCGTGTCCATAGCTTTCCAACGGTATATAGCAAGCCCTATTTGGGCAATGTTGCGGGAAGTTCAACCTAGCACAAGGGGAAGTTCAGGTCGAACAACTCAGGCAGTAAAATCGCAAAAAATGCGAGTTCTTCACAACCCGAGTGCAAAATCCGCCTATGAGCGAGATCCCTATCTAAAACGAGTATTTAGTTGCTAAAAATTGTTTGAAGATTACACTTACATCACATGGAACACGACTAACCAGAAAAACTCACGGTAAAAGGCACGGTTGCGAAGATAGCCCGAAGGTCGGGTTCGTACAGAGAGAAGTTCAGGCGCGCGTACAAACAAAACTACATCACAGAAGTTCAACATGAAAACAACATGAAGTTCAACTACTACGTTGAATGAATTTCAGATGAAAAACTTTTAAAATTGTTGCGAGTATGAAAAAATGATCAACACGGGAAAGTTGCGTGTTTATAGCAGCTTTCCATCGGTATATCACTTGCTCAATTCCGGTGAGTGGATGGAGAGCTAGAAGCAGTGGATAGAGATATGCAAGCAAAAAAAGCACGTGAAAAATAGAGTGAAGTTCAAGTACACGTGCTGAGAAGTTCAGGTTCTTCACGCGATGCATTTTCGAAGAATCAGTTTCGCGATAAAGGCAAAACGAATGATCTCGCCATTTTCGCAATTACTTGAAAACGGCTAGGAATCAGAGGAAACCATAAACATGAAAAAGTTTCACATTTTCTGTAGCTTTTCAGCGGTATATTATCTGCCCCATTTCGATAAAGTATGTAGAAATTATGCCAAAAGTACGTTTTTAGCCATTTTCCAATTTGACTTAAAACTGTAAGGAATTAGGAAAAACAATATATACGAAAAAGTTTCGCATATGCTCAAGCTTTCCAACGTCATATTACTTGTTGCATTCGAACGTACGGTTAAAGTTTTATCTCGAAAATCCGAACTCGGTGGAACTTGTACTGTTTTCTGCATTACTTTTAAACCGTTCCAAATTAGAAAAAACTTTTGACATCAAAAAGTAGCGCATTTTCACAAGCTTTCCAATGCCATATCATTTGCCTCAAATGGATTAGCCGTTTAGAAATTACATTGAAAATACGAACTCGGCTGTTCGGTTTGCAAAATTTTACGATTTTCAAAATTACTCTTTATCCATAGGGAATTTGAGAAAACCTTCAACATGTCGAAGGAGCGGTTTTACAGCAGCTTTCCAACACTATATTATTTACCTCATTCCGATAAATGGTTTAGAAATGCAATCGAAAATACTATTCACGTTTTTTGTGTGAAGAAAAAACGGTTTTCAAAACTGCTCTTAAACCGCTTACATTTTGCCAAAAATTTAACTTGGATCATGATATTGGTGTCCATAGCTTTCCAACGGTATATCGCAAGCCCCATTTGGACACTTTTTAGCTGAAGTTCAACCCAGTACAGAGGGAAGTTCAGGCGTGTTACTCAGGCAGTTCAGGTTGTGATCAAAATATTATTTTGATCCCGTGATTAGAATAGTGTTTATGATATACATATATATATATATATGTATATATATATGTATGTATGTATATATATATTCAAATGAAGAACAACGTCGGAAAGAGTGAAGACAATGCAAAGTTGAAGAATTTGAAAAACCGAGGAATTCCAATAACTAAGAAAAACTCAAATTGAAGATTTTCAACTTTGGTTGGTGGTGTAACCCACCGTATAAGAAAGCTGATTTCAGGCAGCGCGTACAATTGTCGTAGGGCTCTGGGAATCAATTTCTTCATTAAGTTCTTCACACTTAGAGGGTTAGTATTCATTGATTGAAGAAAAACATTACTTTGTGTGTTGCGCATCTAAGTCATCAAGTCAGCATAAGTGTTAGGATGTGTGTCCATTTCAGAGAACATTCGAAGATTCTAGGATATTTAGCTCACACCACAACTTGCTAAATCTCTTCTCATCCAAGGGCTTAGTGAAGATATCGGCCAGCTGGTCTTCAGTGCTAACGTGGTCGATGGAGATGTCGCCCTTTAGCACATGATCACGAAGAAAATGATGACGAATCTGGATGTGCTTGGTCTTCGAGTGCTAAACTGGGTTATGAGCAATCTTGATAGCGCTCTCATTGTCGCAGTAGAGAGTCACATTCTTCACGTTGATGCCATAGTCCTTGAATGTTTGCTTCATCAATAGTAATTGAGCATAGCACGATCCAGCAACAATGTACTCAGCTTCTGAAGTGGAGAGTGATACGCAGTTCTGTTTCTTCGAGGACCAACAGACCAAAGATCGTCTGAGTAAATGGCATGTGCCTAACGTTGACTTGCGGTCCACACGATCGCCAGCATAGTCAAAGTCTGAATATCCAATGAGATCAAACGAAGAGCCCTTGGGATATCATAATCCAAGTGGTTGTGTGTGAGCTAGATATCGAAGAATATGCTTCACAGCTTTATGGTGTGATTCCTTCGGTGTAGCTTGAAATCGGGCACACATGCAAACACTAAGCATAATATCCGGCCTAGATGCACATATGTACAATAAAGAGCCAATCATGGAGCGGTATACCTTTTGATCGAAGTCTTTACCATTTACATCAGTGCATAGATGCCATTTGTGGGCATTGGAATTTTGACTCCTTTGCAATCTTGCATGCCGAATTTCCCCAATACGTCCTTGAGGTATTTCTCCTGAGATATGAATATGCCATTGCGCTGTTGACGAATTTGAAGACCTAAAAAGAATTGCAGTTCTCCCATCATGGACATTTGATATTCTTCACTCATCATATAGGGAAATTCATCACTGTATTGTTGGTCAGTACAGCCAAAAATGATATCATCAACATAAATTTGGCACACAAATAATTCACCATCATAAGATTTAGTGAAAAGAGTTGGGTCGAGTGAACCGGGTTTGAAGCCTTTCTTCATGAGGAATTCATTCAAAGTATCATACCACGCCCGAGGGGCCTGCTTGAGGCCATACAGGGCCTTATTGAGTCTAAAGGCTTTGTCAGGATGTTTTGGATCTTCAAAACCTAGGGGTTGAGCAACATATACTTCTTCCTCAAGCTTACCATTGAGTAATGCACTTTTCACATCCATTTGTTGTAAGATAATATCATAATGGTTAGCATAAGCAAGTAATATGCGAATAGCCTCAAGTCTAGCAACAGGTGCAAAAGTTTCATCGAAGTCAATTCCTTCAACTTATGTGTAGCCTTGAGCTACAAGCCATGCCTTATTCCTCACCACAAGGCCATTTTCATCTTACTTGTTGCGGTAGATCTACTTTGTGCCAATAATGTTGTGCTTGCGAGGATCTGGACGTTTGACCAGTTCCCATACGTTGTTGAGCTCGAATTGATGCAATTCTTCTTGCATAGCTTGAATTCACTCAGGCTCCAGAAATGCTTCATCTACCTTAGTGGGCTCTGTGATAGAGACAAAAGCAAAGTGCCCACAAAAGTTAGACAAATTTGAAGCTTTTGAGCATGTGAGAGGACCTGGTGCTTCAATGTCATCGATGATCTTCTCGATTTACACTTTTGCAATGCGAGGATCAGCGGGTTGTCTTCGAGGAATTTGATCCGCATTTTCTTCAGGAGCATTTTCCTCAACACCATTTTCTTCAGGTGTGCCAGCTCGACGTTCTTCACGTTCTGGAATGAATTCTTCAGCAGATTCTTCGGTTGGAATGACATCCTCAGTAGCCTTGAACTTGATTGATTCCTCAGTTGCTGGTTCATCTAACACAGAAGGTAGGTGCTCTCTTTGCGAGCCGTTAGTTTCATCGAACTGCACATCTACAGTTTCAACAACATTGTGAAGAACATTGTTGAAGACTTTGTAGGTGTGCGAGTCCTTTCCGTAACCAAGCATAAAACCCTCATGTGCTTTCGGTGCAAATTTAGAATTGTGATGAGGATCTCTAATCCAACATTGAGCACCGAAGACTTTGAAGTAACTCACATTGGGTTTCTTGTCAGTGAGGAGTTTATAAGCAATCTTCTTGAAGAATTTGTGAAGATATACCCTGTTGATGATGTGGCACGTAGTATCAATACCTTACCTAGACCCAATACCTAACGTGCCACAACATCAACACCTGATCCATAAGAAGTCTTCTTTGCCAGCGAAGATGATATGCTTCTGATGCGACGATGATAATGGAACATCCATCAATAGATTCTTGTCACCAGTCATGTGATTCGTACATCCTATATCGAGGACCCACTCATTGGCTTTGGTTGATCATCCTGCAGATGAATTAGTGCAACTTACGAACTCATATACTTCATCAGTGAAGAATATGACATCAATATCATCAGATCAATTTTGTCAAACAATAGAATAGATAAATAGTATGAAGACGTGTGAAATGAAAGTTCATTTCATCATGATTAGCATGCATCCTTTCAGGCAATGTTCAGGTCTCCAGCAAATTCTTCAGACGTTTTAAGCACGTCTGGAGACCTGACCTTGCATAAGAGATTAGTTCTTTTTCTTCACCACCCACATCTGAAGGGGTGGCAAAGAATTCATCACTCTGTGAGCACCATATGAGAAAGGTGGCATAGAAGCTAGTCCACTTTGTTTCACATAAGAAGGGTTAGGATAAGCATATGAATAAGCAGAGAAATTCTTCGAGGACTTATGAACATAATGATTAGATGAATAATGCTCATATCATAGCCCTTAGCTCTACACTGCGAACAGAGGGGTTAGCACGATGATGATCATATGAGGACTTTGATCCTTTTGAGGAATTTGATCCACATGAGGAATTTAGTCCGTATGAGGACTTGGATCCATATGAAGAATTTGGTCCATATGAAGAATTTGATCTGGAGTTCCTATTTGTCGTGGTTGGGGGCATGAGCACCTATGGGGCAGGGCCCCTTCTCGGTCCGGCAGGGAGCGGAGGGTCGCGCGAAGAGCAGATCGAGGTCGAGCACGCGCGGGGTTTTACCCAGCTTCGGAGCTCTCCGGAGAGATAAAGCTCCTACAGCTGCTTTGTGTTTGTATTTTGTTCTTGCTCGAGAGTGTGGGTATCCTGTGGTGTCGAATGAGTCGAACCGAACCCCCTCTACATGCGCATGGGCCTCCCTTTTATAGTCTAAAGGGGTCACCGACAAGTGGCAGCGTAGAAAGAGGGGTAAAAAGGTAAAAAGGCGGGTTGGTACAACCACTACCTACAATGCCCCTACCTAACTCTGACGACAGGGGACAAGGGCATTTAATGCCCGTCTGGTCGCTCGAACAGTGCAGGAAGCGACCGTTAGGGGCGCCACCAATCGCCATGATGGCCTCCTAGTCACCTTCGATTGCCACCTCGCACCGCTAGGCTGCACAGCCACCCGCCACGAGCACCAGGAGTGATCCTGCGGCGACACATCGTCGGGTGAGCTGGAGCGCAGAGTGGTGGCTTCGCCGCGGCAAGTGCCTTGCCGCGGTCTCTGTCTTGTTGCACCCGCAAGCTTGCCGCTCGTCGGGTCTTGCCGGGACGTGCGGTGCGTCGCGGCAAGTCTTCTGAAGTGCCTCGGTTGGCCTTCCCGGCAAGCTCCTCTTGCCGGGGTCTTGTCCTTCCCGGCAAGCTTCTCTTGCCGGGGCTTTGTCTTCTCAGCTAACACTTTGTTCTTGAATGGCAGTAAAATAAGAATGACAGAGGGTCTTGGCGGACGCCCGGCAAGCCTTGCCGCAGACGCCATGCGATCGCCTGCAGACAAGTTCGGGGTACTAAGATACCCCTACTTTAGTACACCGACAGGAGCCCCCGGGCCTGGGCCACACACGGTGCCGAGCGCTATTGGGCCAGGCCCAACACAGGGCACGGGCACGCGCGGCCTGGGTCCAAACCAAATCCGCTCCGTATCCACCGCGGCCTCCTGTAACGGCATGCGTCAATCGCCGCGTCGTGGGAGAGGTCGTGGGCAATTTTTATGTCCAGGAAATGCGTAACGTTCGCCTCCCCTATGTATAAGCAGAGGAAACAGGGCCGTTCCCCCACCTTCACCACTTGCAGTTCCTTCCTCCGAAAGCTCCACCGCTCCCTCCGCTTCCTAAGCCGAAGAGAGCAGCGCTCCGCCGTCCGTCGCCGCTGTCGTCCCCCAACGCTCCGCTCCCCGCCGCTTCCGCCATGGCTCGAAGATCAGCAAGGCCGAGAAGTCGGCCGAGGCGCTATGGCTTGAGGCGCCGCAAGAAGCGGTGCTTTTCCCGCGAGCTCACCCCGGCGGCGCTGCGGAGGAGTTCTACCTCTTCCGTCGACGCAGACGCGCGATCCAGCAAGACGCCGGTGCTTCACCGAGGCTTCCAAATCGAGCGGTGCCCAAAAGGGTACTATTTCTTTCTCGGTGTTCTTCTATTGCGGCTCTGCCCACCTTTTCGGACTTCTTCTGCGACATTATGAATACCTACGGGTTTCATCTTCTTGATTTCACCCCAACGCCCGTTCGACAATGGCGGTTTCGCTACACCAACGAGAACTTTAGCATCCACCCAAATGTCGCTCTTTTCGCCATTATTTCACCCCCGAGCCGAGAAAGGAGAGCCATTGGCTGGCGGAGTCGCTGGACCTCACGAATCGGCATGAAGGAGGTGTATCTCGGGCGAGCTCCGCGGCAAGTGGGATGACCGGAGGGCGGAGTGGTGCTGGATCTGTGATGCCAATCCGCAGCCCTTCACCAACTCGCGCCAGCTCGGGTAGTTCGCGGCGGTGATCGGGCGCTGTCGTCACGGACGACGCTAAGCTGAAGATTGCCACCACCAATCCTCCGGCTCAGCTTGCCGGCTCTAACAGGGCGGTTGGCGCGATTTTCTTCGCTGTCGCGACGCCCCTCTGCAGAAGAGGGGAGGCCCGCCGCAGTTTGGCGGCCAGCGGATATCATGAGGCTGCGCTGGGCCTTAATTTCAACTTCACGGTTACGGGCTTGACGGATGCCGAGGAGCTGTTCAAGCACGACGCCAACCATCCAGAGTGGTTCAGGCTGCCGCAGGGCGTCATCCCATTGTGCAACAACTCCCAGCGCGATCGCATCTGCGCAATGATGCCAGAGTGTGATTCGCACGGGATAATCCCAACTTGGATGGAGCCCGCTGACAACGTCGGGCAGCAATTCTTCGATGGCTTGACGGAGGTGGCAGTCAACACCGACGAAAAGAAGGTTCTCACCCGCGCCACCACCGAAAACGAGATGCGGTACATCGCCAGCAGGGCCGAAGAGGCGGTGGCAAGCCGCCGCCATGGCGAAGTTTGGCTTCACGTTGAGGAGGCAGAGGCGGCCGAGGCGGCGAAGCGCGGCGCTGGGAGGACTTTGCCGGAGAGGTAGTTGGCAGGAGGAGCCCGAGGCCGAACGAGCGAGCCCGCCGAGGCGCGAGCGCCAGCCGCCTTGAGCAGCTTGCCGCAGCGGAGCCCCCAGCATCCCCAATTCCAACCAAGAAGGCGCCGTCGAAGTTGAGATACGGCAGCAGGACAGCAGTCCAAGAGCCAAGGCGCCATGGGACACGCAACCGCTGCAATCTTGTTGCTGCTGGAGGGTCCTAGGTTGCGCTCTTTAATCGAGGCGGGTCATCCTGGCCGCACGCTGATCTGCCGCCATGCTCCCAAGAACGTCGAAGGAGCCTACTCCTCCGCCACACAGCAGAGAGGGTACTGGACTTCGACCTCTCAGCTGAGCTCCTCCGATGATGATGAAGAGGCGGAGGAGGAGGAGTAAGACTTTCTTCTCGCTGTTCTTGATTTTCTTTGATCTTTGTTGTTTCTTGTCTCGCATCTGATCTGCTTCTCCCTGAATCTTGTTCCTTTTCAGGACTCTGGCCGAGAGAGCGGCGAAGAGGGCCAAGGTCCCCATGGTTGTCATTGAGGACGATCCTGCCGTGACAGCAGAGGACACATCCGAGACCACCTTGACTGATCCGGTTCCTTCTCCTCAGAAGAGCCCCCAAAGACAGCCCCCAGCGAAGTGTTTGGTTCACTTATCGCTGGGGCGCGCATGGGTGCTTCTCCTTTTGCTGACATCTTGATTGTTGATTCATTTGTGTAGGAGCAGAACAAGCCCACCAGCAACAACCAGAGGCCGCCCCGGAGGTGCTGTCAGCTTCGACTACGCCGCCAAGGGGCGATTCCCCGACAAGGGAGCGCTCCCCGGCAAGGGAGGGATCCCCGACAAGGGGTGGAACCAGCGAGCCCCCAGTGGTGGAGCCCATGGTCACGGAGCCCAGCACAGGTAACCCTCCTTGTCGGAAACCTTCCCTTGGACTCTCCTTTTGATCTTCTTTCTTCTCTCTTTTTTTTGGATATTTGCTTGACTTTTTCCTTCCTCCTCCCGTTTTCAGATCCCCCTCTCGCAGACCCGATGGAGACCGAGGCCACCTGCGAGGAGGGCGCGCGCGGCGGTACTGAAGATGTCGCTGCTGACGAGGAAGAGGCCGGCGCTGATGAACCCGCCGACGAGGAAGCCGCCAAGGCCACTGGCGCAGGAGCCGGCGAGGGGTCCGGCGGTCGTACTGACGACCCGAAGGACGCAGGAGCGCAAGGCGTTGCACCGTCCGCCGACCCCTCCGCCACGGATGCAGCGCCGGGCTCCGAGGAGCCCCAGCCAGCGCTGCATTTGAAGGCCGGGCGAGGGCGATACATCAAGCTTCCACAGGCCGAGCTCCAGGGCGCCGGTTGAAGGAGAGGAGTTTGACGGGGAAGTACTCGCCTCTGCTGGGCTGGCAGTGGTTGACGCGCCTAGCAGCAGCAGTGGCGAGTCCAAGGAGGAGCAGCTGCTCCGGAAGTTGGTGTCACTCTACCGCGCCCGGCAAGCGAAGCTTGATTCCCGGGAAGCGCTTGTCGCGCAGGCGGGAGTTGATATAGAGAAGCATGCGGAGGAGCTCAAGAGCTGCAACCAGGAGGCCCTCCGATCCATTGTGGAGGAGAGGGCGCAACTCGACGAGGCGAAGAAGGCGTTCATCCTGGAAATGGCCGAAGCCGAGGAGCAGCAGAGGCTCGCCGCCGAGGAGATGTCCAGGCGTGAAGGTGAGCTGACACAGAAGAAGGTCAACCTGGACAGCCACGAGGAGGAGCTCACCGCGCGGGAGCAATCACTTGGCGGGGCACTCAAGGAGGCAAAAGACGCCGCCGCGGCTGCTGAGGCCGCCAAAAAGGAGTTAGAGGTGAAGGTGGTGGAGCTGGAGGCGGATGTGGGAAAGAAGAATGAAGAGCTTGCCGCACTCCAGCCTTGGAAGGCCGAGAAGGATGTTTTGCCCATGGCGATCTGCAAGTTCAACTTGCCGACAAGATCAAGGAACCGAACGCCAAGGACTCGAAAGCGCCGATCTCGAGTTGAAGCCGGCCACCTTGACGGAGACGCTGGACGCCGCCAAGGGGCGAGAGGATGATCTGAAGAAGGAGCTCAAGGGCAACGAGGAGCTGCTGACGAGGGCCGCTGAGACCCAGAACATCTTCAAGGTCACGGTGGAGCTCTGGACGGAGGGACTCGTCAACATCGCTGCATCCATCGACGAGGAGCTGGCGGAGCTGGACTTGGTGGGCTTCGGGTACTCCACTGAGGAAAACCTCCAGCCCAGCGCCAAGCTCACGCTTTTCTTCAAGGGTGTGGTGACGGCTCTCTAGCAGCTCCGAGAAAGGATCCCGAAGAAGCTAGCCGATGAGTCGCGCGCGATCTGCGCCAAGGTCTTGGAGAAGGTGTTGGTGAAGATACTCTTTCGCAACCCCGGCGTCGACCTCACCCGCATCCTCAAGAAGCTGCCGGCAGGTGCTGATCTTGAAGAACTCAAAGCCATCATCGCACCCATTGTGGACAAGGTGAATGAGGTCAGGAGGATCGACGGCGAGCGCGTGGATTAGGCCACCCTTCTTCTCCCTTTTTCTTGCCGCTGCTAGATATGCCGTAGGAACAATCCATTAGAACGCGGCAAGTTATTTATTGTAATATAACTTTACTCTGGGTACCGCTTGCAATGTTATTTCCTTTACTTGGTTCCATGCCTTGTATGATTTTACCCTACGTTTTTAGGGAACTTGCCGGTGGGAACACGCTGTCATGAGCACCGAAAAGCGAACATCAGCAGCCTGCTGGCGGTGTTGCCTCCGGCAAGAAACCTTGTCGGGATTAGTCGCAGCGCGCTTTCATTGTTGAGCGGACTCGAAACAAAGTAAGGGCGCAACTTAGCCACGAGCTGGTTCCTCCGCGCACAAGTTTTCCATACAAGGCACAGTCGTTCAAGGAATATAACTTTAAAAATTTAAAATTAAAGATGCTCAAACTTTGGCAACTTAGCTTTTCTGTCGTCTGTGTCCTGGCAAGGCTAGATTCCTTTGAACGATGCCTGATCCACACCTTTATCTTCTCCTCCCCCCTGGTGAACTTGTGGGCGGAGGGACCTTCTTTTTGAGAAGAAAGAAGAGAAAATAATGATATAGAGCCTTAAAGCTCGTTAGTGCTTACCGGGAGTGAGTGCTGCACAAAGTGTCAGACAATACATGCTAAAGAGAAAAAGGCATGAAATTTGACAACTTTTGGCATAGCATATGATCTTTAATTATGCACGGGGTCTGCGCCCGGCTTTGTAAAAAGGGTTACATGCAACAGCGGCAAAGCTTGTACAAAAGGTGGTTGCCGGAATGGGGCCCGGCAACCGTGCCTTATGGGTAAAACTTGCGAAGATGCTCTATGTTCCAGGAGTTGCTCACCGGAATGCCATCTTCGGTCTCAAGGCGGACAGCACCAGGCCTAGTGACTCGTTTTACCCGATAAGGGCCTTCCCACTTCGGCGTCAACTTGTTGGAATTCTTGGCGGATTGAAGACGCCGAAGAACAAGGTCGCCTTCCTCGCTTCCGCATTAACTTTGCGGCTATGGTAGCGGCGCAAAGCTTGTCGGTATAGCGAGCAGCTCGACAAAGAGACTGAAGACGATCCTCCTCGAGGAGCAGCGCGTCATCTTGCCGCAGCTACTCTTGCTCAAGCTCATCATAAGCGAGCACTCGAGGCGATCCGTATACTGAGTTCTCGTGGGGAGAACTGCTCGCTCCATAGACTAGAGCAAAATGCGCTCATTCAGATGGCTCGATTTGGCGCCGCCTTGATCGACCAAAGAACCACCGGCAGCTCTCGATCCAATTTCTTCCGCACTTGTGCAGCCTCGTCGAAGTTCTGGTCTTGAGCCGCGCAGCACTTCAGCGTTCGCCCTCTCGCTTGACCGCTGCTTCTGGGTGAGCAACGAAGCGGCAGATCTTGGCGCCAAGATCTTGGACGATCGCATGAAGGTGCGGCTCGTGAATTGTGTGCCGTTGTCGGTGATGATCCCGTTAGGGACTCCAAACGGCAAACAATTGACCAAGAACTTGATCGCCGATCGTGGCTGTCACCTTTCTCACCGGTTCCACTTCAGTGCCACTTTGTGAACTTGTCGATTGCAACGCATAAGTATTTCAAAGCCCCGATCGCCGGGAAAGGGGCCGAGAATGTCGAGCCCACGCACCAAAATGGCCAGGATAAAGGGATTGTTTGGAGAGCTTGAGCTGGTTGATGTATCTGTTTGGAGTGGAACTGGCACGCTTCACACTTTGTTACTTGTGCAGATGCATCCTGGAGGGCTGTCGGCCAGAAGAAACCTTGTCGGAAGGCTTTGCCGGCAAGTGCTCTTGCGCCAATGTGGTGGCCACATATGCCTCCATGTATCTCCGCCAACAGCTCCGCCCTTCTTCCCGGAAATGCACTTCAATTTCAATCCGTTGAATCTTCTTCGCAAAGATGTCATCGACAAACTGGTACATACTTGATTGCCGGGCTACTCTTTCCGCTTCTTCCTGTTCTTCGGGAAGTTCTCCTGTTTGGAGGAAACGGACGATCTGCTGTGCCCATGCCGGAGCTTGTGGCTCGACGACAAGGATTAAAGGCGCAAATGCTGCTGCGGAACATCCGCTTCTACGGCAAGAATCTGATCCCGCCGAGCATGATGCTCCCGGCAAGCGTGTCGGGACACAGCTTGTCGAGCGCTCTGCTTCAACGAAACAAGCCCTAGGGCTTGTCGGAGCAGATCGCCCTCAAGACTTTCTGTGTTGATCCCGGGACCTTCTTGGCGGCGGCTTCGGGAGCTCTGCGGAAAGTAGTCGCCGTAATCAACTTCCTCTTTTTGCTCTGTCCAAATGATGGTGTGACGGATGGTCGAGTCAGCTTGAGCACAAAAATTCCTGGTTCCATGTGTAACTTGAGTCTGCACACTTTGACAAAGCCATCTGCAATGTCATTCTGAGTTCTTGGAACATGTTCCATCTGCAGGCCGTCAAAATGTTCTTCTAGCTTCCTCACTTCATCAATGTAGGCTTCCATCAACGGACTCTGATAATCTTTGTTAACTTGGCGGACGACAAGCTGTGAGTCACCCCTGACAATAAGCTTCTTGATCCCAAGTTCCGCCGCGATCCTAAGTCCGGCAAGCAAACCTTCATACTCTGCAGTATTGTTTGTTGCTTGCTCCTTGGGAAAGTGCATTTGGATCACGTACTTGAGGTGCTCCCAGGTGGGTGCGACAAGGAGTACGCCCGCACCGGCGCCTTGCAGCGAGAAAGCACCGTCAAAGTACATGATCCATTCTTTGCTCGCTTCCTTGACGGGGATGCTCTTCTCCGGAGTTTCTTCATCGGGTGTTGGTGTCCATTCTGCTATGAACTCTGCCAATGCTCGGCTCTGGATGGTTGAGGTACTCTCAAACTTGAGGCCAAAGCTTGACAGCTCCAGTGCCCACTCGACAATCCTGCCTGTTGCTTCGGGATTCTGCAATATCCTCTTCAATGGAAAGCGAGTGACAACTGTGATCTCATGCGCTTGAAAGTAATGGCACAGCTTCCTCGAGGCCATGAGAAGGCCGAAAAGCAACTTCTGCACACCATAGTACCTTGATCTAGCCCCTGCAGAAGGGAACTAACAAAATGTAAACCGGGCGCCGCACCATCTTCTTCCGCTTTCTTCCGCAACTGACAGATCCATCCTTGCCGGAGCCGAACTTGCCGGAAGCCCCGCTTGTCGCTGGATTCGCTTGCCGCGTTGTTGGCTCATCATCCGCCTCCTCTCCAAGAATTAACGCAGCACTAACCACTTGATTGGTTGCCGCCAGATATAGCAAAGCAACTTCTCTTGTGGCTTAGGTGCGACAAGTGTTGGAGTGGAGGATAGGTATCTCTTCAAGTCTCGCAGCACAGCCTCCGCTTCGAGTCCATTTTATTGACCTGCTTTTTCAAAATCTTGAAAATGGCAGGGCATGCTCAGCAGACTTAGAGATGAACCCATCGAGAGCAAAGAACGCAGCCGCAAGCCTTCGCACATCCTTAACGCTTCGGGCTTCAATCTGCTCGATGGCCTTGATCTTGTCGGGTTGGCTTCAATCCCCATTGGGACACAAAGAACCCGAGAAGCTTGCCGAAGGAACTCCAAACACGCACTTCTCGGGTTCAACTTGAGATTGATCTTATGCAGATTTGCAAAAGTCTCATCCAAATCTTGGATCAAAGTTTCTCCGTCCTTGCTTTGACCACTATGTCATCCATGTAAGCTTCTACATTTCTATGCAGCCGTGGCTCAAAAGCATGATCGACTACTTGCAAATGTTGAACCAGCATTCTTTAGTCCGAAAGGCATTCGTACAAAGCAAGACGTGCCACATGGAGTAATGAATGCGGTTTTCTTCATCCTCTTCGCCATGAAGATCTGATGATATCCTGAGTATGCATCAAGGAATGAAAGCAGATCACATCCTGCTTTGGAGTCGACAATCTGGTCAATGCGTGGCAAGGGAAATGGATCTTTGGGACAAGCTTTATTAACACCCATGAAGTCAATACAAAGCCTCCACTTCCCATTTGCTTTGCGCACGACTACTGGATTGGCTAACCACGTCGGATGGAGTACTCCTCGGACCAAGCCTGCTGCTTCCAATTTCTTGATCTCTTCAGCAATGAACTCTTGTCGCTCCACTTCTTGCTTCCTGACTCTTTGCTTGACGGGCCGCGCGTGGGGACAGACGGCAAGGTGGTGCTCAAATACTTTCCTGGGAACACCGGGGATGTCAGACGGTTGCCATGCAAACACATTGACATTCGCCCGCAGGAAAGCAACGAGCGCGCTTTCCTATTTAGGATCAAGCGTGGCACTGATGGTAAAGGTACCACTAGTGCCGTCCTCCTTGGCGGACACTTTCTTGGTCTCTTGTGCTGCTATCTTTGCCTTTTTGTACTTGCCGGTGGAGCTCGATGGTGCGTCCTCGACGGTAGCGCAGCACTCCGAAGAGGTGCGCTTGCCGGAGTTGGCATCAGAGCTACTCTTGCCGGACTTGATCTTCTTCTTCTTCCCTCGAGCTTCAAATGCAAGTGGTTTATGCTCACTGCGGCTGCCGCTTCCCGGTAGATCTTGTCGGTACAGATAAGTGCATCCTTCTTGTCGCCCTGGACAGAAATGACACTTATCGGACCGGGCATCTTGAGCACATTGTAGGCGTAGTGAGAGGCTGCCATAAACTTGGCGAGCGCTGGACGGCCAAGTATCCCATTGTATGGCAATGGGAAATCAGCAACATCAAATGTGACTCTCTCTATTCTGAAATTCAGCTCGCTGCCAAACGTCACCGGCAGTGTGATCTTCCCCTTCGGCTTGCTCCTTCCCGGGTTGATTCCTTGAAAGGTACCAGTCTCTTCGAGCTCGCTGTCGGGGATCTGGAGCTTCTTGAGCACCGTGGAAGAGATCAGATTTAGGCCGGCCTCGCCGTCAACCAACATCTTTGTGACCTTGAGGTTGCGGATGGTTGGCGAAACCAACATCGGCAAGCACCCGACCGCAGTGATGCGATCAGGGTGATCCTCAACATCAAAGACGATGGGCGTCTTGGACCACTTCAGGGCTTGCGTGATTTGACCGATGGTTCTGCTGATTTACCTCCCGCACCCATCGCTTGAGTTGGCGGCGCGAGGTGTGCATGCTTACCGCCAACGCACAAAACCTCCGTCGCCTTCTGAAACTCTTGGTCGTCGGTTTCATCTTCCTCCATGTCATCATCTTCATCTTCGTCCTCGTCCTTGTCACGGCCGCGGGGGGTCTGTCTCCTTGCCGCTGCTTGGCCTTGCCGCGGTGCCCTCCCCGGGCGGTACGCTTCTTGCCGGATCCTCCGCCACCTCCCTGGGCCTTCTCCTTGTCGCGACGCTCATATTCAGCTTTCTGTAGCTCTGCCATCTGCTCAACCTTCTTGCATGCTTGGAGGTCATGGCCCTTGGTGCGATGGATCTTGCAGTACTGCTTGCCGGAGCCGTCTTGCTTGTCGGTGGCCACCACAGCCTCGCCGGAGTCACCAGCTTTGGCCTTGCCGGGGTCACCTCTGTTGCCGGACTGCTCGACGACTAGCACATCCTTAGCCTTTCTTTTTCTGTTGTTGCGCCCCCGGTTCCTCTTTGCCGGAGGGGCATCCTCACCGCCGATCCTTCGCTCCTGCATTCTCTCCGGGATTTTCCTCCCCTCCTCAGCCCGGCGACTTGTCGGCCAGAGCGTATAGCTCACCGACATCTCGATCTTGCACATCGCCATCTCCTCCTCATCCTGCGTTACGACGTTCGATGGAACGCGCCGATAACCGCGGCGTGGTGGACGCTCGATGTTGCGCTGCACTGGCTGAATCTTTGTATGTACTTGCGCAGGGCTCTCCTCCTTCCGGCAAGCAAATGAAGATCGCTCTCGCCATGGGGTTTGTGGTCGCCGTGAAGGCGCCGACAAACTGATGGCACAGTCCGCCTACGAAGAGATGGAGTTGTCCAGCAAGTGCATGAGCCAAGATCCGACGTTGGGCTTGAGCACCAGCGGAAGTAGTTGGCGAGATCTTCTCGTCGCCCCCGCAGCTCTGCACCGCAATGGTGTAGACGCCGAGGAACTCCGACGGTTGTATCCTGCCGCGTGCATTTCTCGCACGCCCGCTTGAAGTTCTTGGTATCGGGCCACTAGACTGCCGCAGCTCACGGGTGAACGCAGGGCAACCTACAGCGTCGGACAAGTCGCCTGTTCCCCGACAGCGTGCATATCGACAGGGGCCCGGCGATCTGGTCGATTGACGCCGCTTCTCTTCTGCGCTGGCGCGAGTACGAAGCGTCTTCGTGTCGCCGTTTTGGAGAACGTGGCGTTGATCGCGGCGAGTTCACGGGTCCGACAACGCGGTGGAGTCGGTGTCGAGGTTGGCCCGGCGAGTCGGCGATCTTGGCCTTCGGGGCGGGGGAGTGCACGGTGGTGGCACCCCCAGCGGTATTGTCGCCACCGGCTTCCGCCTGAACGCCTTGCCGCGGATTTGACGTGTTTCATTTGCGGGCCTTGTCGGCGTTAAGCGGCCAATGAGGCTATAATGGCGGCCTCCGCCGTCGATCTTGTCCGCGCCGAGGGTAATCTAGGAGCAGCTGGGCTCGGGCCAGCGCTTCCTCTGGAGTCTTGGGTGGCGGTGGTGAGCGGCGCGAGGTGCGGGACATTCTCAAACTCCTAACAGTGTTAGAAGGAGCAATGTCTCGTCCAGGCGACCGCACTGCGCTCGCGCCAGAGATGTCGTGGTTGGGGGCACGAGCACCTATGGGGCAGGGCCCCTTCTCGGTCCGGCAGGGAGCGGAGGGTCACGCGAAGAGCAGATCGAGGTCGAGCACGCGGGGGATTTTACCCAGCTTTGGAGCTCTCCGGAGAGATAAAACTCCTACTGCTGCTTTGTGTTTGTATTTTGTTCTTGCTCGAGAGCGTGGGTATCCTGTGGTGTCGAATGAGTCGAACCGAACCCCCTCTACGTGCGCATGGGCCTCCCTTTTATAGTCTAAAGGGGTCACCGACAGGTGGCAGCGTAGAAAGAGGGGTAAAAAGGTAAAAACGCGGGTTGGTACAACCACTACCTACAGTGCCCCTACCTAACTCTGACGGCAGGGGACAAGGGCATTTAATGCCCGTCCGGTCGCTTCCAACAAAGGCAGAAGCGACCGCTAGAGGCGCCACCGACGCCACGATGGCCTCCTAGTCACCTTCGCTTGCCACCTCGACCGCTAGGCTGCAACTACCGCCACGCACCAGAGTGATCCCGCGCGACACGCCGTCGGGTGAGCCGGAGCCAGAGTAGGAGTGGCTTTGCGTGCAAGTGCCTTGCCGCTGTCTTTGTCTTGTTGCACCCGCAAGCTTGCCGCTGTCGGGTCTTGCCGGACGCACGTGCGTCGCGGCAAGTCTTCTCAAGTGCCTCGGTTATCCTTCCGGCAAGCTCCTCTTGCCGGGGTCTTGTCCTTCCCGGCAAGCTTCTCTTGCCGGGGCTTTGTCTTCTCAGCTAACACCTTTTTCTTGAATGGCAGTAAAATAAGAATGACGGAGGGTCTGGGCGGACGCCCGGCAAGCCTTGCGCAGGACGCTGCGACTGCCCTTACACAAGTTCGGGGTACTAAGGTACCCCTACTTTAGTACACCGACACTATTCTTCATAGGTGGTGTCATGAGGATATTTACCTGAAGACTTTCAATGCAACTTTTGGGAACCCAGATTTTCTTCATAGGGGAACTGTTCCTGCAGTTAGTGCCAATATATCTAGCAAATGCTTCACCATTCTGATTTTTGAACAGTTTATAGTTGGAGTCAAATGACTCATCAGAAGAATGAGGAGATTCACATGTAAAGCCAGATAAATTAGATGGATCAACTGGAGGTCCCTTTGCAGCAACCCATGAGGTTTTGGGGTACTGCTCAGGCTTCCAATATGTTCCATTAGCATTGAGTTTCGTCTCAAAGGCAATACCCTCTTTCCTAGGGTTCCTGTTGAGGATTTGCTTTTTGTGCACATCACAAAGAGTCGGATGCACTTTGAGGCTTTTGTACATGTGTGTCATGTACAATTCCTTCAGCCTGCATCATCAGTGATACTAGCAATGTCCTCAGATGAGGAATTAGTGATAGCAGAGACAGGTGAAGAATTTGTAGCATTAGAAGCATTTGAACATTCAGGTGAAGAATTAGCAGTTTCACGTTCAATGCACTTCAGACATGGAGGGACAAATTCTTCCTGAGTAGCGCTGATTCGTTGAGCAAGTAATGAATCGCGCCCTTCAAGATCTTCATAATCCACTCTTAGCTTCAAGATCTTGCTTTCTTTGAAGAAATTCATAAGAAAGCTTCTCGTGATCAGATAAGAGAGTGTTATGTTGACCTTGAAGGTTGTCAAACTTGGACTGAAGTCTCTGAAGATTTTCAGTCAAGGTTTTGGTGCGATCCATTTCTTCACCCACCATATCATCACTTTTATCTAGCATGCTTTGAACCTTTTCAAAAGCTTTTTGTTGTTTCACAGCAATCTTAGCAAGTTTAGAATAGTTGGGCTTGAGGTTTTCATCAGATTCATCCTCACTAGATTCAGAGGAGGCATATTTAGTTACCTTGGCACCCTTTGCCATGAGGCAATAGGTGGGAGCGTAGTCATCATTGTCTTCATCAGCCTTGTTGGTGATGCCATTTTCTTCAGAGTTGAAGATAGACTTGCTGACGAATGCAGTAGCGAGAGCTAGGCTTGCCACACCAGACTCGGACTCCTCAGATGCCTCCTCGTCCTCATGTTCCTCAGATTCAGCCTCAGAGTCCATTTCCTTGCCAATGAACGCCCAACCTTCTTGGAGCTGCTCTTCTTGTGAGATGAAGACTTCGGGGATTTTGATGATGAAGTCTTTGAAGATTTCTTCTTCTTCTTTGCGTCATCAGAACTGTAGTCCTTGTATTTCTTCTTCTTTGATTCCTTATCCCACTGAGGACAATCTTCGATGTAGTGACCAGGTTTCTTGCATTTGTGGCATAGCCTATTCTTGTAGTCACTGGATGAGGAATCAGTGCTCCTTGAGGATTTTCCAAAGTGACCGCGTCTCGAGAATCTCTGAAATTTCTTCACGAGCAGTGCTAGTTCCTGGCTCACTTCTTGAGGGTCACCAAGGTTGCTAGCAGAGTCCTCATCTTCAGACTCACAGACTGCCTTGGCCTTCAGAGCACGCGATCTGCCATAGCTCGAACCATAGATATCTCTCTTCTCAGCAAGCTGGAACTCATGAGTATTTAGCCTCTCGAGGATATCAACGGGATCAAGTGACTTGTAATCAGCATGTTCTTGAATCATCAGTGCCAGAGTATCAAATGAAGAATCGAGCGATCTCAGCAATTTCTTCACCACCTCATGGTCGGTGATGTCAGTGGCGCCAAGCGCTTGAAGCTCATTTGGGATGTCAGTGAGGCAACCGAAGGTTTGCTGAACATTTTCATTGTCAAGTCTTTTGAAGCGGTTGAAGAGATTGCGAAGAACGTCAACATGAGAGTCATGTTGAGTTGAGACTCCTTCATTTACTTTGGACAGCCTATCCCAGATAAGCTTAGCAGTTTCCAAAGCACTCACTCTTCCATACTACCCTTTGCTCAGATGGCCACATATGATATTCTTCGCTTGAGAATCGAGTTGCTTGAATCTCTTCACATTAGTAGCGTTCCGGGAAGGTGTGACTGAGGGAACACCATTTTCCACAACATACCAGAGATCGTTATCAATTGCCTCAAGATGCATTCGCATCTTATTCTTCCAGTAGGGGTAGTCCGTTCCATCGAAGGTAGGACACCCAGCAGATACCTTGATCATACCTGTGGTCGACATAACTAAAACTCCAGGCAGTTAAACCAAAATCACACAGAATAAGGGGGTACCTTGCTCTGATACCAATTGAAATGCGTTATATCGACTAGAGAGGGGGTGAATAGGCGATTTTTATGAATTCTTCACTGAGGAATTTGCTGGTGAGGAAATTCCTAAATGAAGAACTACTTGCAGCGGAATAAGTACTCAAAAGTAAACAAGCATAGTCATCATAATGAAATGAAAACAAGCACAGACTACAGAAAGCGTAATCACAGGATAACACTGAATGAAGACGGACAGACTAAAGAAATTGAACTCAGGAAATTGAGAAAGTCTTCAGTGAAAGTCTTCAAATAGATATGAACAAGCACACAACAACAGAAATGAGGAAATGAAAGAGTTGAGGAAATAGAACCAGTAAGCTTGTTGAAGACAATGATTTGGTAGACTAGTTCCAACTGTTGTCTCAGTTGTACGTCTCGTTGGAGCGCCTAGGTATTTAAACCTGAGGACACACAGTCCCGGACACACAATCCTCACTATATTCTCCTTGAGCTAAGGTCACACAGACCTCTCCCAATCACTCATGGTAAGTCTTCAGGTGACTTCCAAACCTTCACAGATTCGGTCACTCGGTGATCCACAATTCCTCTTGGATGCTCTAGACCATGATGCCTCACCGTCTGGAAGAAGCACAGTCTTCAAAGGTAACAAGCGTCGGATCCACGCAGCATCAATCTCTTCAGTGATGCTCAATCACTTTGGGTTGTAGGTGTGTTGGGTTTGGGTTTTCCTCACTTGATGATTTTCGCTCAATGTCCTCGGAGGATGGGATGCTCTCAAATGACAAGTGTCAGTTTCTCTCGGAGCAGCCAGCTAGCTAGTGGTTGTACAGGGCGGCTATTTATAGCCTAGGGAGCAACCCGACATGATAGGACATAAATGCCCTTCAATGATATGACCGTTAGGTGGGTAGATATTTTGGGGCAGCTGGCGCATAGCACAGCAACGGTCGGAATTTTGACTATCAAATTCCTCAGGGCTATCATGTTCCAAACTGTGTAGGCAATCCGCATTGGCGAATTCCTAACTCCTCGGTCGAATAAATTCTCAAAGAACTAGAAGAACGCTCGTCTCACATCAAGAAATTGACTGAACTGTATGAGATTTCCAATGGCTTCACTCAAAGGGATTGGTAGGTGTAGGATTTTGAGTTGAGCATCACATGGAAATTTTCCTTAGTATTTCCTCGACCCCCTTTAATAGTACGGTGTTTCCAATGACTCAAGAAAGAGAAAATGAAACTATAAAAACAAAAGTCACGCTTCATGTTACTCGAATGGTTGTCAAGTCTTCAAGGTCACACCAATTTCTTCACTTTCAAAGTCTTCAGAAAGTCTTCAGAGATCCAAAGTCTTTAGTTGAAGAACTTCATTTTTAGGGGTCGTCTTTCTCTATAATATCAAACTCCTCATAGACTTATAGACCTGTGTACACTCACAAAAGCATCAGTCCCTTAACCTATAAGTCTTCAATACACCAAAATCACTAAGGGGCACTAGATGCACTTACACTCTTCCTCGGCCCTGACGCACGTCTTCAGCCATCTCTATCTTCGGGGCGCCAACGTCGACTTCGGCGCCTTGCATGAGCCCGTGGATCCCGAGTCCTACGCCACCGCTGCTGAAGCCATGAAGGCCATGTGAAGGCTCTGTTGAAGAAGTTCCTCGCTATCGGCCCCGTGGCTGGGGCTGAAAGCAAGGATGATGGCAACATCATCGACGGCGGGGCTCCTAAGGTGGGTGACGACGGCGTCCAAGGCTGAAGAAGAGGCTTGATGGCCGCACCTCTCCTAGTTTCCATCCTGCAACATGTATCGTGTCTCGTCGAGGCATAAGAACTCGGGCTTGGTACTTTTTAAGACATAATGTGTTTTGTAATAATTTGCTAAAGTTTCACGATCTCTTTTCTGTTTGCTTTAGCGTTCTGCGTCGGTAGGGCCCGGCCCCGCGCATACCTCAGCTGCCGTTGGGTCATCTGGCTAGCCAGGACGAGACCAAGGATTGCAGGGGCTACATGGACAGTTAGGCTCCTAAGACGCGATGCTCAGGAGTCCCCCTTGACATATGAACAACTTTTGGAGAGGAGATGTGAGAGTAGGTCTTACTGCTCAAGGCCGATAGGGCCCGACCCACAAGATACCTCACCATTGTTGGGTCGTCTGGATAGCCAGATGAGACCAAGGGTGAGGGCTACGTGGCTGCTTAGGATCCCGAGACACGATGCTCGGAGTCCCCTTGACGCATTTAACAGCACTACATCATACCTTTCCTCGTCGGGTATTCGCTCAGGAAGGGTGCGCAAAGATCAGGTCCGTGGGACCAGGCGGAGTGGCGTTCGCCAGGCGTGACCTGAGCGTAGCCCCCATGCCCAGCCCCCTCGCGCTACTCTCCCGAGGGAAAGTAGCGCGGTGAGGCTAGACATTGAGCACGAAGGCTCCCCGAGGTTGTTGCAGCATGGTGAGGCCGCCCTTAGTTGTTTATCACCAGCGCGGAGCATGTCGCTTTCGCTCTTGCATGGGCATAGTCGCTCCTCAGCACTGTCGATTGCCAGCGCAGAGCATGGTGCTTCCACTAGTTCGTGGGGGGGCTCCCTCTGAGGGGAGCCCCCGAGGCACGTACATCCCCGCCCTGACACGTGGCTTGCGCGGCAGGGCTAGAGGAGGTGTGTTTGGGCACTCGTGAGCCAGCGCGAGACTCACGAGGCCCTACCTCAAGGCGGGTTGCGCCTGAACTTGATTGGGAATACTGATGATAGCCCTGCGAGATGGTCAGGTAACCTGCGTCGAGTGAATCTCCATAGGTTATCGCATGAGAAGGCCAGACACCAACGACCACAGGAGGTGACGTGAACAAGACCGACCCGCCAGACAGAGCTCAACTGTTGGGTTTATCAACGTTGCAGGGACGGACATGAGCATAGACGCCGTGCCCAGTCTTCTCATGTGACAGCCTGAAGAAAGACAGCTGGCGCGCGGCAACCGTGGTGACGAGGCACCGACTCGCACGCCCTCACTTATCCGCCCGCGATTAGCTCATGCGAGAACAAGGCACCAAGGGCCATGGTAGGTGACGTACACGGGAGCTGGCCCACGATCAACCTCTTGGGTTTAGCGACGCTGCAGGGACGGACCCGAGCACAGACGTCGTGCCAGTCCTTAATTATGAGGCGGTCGCGGGTGGGATTTCAAGTGCGTGAGACATTCATAGCGACGAAGCGCTGGACAGGAAAATGGTAATCATAAGATAACTCATGCAGGGTGGTTAGGAAGCTCTGATAAATGCAAGATGGATACATGCCATAGGGACGGACCCACGCGGCTTGGGGATAGTGCAGCCCGAGGGGCGCCCCCAACTGAACGAACTAAAAGATGTCACCTGGCACTGTTGCTGAAGGAGTGTTCGAGTAGTGGAAGACGCGCGATGTAGAAGTCGCTCCTCATGAGTTGCCCTGACCCTGAACCTCGAGGGGCTCTGGGGCTCCGGGGGGCTCGTGAGGGTCCATCACCATCTCTGACTGGATTGCCTGGTGCCGGGCCTCCTGAGCTGCCAGGACCCCCCGCATGTGGCACTGGAATGCAGCAGCTGCATTCAGCAAACAAAAGGGCATGCAGACGTACCTGTGAGGGGGTCCCTCGCATCGGCCAACACGGGATGGCCAGAAGAGCTCCTGAGACGTGGCCCTGTTGAGCCCTAGGATGTCAACGCAGACGCGCAGCTCCTCCTCGTCGCCTGGGCGAGGAGCCGCGCTTGGTGGTGGGCGGCGATCACCCCATATGATCCTTGCCTCCTGAATCTCCTTGACTGCCTTGTTGATGAACTCCTGAGCGCCAGGCGCCCCGCGCCCAACAATCTCTCCGCGGAAGCGTGCGCTGAAGGATGCCTCGACATGGTGCCTGAGTGCCTCCCTTGTGACGCTGGCCAGTTCAGAGGCCCTCCAGAGGAGAGCCCCCGAGCTCAGCCTGAGAGGGGCGCTGGGCGCGCCTTCCTATGCGATAGGGAAAAGCGCCCTGTCCACAGACGCCAGGCTTGAGGCGGCGCCGCCGAACGCCCCATCCTCCTTAGATCCCTAGTGGAGCTGCTGCTTCTTCTTCTTGGGAACGGCCTTAGGAGGGTGGACGGCACCCTCATCGTCAGGGTTCTCAACTGCTGCTGCCTGGCAGGCGCGCTCGAGAGAGCACACAGCGTCCTTGACTGTGATGATGTCGCAGTTCCCTGGCATCTTGAGGACATTGTAGCCGTGGTGTGTTGCCTCCATGACTTGGTGAGAGCTGGATACCCGAGGATGGCAATGTATGGCAGGCGAATGTCGGCGACGTCGAAGTTGATGAGCTCGGTGCGGTAGTTGTTGCGTTTGCCAAAGGTGACGGGGAGGCAAACCTGCCCGATTAGGTGTGTGGAGCCGTCGGTCACTCCTGAAAAGGGCTTGGTAGGCTAAAGCTGGTGATACAACACTTGGATCCTGTTGAACGTCTGGACAGAGAGAACATTGAGCCCTGCGCCACCGTCGATGAGCGTCTTGGTGATGAGTACGTTGCTGATGATGGGCGAGCAGAGCATTTGGAGCGCGCCAGCTGTGGCCGCGCACTTTAGTTGGTCGGAGGATTCGAAGGTGATGACGTACTTGGACCACCTAAGCGAGCGCGTTGCCTAGAGCTTGGGAAGGGTTGCGTTCACCTCATGCACGAATTGCTTGAAGATGCGATGAGAGGCTGGGACCTGGGACCCGCCCAAGATGTAGGCGATGGCACGAGGCTCTTGGTAGCCCCCAGCCCCCTCGTCCTAGTGGTGGTCTTCGTTCCTTCTAGGCGGTGGAGGCAGCGGAGGAAGACCAACATTGCCCTGAGGTAGATCCTCGCGAGGCTGATCCCTCCAGGCGCCCTCGTGAGGCTGACCCTGCCAGCGGTCCTCCTGATGCTGGTCGCGCCACTCCTGGCGATGGTCGCGGCCATCCCATCGTCCTCCACCTCGGCCTCCTCCGCGTTCGTAGCCTCGATCGTTGCGCTCGGGGCGACGATCGACGCACCCATCGCGGATGGCCCTGAGCTCCTGGTAGTCGTTGGTTTTGTGGATGTGCACGTTGTGGACGACGCAGAACGGGCGGCTGCCCTTGGAAGATTCTGGGTGATCGCGGTCATGCTTCATCTCTGGCTCGGCTGCGAGCATGGCCGGTCCCTTGCGCTTCACATCCTTGGCCTTGGACTTCTTGTCTTTTGTCTCTGCGTCGGGGAGCTCGAGGAGCGAGAGGCGTCCCTCTTCAGCTCTCGCGCACTTGGTTGCCATGTTAAACATCTCCAGGGCCATTGAGGGAGTCCTGGATTAAGGGGTCCTCAGACAACCCGACTATTAACACAGGCCGGACTATTGGGCTATGAAGATACAAGACAGAAGACTTTTTCCCGTGTCCGGATGGGACTCTCCATGGCGTGGAAGGCAAGCTTGGCTATTCGGATATGTAGATTCCTATCTCTGTAACCAACCTTTGAATAACCCTAACCCCCTCCGGTGTCTATATAAAAAGGAGGGTTTAGTCCATAGACGACAATCATAATTTCATAGGCTAGACTTCTAGGGTTTTAGCCATTACAATCTTGTGGTAGATCAACTCTTGTAATGCACATATTCATCAAGATCAATCAAGCAGGAAGTAGGGTATTACCTCCATAGAGAGGGCCCGAACCTGGGTAAACATCGTGTCCCCCGTCTCCTGTTACCATCGACCTTAGACGCACAGTTCAGGAACCCCTACCCGAGATCTGCCGGTTTTGACACCGACATTGGTGCTTTCATTGAGAGTTCCGTTGTGACGTCGAAGACACGATTGATGGCTCGCCTTGTCATCAAGGACAACATCACCTCCGGAGGAGCCCTGGCCCTAGGCCAAACCCTCCGAATGGGTGGCTTCACTATGACCGACCGTTCGGCCGTCGCGCCGACGATGACTTCTCGGGTCATCGAAATCGCCTCCGCATCAATTCAGAATACTCCAAGCAGATGGATCCGATGGAGTTGTCGTATTTAAATGAACTCCTGGATCGCATCGCCGCCTTGGGAGTCGCTACAGACTACGATCAGATTGGGCTTAAACCTGATCAGAGAGAAATAGAATCTCCACCGATCACCCATCAGATAGCGGTAGTGGAGGAGCAGCACATCAACTCTTCCTTTATATTGGGGTCGAACAATGTTCGGATTGCCAAGCTCACAGAGCCGGACACCCGTTCGCGGGAAGAATGCCCCGTACGCTGAACCTAGAGTCGGTCTGTGGGCCTGAAAAATTGGTTGATATCCCGGAGCCCGAACTGTTAAGCCCGGAAGTTTCTCAAACTCCGGATCCCAGATTGGGTCAGGATTCAGATTTATAAACAGCCACCCACCCAGATACAAGCGATCTTATCCACATGAAACAACAGTCCCAGGAAACGGTCCATCACTTTTGGGCAAGATTCCGCCTTGTCAGGGACAAGATCAAAGACTGCCACGATGAAGACGCAATCTCATTATTCCGCAAAAGTTGCACGGACGAGGGAATCCTCAATGCAATTGTGACACTCCAAAAAATTTTATGGTTTTATTTTAAGAAAGAACCTTGCCTGGTTTGAAAAAGGTCATTTAATTTTTTTTAAAAACCCTCTTCTAAGTCTACTCTCTAAAAACTCTTTCTGGATTTGAGTTTCCTTCTAAAAAGAAAACCTTTTGGTTTTGGGATTTTATTTGGTTTTGATCCATTTTTGTTTTGCCATGCCACTTATGGTAAAACTCCCCTCAAAACCCCTCCTGCCACTTGGATACAACCCAAACATTCTATCCAAACTAATAAAATCCATTCTTGGATTTTATTCCTATTATTTTCTCTATCCAAATAATTCTGTCTTTTCTTTTGAGCCTAAGTGATTTGCAAAGCAAGTACCCAAAGACTTTTGATTTTTGACCTCAACTCAACACCCATGTATAGTCCTTAGTACCCACAACCCAGAACCATCTTGATCCACTCTTCTTCTTTTCAAATATTTCAAGTTTCACTCACTGCAAGTTTGGACCAGATTTGCCAAATTTGGTGAAATTCATATCTACACTTATCCAAAAATTCCACCAAAATTCAGGCAACCTCTAGTTGCAATGAGAGACCACTCCACCAAAAATCAGCTCAAGGAAAAAGGAATAATTAGATTTATGCCCCTAGTTGTGTCCCACTCGTCTGTTTTACCCCTAATTCCCAAAAGTCACCGGTTCTGTCCAAGTCACTTTGCTCCTCTTAGGCTTTTGCCTTTGACCGTTTGACCGTCGGTTTGAAAACTTCATAAAATTCATACTAAATCAGAAAAATGCAAATAAATACCAAAATGTTAGGAAAAACATCACCTATATGTCAGAGTCATTTGCATTCATGAAGAAAGTGTTCGAAAGTGCACATCCAGGTTTTAGCTCTTTTAATACCACCATGAATAGTAAGCTCTAAAAAAATTCAAAAAAAAAATCAAAAAAAAATATGGTGGCAAAGAACGACAAATGTTCTAAGTGCTTGCCAGGTTTCATTAGGAAACGACATTCGTGGAAGTCATGGCAAAAAAATAATCTATTTTTGAGTGTTGATTGTTTTTTTTGCCGCGGCACCCACGAATGTTATTTCCTGATGAAACTTGGCAGACACTTAAAACATTTTTCATTCTTTGCCACCAATTTTTTTTGAATTTTTTTGAACTTTTTTAGATTTACTATTCATGGTGGTAGAATAAGAGCTAAAACTCGGATGGGCACTTTCCAACACTTTTTTCATGAATGCAAATGGCACTGACATATAGGTGATGTTTTTCTGAACACTTTGGTATCTTATTTGCATTTTTCTGATTTGGTATGAATAAGTTATGAAGTTTTCAAACTGATGGTCAAACGGTCAAAGGGCAAAAGCATAAGAGGAGCAAAGTGATTTGGACAGAATCGGTGACTTTTGGGAATTAGGGGTAAAACAGACGAGTGGGACACAACTAGGGGCACAAATCTAATTATCCCAAGGAAAAATCCCTACATGCCTAGATCATTCTGTCGAACACCTTGCATTCACTGTTTCTGTTAATCTTCAGTTAAGTTCAGAGTTGCAGTGTCGATCGTCGTCAGAGATTCAGTCACATGCTCACAGTGCACATCGCAAGCAGCTCACGGCCTAACTTGCTTGTCCGGAGCCTCACACGCGCACTTGGCGCGTTCCTGGCGTCGGTGGCACCTTGGCCCGCCTGCGACGGCGTGTCTTGCGGCGGCCAAACCACCGTAGTGGCCGACAGAGAGCAGAACAGCGGCGCAACACCGTTCGGCGCCGCCCAAGCCTCCTGATGGCTCCGAGTGGCCATCCCCTTGCCAGCACACGCATGTGGCACCGTCGCCGTGGCGCGGCATGCACAGAGCATGCTCTCTGCCGCCGACGGGCCCGCCGCCTCGTTCCGTCGAGCCCAGCTGAAGCTTCGAGTCCCGGCTCGTTTAACGCCTGAACGGAACCCGTGAACCTCCATGACGGCGCTCAGCTCCTAAAACTCCCCGACCAATGCCCTGCACCACCGTAAGCTTCACGGAGAACCCTGCTCGCCACCGCTCGACCGCCTATAAAAAGGGCTCCCGAGCTCGCCTCGAGCACACATCCTCTCAAGACCACACCAAGACTCCCACTGTGCCACCAGAGGACCTCGAGGAGGTCTCTCCCAACCCCGCCGCCTGCTCCGCCGGCCTCCACCTTGATCCACTCCGTGAGGCTGTCTCCGTGCCCAAACCCCGCCGGCTACCCCTCTAGCTACCAGAGGTCTAACCCTCCACAATTTGCCCTCCGCAGACTTCTTCGACAAGGTCCACGACCACCCGAACCGCCGTCTCCGGAGCAAGGGTCATTGTCGACAAGTGCTGCCGGCCACACCACTTCCACCACCCACAGACGCTGAAGGACGTGCTGATCACGAAGGTACCGTCCGATCACTCTACTCGCCAGGATCACCGCGACCACCACACCTCTCGGCGCCGCCACGCCTGCTTTCTCTTTTAGATTTTCAAACCCGATGTGGAGCCCACCCGTCACCCTCTCACCTTTCTAAACGAACAGTTTTCAAGGCGTCTTCGCCAAAGTACGCCTCCCCTCCGGGCCGGGCGATTTTCAATCGAATCGTTTTACTGTTTTTATAAGTGAGCCTCGAAACTTTCTCGTTTCATTACAGATGGGCCCTTGGTTAACACCTTATAACTTTTTATCGAAAGGAATTTTGAGTGATTCTTTTTCTGTCCTCTTCAAATTTTTGTCTAGTTTTTTATCATATTTATTCGAAAAATATTTGGATGAACATTCTGTACCCCACGGTATTTACGATAGCGCGTGTATTTTTGTGTACCGTAGATACCGAAGGTGGTGACGGAGACGCGAACTTCGCCGAACTAGGCCCCGACTACTCCGAGCCAGGCAAGCATGTTTGAACTCTTGATATGATGAGTGTCTTGGTATGTTTGCATTGAATAGTTACATGTCATGTTCATGAGCATCCCGATAAATTTTTGTTTCGTGAAAAGCTGAGACAAGTGAGTTTCGGGAATCCATGAGTTCATGGAAATGAGGTTTCATGGCCACGTGGTGGCATGAAGATGGCTAAGATGGTAGTGTTGTAGCATGCCAGTATGTTTTTGACTCCGGTATCAACTCCCGTTCATTCATCTTTCCGTACTGCCACATGTTTCCCGCAAGGGATATGGCTTAGTAAGATGTAAACCACTTCCCTAGTACACACCAAATGGAGAGGCCGGGATAAAGGTTCCATGGCCCTGGATTAAAGCCTTTCATCCGGTCAGCGGGCATGGGTGTTGCTGGTTGGGACCGAGGGGGGGGGGCACCCCTTAGAGCGCGCGTATATAAATTTGATCCCATGCTATTCGAGATTGTGATCTCCCCGTCTCAAAGTTTTTCTTGAACGCTGTCAAGGGTGATTCCTGGCAACTTGAAGTGGGATGGGTGTGTACCGGTTAAGTTGTGTTTCTTCTGAAATACCATAAACGGAACTAGTCCCTCGTGACTACGGAAATCCGTTGGCTGTGGGTATTTTAGTACAAACTCTACAGAGTCAACTCCCCATTACAACATCCTATCCATGACCTAGTTTCGTGTCCTTTTAATCTTGTCAATTGTCAGTCTTGGTGATAGAAATCCCGGTAAGCTAAAGGAGTGTTAAGTTCGGTTAATGTTTATTCCTGTGATGGACTAGCCCGTTAACCATCTGTTGGAATATTTTTTCTGCGTACATTAACCCTCACATGTTATGACAATGAACTATAAGCCCTTTCTGTGACGTCGCTCAGACGTCCGACTGCGGCATTGTTATTATTTATTTTGCTATAAGCCCTTTCTGTGACGTTGCTCAGACGTCCGACTGCGGCATTGTATTATTTATTTTGCTATAAGCCCTTTCTTTGACGTCGCTCAGACGTCCGACTGCGGCGTTGTTATTATTTTTTTTTGCTATAAGCCCTTTCTGTGACGTCGCTCAGACGTCCGACTGTGGCATTGTTATTATTTATTTTTGCTATAAGCCCTTTATGTGGCGTCGCTCAGACGCCCGACTGTGGCATTTATTTTAAAGCCCTTTATGTGGCGTCGCTCAGACGCCCGACTGTGGCATTTCTCTTAAAGCCCTTTATGTGGTGTCGCTAAGACGCCCGACTGTGGTATTTCTTTTAAAGCCCTTTATGTGGTGTCGCCTAGACGCCCGACTGCGGCATGCTTTATTTATTTATCTTCCTTTCGAGGCGTCGCTTCAGACACCCGATTGGGTTTACAGTTATTTTGTTTGGGTTTTTGAGCGGACTACCGCCGACTCCCTTTTTACCTCTCTTATTACTACGAATTAAATGTGCCATTGTTAAAATACTCATGACGCATTCATGCATGCATTTGTTATATCTTTTGTCCGAACTGTCTTGTGAGTACTTTCAAAGTACTCACCTGGCTTGTTGATTTGGCCAGATGCTGACGAAGGCGATCTCATGGATGAGGAGTTCGATAGCGAGTCCGACGCTTAGAGGAGTCCCAGTCAGTCTCGTGCGACCCTGGTTTTGGTCATCTTTTATAACCGCTCGCTACCTAAATAAAATTCATCGAGCCTCACTTCGACGCCGATGAGCCGCCAGTAGTAGTATTGCTACCCACTCCATCGTGTTGCTCCACCAACCACTTTTATCTCGAGTCAAGAGTATTGCCACCCCACCATTGTGCCATATCCGCCATATGTATAATTATTGGCGTGTTTGTAATAATTGTTGAGCGACTTCGCCAACCCCTGTAATATATTAATGCTAATGGCTTATTGTATCAAAGTTTTGTCTACCAGCGAGGAGGATTTTCCTCACATCGACATCAAAAGATCGGTCTCTCAATAAATATTTCTATTGAAAACCGGTCGTGACAAGCTTGGTACCAGAGCTAGGCTGATCAGAGAAGCCACTAGGTGCGATCGCTAATCGGGTATTAGCAAAATAGAGCTATTTATTATTTTTGCAAATGTAGTCATTTTCCGATACCAAGATAAATTTATGATCTGACCACACAGAAGTTTTGCCTACTTTTGTAGATGGCCGACAACAACTGCGAGTCTCAGATGTTCGCCAACAAGCCCGATGGGTTCGTCAAGCTTCTCACCTTCATCGTCCTAGTGGCGATGGGGCCATCCATGCGCCCAGTCTTCTCACTCTATCAGCACAAGGTCAACGACGGTCTGACCATGCACCAGGCTGCGGTGCAATTCAAGGGAGGGCGTCTTGAGTTACGTCGCTTCCGGTACTTGGGGAGAGCCATGCCTACAAAGAGGCATGCTATGCAGATGGCAGCCCGTGAGGCGATAGCTCGTCTCAGGGAAGACCTTCCGTCAATGAAGAATCATCGTTACCGCTACCTTCCATGCCACGTGCCATACGCCTGTCACTACTCATACTCTTGCCCCAGAGGAGAGCGAGATGAGGCTTTTGAGATGCTCGCCGGGTATCTCCGAGCCTCGAGGCAGCCTCGACACCGGTGGATCGACCTCGTGGCTGCCCGCATGGACTCACCCATTGTCAGTGCCGCCAACAGAGGGAGCTCCTGACACCGCACCACCACCGACGCTCGTCTCGCCCTCAAGATCTTATGCACTGCCACTCACGCCATTCCTCGTCGCCTGCCTTACACCGAGGAATTCAACCAAGCCATTGCACCCACTCCAGTCCGCTCTGCGCCACCCACTGCGCCCACACCTGTACGTGTTGCTCCATATAGGGCACCCGTGCCATCTACTCAGCGCAGCGCTACACGTCTGGAGCCTATTAGTGAGGAGGAGGTTGAGTCCCCACCCTCACTGCGTCTCACCCTCGGTAGGGCAAAGGAGGTCCTCACCGTTTCCTCCGACTAAGTGCGTTTAGTCGCCATGCGATGTAATCGACTTGTATGATATGTACATAGGTTGTGAGTAGCAGCCTGTTTATGCATCATGTAGGAGCTGGAGATGCACTAGCCTAATAACATGTCGAGAATATGTACGCATATCCCGAGTGATGTATCAGATAATTACCGCTGCGGTAAGATATGTATGAGCAGTCCTTCTCCGTGCAAACGATGTCTATTTAAAAAAATCCTGGAGTGTCCTTTTGGTTTTGTTTGTCCTTGTGCATTTATTTTTGCGACTCAGTTTCTTCTCTATGAGTTTTGCAAAATGTATCCCCAGAGTGAAAAATGTCTCGTCTTGGACGCTCCATGCCAACTCCGCTAGAGGAAAATTATGATGCACAACACAAAGCAACAATTTCACACAGGACAATCGAGCCAACAGGCAGTGAATCGGCACTTTCACAAATGTGCCGCTTTATGAGCAGAGTCAAGAACAAAGATCAGAATTAATGAATCGGTCATCAATGTGGGAAATCGCCAAGGACAATTTCAGCAGCAATCCAAGTTGTCTGAGCTACAGAAGACGCGTCCCCAAACATTTTCTCATACTGACAAACCTCTTGAGGCCGAGGACTGGCTTCGAGACATGGAGAGAAAATTAATTATTTCCAAGTGTTCAGACCATGAAAAAGTGCTATATGCACCACACTATCTGACAGGAGCAGCTGCATCATGGTGGGAGAACTTCCTACACATGCACCCCAACGAGAATAATATAACTTGGGACGAATTCAATGAAGGTTTTCGTGGGGCGCATATTCCTAAAAGCCTTATGAAAATCAAGAAGGGAGAATTCGATGATCTCAAGCAAAGGACCATGACAGTGTCAGAATACAACGGACAATTTACACTGTTATCTCGCTACGCCAATGAGGAGCGTGTGACCGAAAGTAAGAAGATGGAGAAATTCTGACGGCCCGGCGCCAGCGCTTAAATGCCAACTGGTCGTACACACTTTTCCAGATTTCAAGACACTAGTGGATAAGGCCATTACCTTGGAAAATGGGAGGCGCAGCCTGGAAGATTTCCGCAAGCGAAAAAGGGACCAGAAAAATCATGCTTGCAATCCCCGAAGCAAGGAAGATTTTCAGAAAGGTGGTACACACAAAACCCCGACAAATGTCTCACGACCAGTCAAGAATTTCCATGCCAGAGACAAAGAGTTCACATATCGTCCAGGCGTGACCTGCTACACTTGTGGAGAAGAAGGGCACTATGCCAAATAGTGCCCCAAGCCAAGGAACTCGACCCCGAAGCCAAACAACGGTGGCAATAATTCAGCGCCCAAGCGCAACAATTTCAACCCCAACAACAATCACAGGAAGGGTCACCTGAACCACGTGACCAGAGAGGAAGCATGAATGCCCCGATATCGTATCGCGACGCGTTTTCACAACACAATACCTGCCATGGTTTTGTTTGATTCTCGAGCTTCACTCATTCGTTTCAAAAGTTTTGCTTTGCAAAATAATTTTTCGATTCTTCCCTTGAAAATCAATGATCGCCAAGTCCCCAGGATTAAGCAAGTCACCCGTAGTTACCGCCAAGGTGTGATGATTGAGTTTGAAGGATTGAAATTTCACGCCAACCTTATTGTATTGGAGAATAAAGGGCTGGACGTCATCTTAGGGATGGATTGGTTAACCACCAACAAAGGTTTTATTGACTGCTTCAACAGGACCATAATCCTCACCCATCACCACGGAAAACAATAAAAGTTTCGCCAAAGAGAGGAAAATATCCCGCAACCGAGATTGAATAAGGTGGATATTTCGAATTAAGCAAGGTTCCGTGGTATGTGAATTTCGCACGATTTCAAGAGCTGCTGTATGCCACCGCATCGAGAAATAGAATTCAGCATTGAGCTAGCACCAGAACCGCTCCCATATACAAGAAACCATACAGAATGGCACCATCCGAATTAGTAGAATTGAAGAAGCAAATAAAGGAATTATTGGACAAAGGGTATATACGAGCCAGCTCCTCACCTTGGGGTTCACCAATACTATTCGCCAAAAAGAAGGATGGCACACTGAGATTGTGTATCGATTATCGAGCACTTAACATGGTCACAATCAAGAACAAGTATCCAATGCCACGAATAAATGTTTTATTTGATCAGCTCGCTCAGGCCAATGTATTCTCAAAAATTGACTTGAGGTCAGGATACCATCAATTAAAAGTACGGACAGAAGATATTCCCAAGACAGCCTTCACCTCTAGATATGGACTATATGAGTTCACGGTAATGCCTTTTGGGCTAACGAATACCCCCGCATATTTTGTTCACCTCATGAACAAAGTATTTATGAAATACATGGATAAGTTTGTTGTGGTATTCATCGACGACATTCTGATATACTCCAAGACACCCGAAGAACATGCTGAACATCTCCGAATTGTGCTAGGAGAACTCAGGAAGCATCAGTTATACGCCAAATTCAGCAAATGTGAATTTTGGCTAAGGCAAGTAGGTTTTATGGGCCATGTATTAACCCAAGAAGGTATTGCCGTAGACCCAGAAAAAGTCAAGGCCGTACTTGGCTGGAAAACACCAGCGGGCGTAACGGATGTACGAAGTTTTCTGGGAATGGCAGGGTACTACCGAAGATTTATTGAAGGATTTTCCACGATAGCAAAGCCAATGACGCAACTACTCAAGAAGGACAAGAAGTTTGAATGGACGGAAGCTTGTGAGAAAAGTTTCCCAGAACTAAAGAGGAAACTGTCGACAGCACCAGTATTAACTGTGCCAGACATACACAAGAATTTTGAGGTATATTGTGACGCATCTCGAAAGGGCCTCGGGTTAAGCGATAATGCAGAAGGCAAGGTTGTCGATATGTTTCCGCATAACTTCGCAAGCATGAGGAAAATTATCCTACTCATGACCTAGAGTTAGCAGCAGCTATCCATGCACTCAAGGAATGAAGACACTTCTTACTTGAAATCGCTAGAAATATACACGGACCATAAGAGCCTCAAGTATATTTTCACCCAACCAGAACTCAATTTACGGCAACGACGCTGGTTGGAATTGGTAAAGGATTATGATGTTGGAATCCACTATCACCCAGGCAAAGCAAATGTTGTAGCAGATGCTCTAAGTCGGAATCCCAGTCCAAACAACGACAGCATGACAAACTTGATGCCTGAGTTTCGGCCGGAATTTGCTAAGCTCAACCTAATGATGGTCACCGAAGGCAGTGTGTCAAACTTAGAGATACAACCTACCCTGATAGAAAAAGTTAAAGAGGCTCAGCGTGGTGACCCCAGCATTGAAGGCATAAAACGGAAGATGAAATTGGGCAAGGCCCCAGAATTCATTGTCGATGAGCAAGGAATATTGTGGTACGAGAATAGAATTTGCGTTCCAAATATTCATGACCTTAAATAGCAGATCTTGGCTGAAGGCCACACCGCCCCGTATTCGATTCACCCTGGAAGAACAAAAATGTACAAAGACCTTCAGGAAACATTTTGGTGGCATGGTATAAAGAGGGACATAGCCACGTTTATTGCGTGTTGTGATCATGTCAGCGCATAAAGGCCGAGCACCAGAAACCGGCCGGACTATTGCAACCAAATAAGATACCCGAGTGGAAATGGGACGAGATCGGAATGGATTTCATTATTGGGCTACCTAGGTCACGACATGGGCATGATGCCATATGGGTCATCACGATAGATTGACTAAAGTAGCGACTTCATTCCCAGTAAAGACAACTCACACCACTCGAAGCTCGCCAGCTTTACCTTTCCGTGATCGTCGCCTACATGGAGTTCCAAAGACCATAATATCCGACAGAGGCACACAATTGCCTCTAGATTTTGGGATCACCGCAACAGCCCCTGAACCCAACTAGCTTTCAAAGACCGCGATACCATCCACAGACCAATGGACAAACTGAGCGCGTAAATCAAATTTTGGAAGACATGCTGAGAGCATGTGTCCTCACTTATGGAGCTAGTTGGGAGGAAAGCCTACCATACGCCGATTTTGCATACAACAACAGTTACCAGGCCAGCCTGCAAATGGCACCCTTTGAAGCCTTGTACGGGCGGAGATGCCGTACCCCGCTAAATTGGTCAAAGACCGCTGACAGCTGTATCTTTGGCCCAAACATGCTCAAAGAAGCCGAGGAAAAGGTCAAGCTAATCAGGGACCGACTTAAGACAGCTCAGAGCCGACAGAAAAGCTATTACGATCAGAAACATCGTGGAGTCAATTTTGAACCCGGTGAGTTTGTGTACCTGCGAGTATCTCCTATGAGGGGACTGCAACGGTTTAAGATTAAGGGGAAGTTAGCACCAAGATCCATTGGACCATTCTGCATAGTGGCACGAAGAGGCGCGGTAGCTTACCACTTAGACTTGCCTGAAGAATTGTCCGACATCCACGACGTGTTCCACATCTCCCAATTAAGGTAGTGCGTGAGCAACCCAGGGAAGCAAGTATCCCATGAGAACATCGACGTACAACCAGACCTCACCTATCGGGAACACCCAGTGAAAATATTGCAAGAATCTGAAAGGAGAACCAGACAGAAAACCATCAAATTTTTCAGAGTTCAGTGGAGCAATCACACCGAGAGTGAAGCCACTTGGGAAAGAGAGGATTTTCTTCGGACAGAGCACCCACACCTGTTTAAGGATCAGCTGAAATCTCGGGGACGAGATTTTTCCTAAGGGGGTAGGTGCTGTGACACTCCAAATTTTTTATGGTTTTGTTTTCAGAAAGAACCTTGCCTGGTTTGAAAAAGGTCATTTAATTTTTTTTTTAAAACCCTCTTCTAAGTCTACTCTCTAAAAACTCTTTCTGGATTTGAGTTTCCTTCTAAAAAGAAAACCTTTTGGTTTTGGGATTTTATTTGGTTTTGATCCATTTTTGTTTTCCCATGCCACTTATGGTAAAACTCCCCTCAAAACCCCTCCTTCCACTTGGATACAACCCAAACATTCTGTCCAAACTAATAAAATCCATTCTTGGATTTTATTCCTATTATTTTCTCTTTCCAAATAATTCTGTCTTTTCTTTTGAGCCTAAGTGATTTGCAAAGCAAGTACCCAAAGGCTTTTGATTTTTGACCTCAACTCAACACCCATGTATAGTCCTAGTACTCACAACCCAGAACCATCTTGATCCACTCTTCTTCTTTTCAAATATTTCAAGTTTCACTCACTGCAAGTTTGGACAAGATTTGCCAAATTTGGTGAAATTCATATCTACACTTCTCCAAAAATTCCACCAAAATTCAGGCAACCTCTAGTTGCAATGAGAGACCACTCCACCAAAAATCAGCTCAAGGAAAAATCCCTACATGCCTAGATCATTCTGTCGAACACCTTGCATGCACTGCTTCATTAATCTTCGCTAAGTTCGTGAGTTGCAGTGTCGATCGTCGTCAGAGATTCAGTCACATGCTCACAGTGCACTTGGCACGTTGCTCACGGCCTAACTTGCTTGTCCGGAGCCTCACACGCGTGCTTGGCGCGTTCCTGGCGTCGGTGGCACCTTGGCCCGCCTGCGCTGGCGTGTCTTGCGGCGGCCAAACCACCGTAGCGGCCGACAAAGAGCAGAACGGCGGCGCAACACCGTTCGGCGCCGCCCAAGCCTCCTGATCGCTCCGCGTGGCCATCCCCTTGCCAGCACACGCATGCGGCACCGTCGCCGTGGCGTGGCACGCACAGAGCATGCTCTCTGCCGCCGACGGGCCCGCACCGCCCCATTCCGTCGAGCCCAGCTGAAGCTTCGAGTCCCGGCTCGTTTAACGCCTGAACGGAACCCGTGAACCTCCATGACGGCGCTCAGCTCCTAAAACTCCCCGACCAATGCCCTGCACCACCGTAAGCTTCGCCGGAGAACCCCATTCTCGGCCACCGCCTCGGACCGCCTATAAAAAGTGCTCCCGAGCTCGCCCTCGAGCACACACCCTCTCAGCACCACACCAGCACCCCACCAGGCCACCAGGAGGCCCACGAGGAGGTCTCCTCCCCCAACCCTGGCCGCCCCGTTCCGCACTCTCCGACGAGGTCCACGACCACCCGAACCGCCGTCCGCCGGAGCAAGGGCCGCTGTCGACACAGTGCTTGCTGGCGACCACTTCAACCACCCACAGACGCGGAAGGACGTGCTGATCAAAGGTACCGTCCGATCACTCTACCTCGCCGTGGATTGCCGCCGGCGACCACCGCACCTCTCGAGCGCCGTCACGCTCTGTTTCTCTCCTTTTGGACTTTCAAACCCGACAGGTGGAGCCCACCCATAAGCCTCTCAGTCCTTTCTAAACGAATAGTTTTTTGAAGGTGTCTTCTGCCAAAGTACGTCACCCCTCTGGGCCGGCGTATTTTCAATCGAATCGTTTTCTGTTTTTATAAGTGAGCCCTTGGAAACTTTCTGTTTCATTACAGATGGGCCCTTGGGTTAACACCCTTATAACTTTTTATCAGAAAGGAATTTTTGAGTGATTCTTTTTCTGTCCTCTTCGAATTTTTGTCTAGTCTTTTATCATATTTATTTGAAAAATATTTGGATCAACTTTCTGTACCCCACGGTATTTACGATAGCGCGTGTATTTTTGTGTACCGAGATACCAAGGTGGTGACGGAGACGCTGAACTCGCGAACTAGGCCCCGACTACTCGAGCCAGGCAAGCATGTTTGAACTCTTGATATGATGAGTGTCTTGGTATGTTTGCATTGAATAGTTACATGTCATGTTCATGAGCATCCCGATAAATTTTGTTTCGTGAAAAGTCGAGACAAGTGAGTTTCGGGAATCCATGAGTTCATGGAAATGAGGTTGCATGGCCACGGTGGCATGAAGATGGCTAAGATGGTAGTGTTGTAGCATGCCGTCTTATGCCAAGATGTTTTGACTCCGTATCGACTCCCGCTCATTCATCTTTCCGTCTCGCCACATGTTTCCCGCAAGGGATATGGCTTAGTAAGATGTAAACCACTTCCCTGGTACACACCAAATGGAGAGGCCGGGATAAAGGTTCCATGGCCCTGGATTAAAACCTTTCATCCGGTCAGGGGGCATGGGTGTTTCCGGTTGGGACCGAGAGGGGGCACCCTTAGAGCGCCCAGATATAAATTTGATCCCATGCTATTCGAGATTGTGATCTCCCCGTCTCAAAGTTTTTCTTGAACGCTGTCAAGGGTGATTCCTGGCAACGTGAAGTGGGATGGGTGTGTACCGGTTAAGTTGTGTTTCTTCTGAAATACCATAAACGGAACTAGTCCCTCGTGACTACGGAAATCCGTTGGCTGTGGTTATTTTAGTACAAACTCTACAGAGTCAACTCCCCATTACAACATCCTATCCATGACCTAGTTTCGTGTCCTTTTAATCTTGTCAATTGTCAGTCTTGGTGACAGAAATCCCGGTAAGCTAAAGGAGTGTTAAGTTCGGTTAATGTTTATTCCTGTGATGGACTAGCCTGTTAACCATCTGTGTGGAACATTTTTTCTGCGTACATTAACCCTCACATGTTATGACAATGAACTATAAGCCCTTTTCAGGACGCCGCCTCGGGACGTCCGATCATGCATTGTTATTATTTATTTTGCTATAAGCCCTTTCTGTGACGTCGCTCAGACGTCCGACTGCGGCATTGTATTATTTATTTTGCTATAAGCCCTTTCTGTGACGTCGCTCAGACGTCCGACTGCGGCGTTGTTATTATTTATTTTTGCTATAAGCCCTTTCTGTGACGTTGCTTAGACGTCCGACAGCGGCATTGTCGGGGTCCGGACGCGTATCCGCGGCCCCGGGCACCTATGGGGCACTCTAGGGGCCCCTTCTGGTTCAGCGGGGGGAGCGAGGGTCGCGCGCAGAGCGGATCGAGATCGAGCACGCGCGGGAAGACGGGCGATCTTTACCCATCTTCGGGGCTCTCCGGAGAGATAACACCCCTACTGTTGCTCTGAGTTGTTATAGAATCTAGCTCGAGCGTGCGAGCATATGGTGGTGTTGTGGGTGTCGAATGAACCGAACCCCTTCTACGTGCGCATGGGCCTCCCTTTTATAGTCTGAAGGGGGTACCCACAGGTGGCAGCGTAGGAAGAGGGGGTAGAAACGTAAAAGCGCAGGTTGGTACAACGATTGCTGTGATGCCCCTACCTAACTCGACGGCGGGGACAAGGGCATTAAATGCCCGCTCGTCGCCTAACAAAGCAAGTGGAGGACCGCAGGTGAGCCTCCGGTGCCACGACGGGCGCCTCTGTCAGCTCCGTTTGCCACCTCGCTCTGCATGGTTGCGTAGTATCTCGCCACGCGCTCTTGGGATGGCTCGTGATGACGCTCACATGGTGTGCTGGAGTTGGGTGGCATCTTGCCGCGCAAGTGCCCCGCCATGTCCGTTTGTTGTGCCGCAAGCTTGCGGCCATCCGGTTTTGCTGGGCGCTGGGCGCCAAGGCAAGTTTTCCGGTGATGCCATGAGTTAGCCCTCCCGCAAGCTCCTCTTGCCGGGCCTTCGTGTTCTTGGCTGGTACTTTGTTCTTGAACGGCAGTGATAAGGAGTGGCGGGGAGCCTTGCCGGATGTCGCAAGCTCGCCACGGGCGCTGCGACTACCCGGCACAAGTTCGGGTACTAAGGTGCCCCCTACTTTAGTACACCGATAGAGCCCCGAACTGGGCCATACACGGTGCCGAAGCGTTGTTGGGTCAGCCCAAAGACGAAGGCATCGGGCACACGTGGCTCGGGTCCGCGACGGTAACGGGCCCCGCACCCACCGCGCTCTCCCGCAACGGCACGCGTCGATTGCGGCGTCGTGGGAGACGTGTGTCAATACTTAATTCTAGAAAATGCGTAACGCTCGCATCTCCTGTTTATAAGCAGGGGGACCATGGCCGTTCCCCCACTTCCGCCATTCGCAGCTCCTTCCTCCGAAAGCTCCGCTGTCCCCCCCTCGTCTCCCGAATCGAGAGGAAAACAGCGCTCCGCCGCCCGTCGCCGTCGTCAACTCCGCCTCCCCCGTCATGGCTCCGAAAACCGGGAAGGCTACGAAGGCCGCGAAGGCCGCGAAATCGGCCAAGGCGATGGAGCTCGAGGCGCTGCGCAGGAAGCAGGTGCTCTTTCCCCGAAGCATACTCGAGGCGCTGCGGGCGGAGTTTTACCTTTTCGTCGATGGAAACGCGGCGCATCTGCGACGCCGGTGATTTCCGCGAGGCTTCCAAATCAAGAAGTGCCCCTGGGGTACCACTTCTTTCCTGTGTTCTTCTCTGCAGGCTCGCCCAATTTTTCCGATTTCTTTTGCGATATCATGAACACCTACGGGTTTCATCTGCTTGACTTCACCCCCAACGCCGCTCGACCATGGCGGTTTCGACATCTCTGCGAGAACTTCGCTGGCATCCTCCCCAATGTGGCCCTCTTCCGTCATTACTTCCCCCCTCGGGCGAAAAGGGGAGCCGCCCCGACGGAATCGCCTGGACCTCCGGATGGGTATGAAGGAAGTGTACTTGTCGGGCGAACTCCGCAGCAAGTGGGACGAGTGGAGGCGGAGTGGTGCTGGATCTGCGGACGACAACCCGCCGTCGCTCACCGAGCTCGCGAAAACTCGGGTGGTGCGCGGCAACGACTGGAGCGCTCTGTCGTCGGACGACGCCAAGCTGTCGATCGCCACCACCTGAATCCTCCGGCTTAGGCATGCCGGGCTCACCACAGGGGCGGTTGGCGCGGATTTCCTTCGTCGCTGTATCGCCCCTCTGCAAGCGAGGGGCGCTCGCTCGCAGCTTCAGCGCCCGGCAGATTTCATGAGGCTGCGCCCGGGCCTCAACTTCAACTTCACGGTCATGGAGCTCGGCGCGATGTTGAGGGAAATGTTCAAGCATGATCCCAATCATCCGTGAGTGATTCCAGCTAGCGCTGGGTGTCGTCCCTTTGTGTAACATTTCCGGTGATCGATCTGCGCGATGATGCCAGAGTGCGATTCGCATGGGATAAATGCGAACTGGATAGAGCCTGCTGTCGAGGTCGTGCAACAATTCTTTGACGACTTGTCGGAGGCGGCGGTCAACTCTGATGAGCAGAAACTCCTCACCCGCGCCACCACTGCCGAAGAGATAGCGTATATTGCTAGCCGGGCCGAAGAGGCCGCCGCAGCCGCCGCGGCGGGCGAGTTCGGATTTACACTGGCGGAGGCAGACGCCGCAGCGGCGGCAAGCCTTGCCGCCCGGGAAGCGCTAGCCGGGGAAGGCGAAGGCGAAGGGGAGGTCGAGGCCGCAACGGGCGAGTCCGCCGAGGGCGCGAGCGGCTAGCCGCTCGGGCGACTCCGCCGCAGTGCAGAGCCCACAGCAGCAGCCCCAATTCCGTCTCGAGAAGGCGCCTCCGTCTGGTCGGTGAGTCTGGCGGAGGAACAGGCCGCCCAGCAGCCGCGGCGCCGCGGGACACGTTCTTCCGCGGCGGGCGCCACAGCCACGGGCGGATCCCAGGCCACGCCGGCAACCGAGGCGGGGTCTTCCCGGGCCGCCACGCCTGACCCTGCCGTAGCCCTTGGCAAGCGCCGGAGGGAGCCCACCCCTCCACCTCGTCGTGCCGAGAGGGTACCGGAGTTCGATCTCTCCACTCTGAGCTCCGACGATGACGAGGAGGAAGAGGAGGGAGAGTAAGGCTTTCCTCGCTCTGTGCTTGTCCTTCTCTCAGTCTTTATTATTGCTTTTCTTGTATCTAATCTGCTTTTCTCCAAACTTCTGTCTTGTACTAGGACTTTGGCGGAGAGAGTGGTGAAGAGGGCCAAAGTCCCCGTGGTCAACGTCGAAGACGATCCTGCCGAGGTAGCAGAAGATACGTCTGAGACCCTTTTGACGGACCCAATCCCTTCTCTTCGCAGCAGCCCCCAGCACAGCCCTCGGCGTGAGCGTCTTGATTCATCCTTCGTCATGGGGGAGTGCTAGGTCGTTTCTTCCTCAGCCAACATCCTGATCGTTGGCCCCTTTCGTATGCAGGAGAAGAGCAGGCCCACCAGGAGCAGCCGGAGTTCGACGCAGGGGTGTCGTCGGCCTCCACTACGCCACCGAAGGCTGACTCCCCGATGTGGGAGCCGTCTCCGACAAGGAGGGGAGGCCCGGCAAGGGGCGAGACCGGCGAGCCCCCGGCGATGGAACCCGTGTTCGCGGAGTCTAGCGCAGGTGAGCTTCCTCGTCGTGAGCTTGCTGATCTCTCTTTATTTTCTTCTGGTTGTTGATTCTCTTTTCTTCCCTGCCTTCAGATATTCCCCTTGGGGACCCGATGGAGGCCGAGGCCGCCGTTGAGGGGGACGGCCGTGGCAACACTGATGACGCCGCTGCCACCGAGGAAGGGGCCGGTATGGAGGACTCCCTTGGCGAGGAGGCCGCCGGGGCCGCCAGCACAGGGGCCGGCGAGGGGTCCGGTGATCGCGCCGACGGCCCGGAGGACGCAGGAGCACTGGCATCGGCCGATCATGATCTCCTCCGCTGGCGCGCGCGCCGAGCCCGAGGAGCCCCAACCCAGCGATACCAAGGCCGGCGCGGTGTGAGATCAAGATCCCCGGCATCGAGCCCAGGCGCCAGCTTGAAGGAGAGGAATTTGATGGGAGGTATCGCTTTGCTGGGCTGGCGGTGGTCGATAGGCCAAGCAGCAGCAGCGGTGAGTCGAGGAGGAGGAGTTGTTCGAAGCTGGTGTCACTTCTACCGCACCCGCAAGCGGGCTCAGTGTCCCGGAAGCGCTGCGTCAAGCAGCGGAGCTGACATAGAGAAGCACGCGGAAGAGCTCAAGAGCTCAAGAACCAGGAGGCCTCCGTCCATCGCCGAGGAGAGGGCGCCTTCGAGGAGGCGAAGAAAGCATTCATTCTCGAGAAGGCCGGCTGAAGAGCAGCAGAGGATTGCCGCCGAGGAGCTGTCCAAGCGGACGGCGAGCTGATACAACGGAAAGCGTACTTGGACAGCCATGATGAGGAGCTCGCCGGCCGGGAACAGTCACTTGGTGGGGGGATTAAGGAAGCGAAAGATGCCGCCGCGGCTGCCGAGGCCGCCAAGAAAGAGCTGGAGGAGAAAGTGACGCGGCTGGAGGCGGACGCGACGAGGAGAGATGAGGAGCTTGCCGCACTCAGCGCGACCACAGGAGGACGCTACCAAGGGCGATCTGGCAAAGCCCAACTCTCCGAGAAGATCAAAGAGCTGGACGCCGCCAAGGACTCGAGCGCCGATCTGGGGCTGAAACTGGCCGCCATGACGGAGACGCTGGACGCCGCCAAGGAACGGGAAGATACCCTGAGGAAAAACCTCAAGGACCATGAGGAGCTACTGACGAGGGCCGCCGAAGCCCAGAACACCCTCAAAACCACAGTGGAGCTCTGGACGGAAGGCCTCGTCAACATTGCCGCACTCATTGATGAGGAGTTGGCGGAGCTGGACTTGACGGGCTTCGGATATTCCACGTGGCTTTAACGCCCAACCCAGCGCCAAGCTCACGCTTTTCTTCAAGGATGTGGTGACGGCGCCAAGGCAGCTCCGGAAAGGATCCCAAGCTTGGCCGCAGAGTCGCCATTGCCGTCTGCGCCGGGTCCTGGAGAAAGTGTTGGTGAAGGTCCTCTTCCGCAACCCGGACGCCGACCTCTCCCGCTGCCACCAAAGCTGCCGGGCGGGTGCCGATGTCGAGGGCCTCAGGCCATCGTCGCACCCATCGTGGATAAAGTGAACGAGGTTAAGAGGCTCGATGGCGAGCGCGCGGATTAGGTTGCTCCTCCTCTCCCCTTTCCTTGCCGCTGCCATTTTAATTATGGGAACAATTCCAGTTAGTGCCATAATACGTCATTCTTGTAATATAACTTAATTATGGGTACTGCTTGCCGCGCTATCCCCTTTATTTTGTTGCGTCCTTTGTATGCTTTTACCCTGCGTTTTGAGGGACCATGCCGGGGCAAGCACACTTGCTGAGTGCGGAACATCAGCAGCCCGCTGGCGGTGCTGCCTCCGACAAGGAATCTTGTCGGGGCTAGTTGCAGCTCACTCGTATTATCGAGTGGGCTCGAGACAACGCAGGGGCGCAACTTAGTCGCGAGTCGATTCCTCCGCGCACAGGTTTGCCATACAAAGCACGAACGTTCAAGGGCTATAGCCGGAAAAGAAATTTAAATTTGAGCGGGCCCAAATTTCAGCTACTTAGCTTTTCTGTCTTCGGCGTCCCGGCAAGGCTAGATTCTTTAACGTCAGCTGTTCCATATTTCTATTTCCCGGCGAACTTGTGGGCGGGGAAACTCATCCATGAGAAGAAAGAAGAGAAAATAATCGTATGGAACCTTAAGGTACGCTTATTGCTTACCGGGTGGTGTGCTGCACATAGTGTCGTATAGATGCAAAAGGAAGATAATGCATTAAATTTGACGAGATGTGAAACACGCGATCTTTATTTATGCGCTGAATCTGCGCCGGCTTTGTACAAAGGGTTACATGCGGCCGCAATGCTTGTACAAAAGAAAGTGGTTGCCGGAACGGGTCCGGCAACCGCGCCTCATGGGTAAAACTTATGAAGATGTTCTATGTTCCAGGAGTTGCTCACTGGAACGCTATCTTCGGTCTCGAGGCGGACAGCGCCGGGCCTAGTGACTCGTTTTACCCGATAAGGGCCTTCCCACTTCGGCGTCAACTTGTTTGAATTCTTGGCGGATTGAACCCGCCAAGAACAAGGTCGCCCTCGAAGCTTCGGCATTAACTTTGCGGCTATGATAGCGGCGCAAAGCTTGTCGGAAGCGCAGCTCGCAAATGCTCGAAGACGATTCTCCTCGAGCAGCAGCGCGTCATCTTGTCGCAGCTGCTCTTGCTCAAGATCATCATAAGCGAGCACTCGTGGTGATCCGTGATACGAAGTTTCGTGGGAGAACTGCTTCGCTCCGTGACGAGAGCAAAGGGTGTCCGGCTGGTGGCTCGATTTGGCGCCGCCCCGACGACCAAAGAACCACCGCAGCTGCTCAATCCAATTTCTTCCGCACTTGTGCAGCCTCTCGAAAGTTCTGGTTTTGAGTCAGCAAGAGCACTTCATTGTTCGCCCTCTCCGCTTGACCGCTGTCTTGGGTGAGCAACGGAAGCAAAGCAAATCTTAGTGCCAAGATCCTCGGGCGTCTCGCATGAAGGTGTGGCTCGTGAATTGTGTGCCGTTGTCGGTGATGATCCTGTTTGGGATTCCAAACGGCAAACAATTGACTCAAGAACTTGATCGCCGATCGTGTTGTCACCTTCCTCACTGGTTCCACTTCAGGCCACTTTGTGAACTTGTCGATTGCAACGTACAAGTACTCAAAGCCCCCGACAGCTCGGGGAAAAGGGCCGAGGATGTCGAGCCCCCAGACCGAAAATGGCCAGGACAAAGGGATTGTTTGGAGAGCTTGGGCTGGTTGGTGAATCTGTTTGGAGTGGAACTGGCATGCTTCACACTTGGTTACTTGTGCAGTTGCATCCTGGAGGGCTGTCGGCCAGAAGAAACCTTGCCGGAGAGCCTTGCCGCAGTGTTTTGCGCCCAATGTGGTGACCACATATGCCTCCATGTACCTCTAACAGCCGCTGTCCATCTTCCCGGAAATGCACTTTAACTTCACTCCGCTGAATCTTCTTCAGATAAGACGCCATCGACAAACTGGTACATAATCGATTGCCGGGCTACTCTCTCTGCTTCTTCTTGTTCCTCGAAGCCTCTCGTTCAAGGAAATGGACGATTTGCTTGTGTTTCCATGTCGGAGCCCGAGGCTCGGCGACAAGTACTAAAGGCGCAAATGCTGCTGCGGAAACATCCGCTTCTACGGCAAGAATCTGGGATTCTGCCGGAGCGTGATGCCTCCCGGCAAGCGTGTCGGGGCACAGCTTGTCGGGAGCGTCTGCTTCGATGAAACAAACCTTAGGGCTTGCCGGAGCGCACCGCTCCTCGCCAATTTCGTGTTGATCCCGGGACCTTGTTGGCGGCGGCTCCGGGAAGTTGTGCCGGAAAGTAGTCGCCAGTGACCAACTTTCTCTTTTTGCTTAGTCCTGTTGATGGTGTTACGGACGGCTGAGTTAGCTTGAGCACAAAAGTACCTGGTTCCACAGGTAACTTGAGTGCGGCACACTTCGACAGGCCATCCGCAGTGTCATTCTGAGCTCTTGGAACGTGTTCCATTTGTAGGCCGTCGAAGTGCTCTTCTAACTTCCTATTTTCATCGATGTATGCCTCCATCAATGGACTCTGATAATCTTTGTTAACTTGACGGACGACAAGCTGCGAGTCACCCCTAACAATAAGCTTCTTGATCCCAAGCTCTGCTGCTACCCTGAGTCTGGCAAGCAAGCCTTCATATTCTGCAGTATTGTTTGTTGCTTTCTCCTTGGGGAAGTGCATTTGGACCACGTACTTGAGGTGCTCTCCGGTGGGTGCGACGAGTAGTACGCCCGCACCGGCGCCTTGCAGCGAGAAAGCACCATCAAAGTACATGATCCATTCTTTGCTAGCTTCCTTGACGGGATGCTCCTGCTCGGGTTTCTTCGTCGGGCGTTGGCGCCCATTCTGCTATGAATTCTGCCAATGCTCGGCTCAATAGTTGAAGTACTTTCAAACTTGAGGCCAAAGCTTGACAATTCCAAAGGCCCACTGACGATCCTGCCCGTTGCTTCCGGATTTTGCAATATCCTCTTCAACGGAAATCGAGTGACTACCGTGATCTCATGTGCTTGAAAGTAATGGCAAAATTTCCTTGAGGCCATGAGTAGGCCGAAAAGCAACTTCTGCACACCAGAGTACCTTGATCTAGCCCCCTGCAGGAGGGAACTGACAAAGTAAACTGGGCGCTGCACCATTCTCTTCTGTTTTTCTTCCGGCGGTCGCGCAGATCCATCTTTGCCGGAGCTAGAACTTGTCGGGGAGGCCCCTTGCTTGTCGCTGGACTCGCTTGCCGCGGTTGCTGACTCATCATCTGCCTCTCTCCAAGAACTAACGCAGCACTAACCACCGATTGGTTGCCGCTAGATATAGTAGCAACTTCTCCCGTGGCTTAGGTGCGACAAGTGTTGGAGTGGAGGATAGGTATTTCTTCAAGTCTCAGCGAGGCGGCCTCCGCTCCGAGTCCATTTCATTGACCTGCCTTTTCAAGATTTTGAAAATGGTAGAGCACGCCAGCAGACTTAGAGATGAACCCATCGAGAGCAGATCACAGCCGGCAAGCTCAAGACGCCCTGACTCGGGTTGGTGCTTCGATCCGCTCAATTGCTTTGATCTTGTCGATTGGCTTCAATCCTCTCTCGAGATACAACGAATCCGAGAAGCTTGCCGGAAGGTACCCCAAACACACACTTCTCGATTCAGCTTGAGATTGATCTTGCGCAGATTTGTGAAAGTCTCTGCCCAAGTCGTGGATCAAAGTCTTTATCCTTGCTTTTGACCACTATGTCATCCTTGTAAGCTTCCACATTTCGCGCGGCCAGGCTCAAAAGCGCGATCGACTACTCGCGAAATGTTGAACCAGCATTCTTAGTCCGAAAGGCATCCGTGACGAAGCAAAGACGTGCACATGGAGTAATGAATGCGTCTTTTCTTCATCCTCTTCAGCCATGAAGACTTGATGATATCCCGAGTATGCATCAAGGAATGAAAGCAGATCGCATCCCGCCGCGGAGTCAACGATCCGGTCAATGCGCCGCAAGGAAATGGATCCTGGGACAAGCTTTGTTAACATCAATGAAGTCAATGCAAAGCCTCCACTTCCCATTCGCCTTTGCGCATTTACCACCGGGTTGGCTAGCCACGCCGGATGGAGTACTCCACGGACCAGTCCCGCTACTTCCAATTTCCTGATTTCTTCTCCTATGAACTCTTGCCGCTTCTACCGCTTGCTTTCGACTTTTTGTTTGACGGCCGCGCGTGAGGGCAGACGGCAAGGTGGTGCTCGACATTTCGAACGCCGGGATGTCGGATGGTTGCCACGCAAACACATCAACATTTCGCCCGCAGAAAGCAACGAGCGCGCTTCCTATTTAGGGTCAAGGCGGCACCGATGGTGAAGGTACCACCAGGCCGCCCTCCTTGTTGGCCACCTTCTTGGTCTCTCGTGAAGCTACCTTCGCTTTTTGCACTTGCCGGTGGAGCTCGATGGCGCTGCCCTCGACGGGCAGCGCAGCAGCCCGGAGATGCGCTTGCCGGAGTGAGCACCAGAGCTGTCCTCGCCGACTTGGTCTTCTTCTTCCCCGGGAACTTCAGCGCAAGTGGTTTCGCGCTTCGCCGCAGCAGCAGCTGCTTCAGATATCTTGTCGGCGCAGATGAGTGCATCCTTCTTGTCGCCTTGGATAGAAATGACGCCATCGGCCAGGCATCTTGAGCACATTGTATGCGTGGTGAGAGGCCGCCATGAACTTGGCGAAAAGGGCCGCCGAGTATCCCATTGTAGGGTAAAGGATATCAGCCACGCCGAATGTGACCCTCTCGGCCCCGGTTCAGCTCGCCGCCGAACGCCACCGCAATGTGATCTTCCCTTAGGCTGGCTCCTTCCCGGTTTATTCCTTGAAGGTGCCGCCTCTTCAAGCTCGCCGTCGGGATCCGGAGCTTGAGCATCATGGAGGAAATCAAGTTCAGGCCGCCCCGCCGACCAACATCTTCGTGACCTTGAGGTTGCGGATCGCTGGTGAGACCAACAACGGCAAACACCCGACCGCAGTGATGCGATCAGGTGGTCCACAACGCCAAAGACGAGGGCGTGTTGACCACTTCAGAGGTTCATAGCGCTGACGACGGCTCACAGATTCACCTCCCGCACCCACCGCTTGAGTTGGCGGTGCGAGGTGTGCAGGAGGCGCCGCCGACGCACAATACCTCTGCCGTCAAACTCTTGATCCTCGGCCTCATCTTCCTCCATCTCATCATCTTCATCTTCCTCCTCGCCCTTGTCGCGCCACGGGAGGCCTGCCTCCTTGCCGCCTTGGCCTTGCCGTGGTTCCTCCCCGGCGGGAAGCTTCTTGCCGGATCCTCCTCCTCGGTTCTTCCCTTATCGCGCGCCAGACTCAGCTTTCTCGCAGTCCGCCCATCCGCTCGACTTTTTGCAGGTTTGGAGGTCATGGCCTTTGGTGCGTGGATCTTGCAATAACGCTTGCCGGAGCTGCCCCGCTTGTCGGCGTCGCTACAGCCTCGCCGAGTCGCCGGTCTTGGCCTTGTTTGAGCGCCCGCTGTTTTAATGCTCAACAGCTAGCACATCCTTAGCTTTCCTCTTCCTATTGTTCCGCCCGTTCCTTCTTGCCGGGCAACGCCCCGCTGCCGATCCTTCTACTCCGCAACCTCTCCGGGATTTTCTCTCCTTCAGCCCGTGCACACTTGTCGGCAAGAGCGTAGAGCTCATCGACATCTCGACCTTTATCATCGCCATCTCTCCTCATCTCGCGGTTAAGACGTTTCGATGAAACGCGCCGATAATCGCGGCAGGGTGGACGCCGGGATGTTGCGCCGCACCGCTGAATCTTTTGTATATATTTATGCAGGGGCTCCTCCTTCTCGACGAGTAAATGGAGGTCACTTTCCGCCATGAGGCTTGTGGTCACCGTGAAGGCGCCGACAAACTGATGACACAGGTCCTCCCATGAAGAGATGGAGCCGTCCGGCAAGTGCATGAGCCAAGATCCGACGTTGAGCTTGAGTACCAGCGGAAGTAGTTGGCGAGGATCTTCGTCGCGCTCCTCCGACAGCTCGCACCGCGATGGTGTAGATGCCGAGGAACTCCGACGGGTGTATCCTGCCATCATACTTCGGAACATCCGCTTGAAGTTTTAGTTTTAACATCGACTTGCCGCAACTCGCTGGTCAACGCAGGCAACTCGCCGCATATGGCAAGTCGCCTGTTCTCCGGCGCGGCGCTAACAACGGGCCCGCGCGCTGGTCGATTGACGCCGCCGCTTCTCCGCGCGCTGGCGCAGTGCAAGCGTTTCGCGGTTGCCGTTTGAGAACGTGGCGCTGATCCCGGCGAGTTCGCGGGTCCGACGACGCGGTGGAGTCGGCGTCAGGATTGGTCCGGCGAGCTGGTGATCTTGGCCTGTGGGGCTGGGAGCGCACGGAAGCGGTACCCCCAGCGGTCCTGTCGGCGCCGTCCTGCGCCGGGGCGTCTTGTCGGGCCCTCGACGCGTTCGATCGCCGAGGCTTGTCGCCATTGGCGAAGCTGACGAGGCTGTGTATGGCCATCCTCCGCCGCCGATCTTGTGGCGCCGAGGGAAGTTCAGAAGCAGCCGGGCTCGCCAGCGCTTCCTCGCAGCCTTGGGCAGCGGTGGTGACGGGCGCACGAGGAGCGAGATGTGCTCGGACTCCCAACCGGTAGGGGGCGCCCAGCGATCTGACTTCACTCGCGACCAGATGCGGTCGCATGCTGACCATGAGCGCCCCGCGACCCACCGGCTTGACCTTGTTCTATCGCAAGCACGGTGCTTGGAGCACCGGGCGTTGTTGTCCTGAACCTTTGGGAAGGGCGCGGCGTCGCACTGCCGCCGACGCTTGCGGGCCTTTGTTCTGGATCTCGTGACGACACGAGACCCACCGGGCGGCACCCGCTGCTCGGCTGGCGTCCACCCCACCGCCGCTTGCCCGGGCGGCGCGTAGAGTTGACGCAGATGGAGCGCCACCTCCGGGCTTCTTCTTCGGGCATGTTGATGATGACGCCGACGAAAGCGCGAGAGACCGGATCGATGCTCACGACTCGACGCTTCTACCGGGCGCGCCAAAGATGTCGGGTCCGGACGCCAGATCCGCTGCCCCGCACCTATGGGGCACTTAGGGCCCTTCGTTCGGGCGGGGAGCGAGGGTCACGCCAGAGCGGATCGAGGTCGAGCACGCTGGAAGACGGCGATCTTTACCCAGCTTCGGGCTCTCCGAGAGATAACACCCCATCGCCGCTCTGAAGTTGTTATAGAATCTAGCTCGAGCGCGCGAGCATATGGTGGTGTTGTGGGTGTCGAATGAATCAACCCTTCTACGCGCATGGGCCTCCCTTTATAGTCTCAAGGGGTACCCACAGTGGCAGCGAGAGAAGAGGGGGTAGAAACTTAAAAGCGCAGGTTGGTACAACAGGTACAACAAAGGTTCTCTACCTAACTCGACGGCAGGGACAAGGGCATTAAATGCCCGTCCCGGCCGCCTAACAAAGGCAAGTGGAGGACCGTTAGGTGAGCCTCCCGGTGCCACGACGGCGCCTGTCAGCTCTGCTTGCCACCTCGCCTCGCATGGTTGGCAGAGTATCTCGCCACGCGTTTGGGATAGTTGCAGTGATGACGCCGCTGTGGTGCGCTGGAGTTGGGTGGCAGTTTTGCAGCGGCAAGTGCCTTGTCATGTCCTTTGTTGTGCCGCAAGCTTGTTGCCATCGGGTTTTGCCGGGCGCGGGCGCCGCAAGTTTTCCGTGATGCCATGGTTATTCTCCCGGAAGCTCTTGCCGGGGCCTTCGTGTTCTTGGCTGGTACTTTGTTCTTGAACGGCAGGATAAGGAGTGGCGGGAGCCTTGCCGATGTCAGCGTAGCCTCGCCACGGGCGCCATGATCGCTGCAGGCACAAGTTCGGGGTACTAAGGTGCCCCCCTACTTTAGTACACCGACAGGCATTGTTATTATTTATTTTTGCTATAAGCCCTTTATGTGGCGTCGCTCAGACGCCCGACTGTGGCATTTATTTTAAAGCCCTTTATGTGGCATCGCTCAGACGCCCGACTGTGGCATTTCTCTTAAAGCCCTTTATGTGGTGTCGCTAAGACGCCCGACTATGGTATTTCTTTTAAAGCCCTTTATGTGGTGTCGCCTAGACGCCCGACTGCGGCATGCTTTATTTATTTATCTTCCTTTCGAGGCGTCGCTTCAGTCACCCGATTGGGTTTACAGTTATTTTGTTTGGGTTTTCGAGCGGACTACTACCGACTCCCTTTTTACCTCTCTTATTACTACGAATTAAATGTGCCATTGTTAAAATACTCATGATGCATTCATGCATGCATTTGTTATATCTTTTGTCCGAACTGCCTTAAGTAGTACTTTCAAAGTACTCACCGCTTGTTGATTCGCCAGATAGTCGACGAAGGCGATCTCATGGATGAGGAGTTCGATAGCGAGTCCGACGCTTTAGAGGAGTCCCAATACCTCGTATGACCCTGGTTTTGGTCATCATTATAACCGCTCGCTACCTAAATAAAATTCATCGAGCTCTCACTCGACGCCGATGAGCCACCAAAGGTAGTAGTATTGCTACCCACTCCATCGTGTTACTCCACCAACCACTTTTATCTCGAAGTCAGAGTATTGCCACCCCACCATTGTGCCATATCCGCCATATGTATAATTATTGGCGTGTTTGTAATAATTGTTGAGCGACTTCACCAACCCCGTAATATCTTAATGCTACCGCTTATTGTATCAAAGTTTTGTCTACCAACAGGAGGATTTTCCTCACACTCGACATCAAAAGATCGGTCTCTCAATAAATATTTCTATTGAAAAACCGGTCGTGACATCAATCAACCGTTGTCACGTATCAAACTTCGCTGACTTGGCAACCATAGTGTCGGCGTCCTGGACTTGGGGGTATCCAGTCCTGCCTGCCTGCAGCCCACCACGTGGCTTCATCGACATCCTGGTACGGCCCAGCTTCAACTCCAACACCGCAAGACCCTCGCGAGGGGCCAAGCCTTGTGAGGCGGACGACACCAAGACCCCCGAAGGAGTTGGCCTCCTCAGGAGGGCTCCTGAGGGCGGAGAGTTCTATGCAGCTACCTCATGAGGCTCAGCTGACATGAGCCATGACGACCAAGGCCAGGCGGGCGCCAGGCAGGTGCAGAGCGCAGGTTTCCTCTTTGGTGCAAGGGAGGCATGCCACAGGCGCGGAGTCCCGAGGAATCAGCCAAAGGTTTCCATTCTGGTGCAACAAGACCAAGACCGCCAGGACGGCAGGACGGAGGTCATCACAGAGCCCATCGCAGCGTCACGACCAGAGGCTTTTCGCAGGCGAAGACTACTTTTGTCAGGATAGACTGTACTACTTGTCCCCTTTCAATTCCCGCCGTTGTGGAATCCCTTCCCGCTCATATTTGTGAAGAGGACCAAGGCCACTATATATAGGACTAGCCACCACCAGACGGAGGGACGGAAATCAGAACAAGTAGAGCACCACACCAGCTCAAGAACACCTCACCTCATGAGGCTTGTTCATCCTTTGTACTATATCACCCATAGCACCTCGAGACAATCCACCACACCACACTGGATTAGGGTATTACACCAGAACGGTGGCCTGAACCAGTATAAACCTCTGTGTCTTTGTGTCTCTTTGATCTCGACGTGCTAGGCTAGGAGGATCGCGGGTAGGCACGCTGGGCAGGTTGAGATCTCTACACGCACCCCAGAGTTCGAACCTCTCAAGGGTTGCCGGATCCCTAAATCCGACATTCGGCGCGCCAGGTAGGGGTGCGTCGGATCCTCTTTTTCGTCGTTCGATCCGGCACTATTCTGACACCTCCATGGCCGACGCGTGTAGGGCTCGCGCCGAGCGTCAGGCTGCAGTCGCCGCCCGCGTCGCTCAGACGGCTCTGGCGGGTGACGGATGTGCCCGCCGCTCTCCTTCTCCGGTGGCCAACGCTGCCACGGGCCCTGCCTGCTACAAGCAGCAAGATTCATTGCTGCACCCGCAGTGCGCCAGACGGCCGCGACCGCCATTCGTCGCCGACCCCAGAACTTCGCTATCCCACGCCACGCCAAGGGTTAGGTGGACGCCAAGCAGTTGCTCGCTCATGGCGCGGGAGCTTCTTCGCTACCGTCCGGTGGGTGATCTCTACGAGGAGTGGCTCGAGCAGATCAACGAGCTCATCAGCGTCGCGCATGGGGGCTCTGACGGGCCGGCTCGCTCACTTCCTCAGCAACCACCCGCAGCGGGCGACATCACGCACGGGGCTCCTTCTCCACCTCCGGCCCGGGGCGCCATCTTCGAGCCAAGGCGTATGGCTCCATGGCGCGACCCGCAGCGCCCGGCGCCGGCTCGAGATGACGTGAGCTGCCAGGTGGTGCAACGTCCCCAAGGAGAAGCATGCGTACTTCCAGCGCCCCAGCCCCAGGCTCGTGTGCCGCCACAGGAGATGGTGGTGCGCGTGCACAAGGACTACGTTCCACCCCCTCGACGACCTCTGGTGGCGACGGTGGGATGTCGTGTGTTCACTATAGAGCTCCGCAATGTCATCTAGCCGAGCAAGTTCAAGCCTGACCTGCCTCCACACTACGACGGCACCGCAGACCCCGCCGAGTTCCTATAGCTCTACGAGCTGAGCATCGAGGCGGCCAACGGCGACGAGAAGATCATGGCAAACTGGTTCCCGATGGCCCTCAAGGATGGCGCATGTTCTTGGCTCCTGAACCTGACTGAGGGGTCGGTTTCTTCTTGGGAGGAGATACGCAGTTGCTTCATCGCCAAGTTCTAGGGCACTCGCGACCGTCCGCCGGCCGTGGGCGACCTGCGCCACGTCAAGCAGCAGCCTAGAGAGACCCTACATAAGTATATCCAGCGCTTCAACAACATTCGCGTCAAAATTCCCAAGGTGTCTGACGAGGCCATCATCTCCGCATTCACTAATGGCGTCTGCGATGTCAAGATGAAGGAGGAGCTGGCAATCCACGAGGACCTCTGCACCGCTCTGGAGATGTTCAACATGGCGAACAAGTGTGCAAGGGCTGAGGAGGGATGCCTCTCCCTCCTCGAGCTCCCTGATACTGATCTAGCAGACAAGAAGACCAAGGCCAAGGACACGACGCGCAAGGGGCCAGCCGTGCTTGTGGACGAGCCAGAAAACAAGCGTGGTTCCGACCACCCCGAGTCGTCCAAAGGCAAGCGGCCATTCTGCGCCTTCCACAACGTCTACAGCCACAACACCAGCGACTGCCAGGAGCTCAGGGATCTCCGTGATGGGCGCCTTGGTCGACGCCCCGAGCGCAACAAGCGGGGCTACGGTCGTGGAGGTGGCCGAGGTGGAGGACGCTGGGACGGACGCGACCGCCACTAGGAGTGGCGCGACCAGCCTCGTGTGGACCGCTGGCAGGACCAGCCTCGCGAGGGCAACTAGAGGGATCAGCCTCGTGAGGACCGCCCTCAGGGAAACGGGCCTTTGCCTTCTCTACCTCCACCGCCAAGAAGGAATGAAGATCATCACCAGGACGAGGGGGCTGCGGGCTTGCAGGAGCCTCGGGCCATTGCCTGCATCTTGGGTGGCTCACAGGCCCTACCTTCCCACCATGTCTTCAAGCAGTTTGCACGTGAGGTGAATGCAGTGCTCCCAAAACCCGAAGCGATTCGCCCTCTCAAGTGGTCCAAGTGCACCATCACCTTCGACTCCTCGGACTGGCTCAAGTGCGCAACCATCGCAGGCGCACTCCCCATGCTCTGCTCCCTCGTCATCAGCAACGTTACTGTCACCAAGACTCTCATCGATGGCAGAGCAGGGCTCAATGTTCTTTCTGTTCAGACGTTCGACAGGCTTCAGGTGTCATACTACCAGCTGCACCCCACCAAGCCATTCTCAGGAGTGACCGATGGATCGACACACCCGATCGGGCAAGTTCGCCTCCCTGTCACCTTCGGCGAGCGTAACAACTACTGCACCGAGCTCATCGACTTCGACGTCGCCGACATTCGCCTGCCCTACAACGTCATCAGAGGGCACCCAACACTGGCCAAGTTCATGGCGGCCACACACCACGGCTACAACGTTCTCAAGATGCTAAGAAGCGGCGGCATCATCACGGTCACCTGCCAAGAGAAGGATGCAGTGTGCTCCCTCGAGCGCGCCTTCCAGGTTGAAGTAGTTGAGAACCCAGAAGGCGAAGACGGCGCCCTCCCTCCTCAGGTTTCCACCAAGACAAAGAAGTTGTAGCTGGGCCAGGGGTCTTGTGAGGGAGCATCACTTGAGGATGGAGCGTTGAGCCTCGCGTCACCAGACGCGGCACCTTCACCCATCGCATAGAAAGGCGCGCCCGGCGCCCCTCTCATGCTGGGCTCGGGATCTCTCCTTTGGAGGGCCTCAGACCTAGCCAATGTCACGAGAGTGGCGCTCAGGCACCATGTGGAGGCGCTCTTCAGAGCACGCTTCCCAGGAGAAGGCAACAACCGAGTGGCACGAGGCATTCAAGAGTTCATCGGCAAGGCAATCAAGGAGATTCAGGAAGGAAGGGTTCTGCAAGGCTATCATCGCCTGCCACGTGGGGCAGCTTACTGCCCTAGCGAGGGTAAGGAGTTCCACGTCTGCATCAACATCCCTGGGCTCAACAGGGCCGTGTCTCGGCAGCTCATGTGGCCGTCTCTAGTCGGTCGATGCGAGGGTCCGCCTCACAGCTACGTCTGCATGGCTTTTGGCCTGGCGGGCGCGGCTGAGGCATTCTAGCATTGCATGAGGGACGCTCAGACGGCCTGCAAGGCTAGGCACCAGGCGCTCCTGGCGGAGATGGAGGAGCACCTTCAGGAGCCTTCCGGTCCTCCCGAGCCTCCCGAGGCTAGGCACCGGAGTGGCTCATGAGGAACAGCTTTAGCAGCGCGCGTTTTTTGACTACTTCAACAACTCTTCAGCAACGGTACCAGGTGACATCTCCCTAGTTCATTCAGTTTGGGGGTGCTCCTCGGGCTGCATCATCCCCAGGCCGTGTGGGTCCGTCCCTACGGCATGTATCGTTTTGCATTCACGAGGACTATTTAATCATTTCTATGAATTTGTCTATGATCGTAACCTCGTGACCTCCGCCTCACGACCTTCATACATCCTGACTAATGCCATTCCCGCATCACTGCACGATACTCACATCGGCACGGCGCTTGTGCTCGGGTCCGTCCCTGCAACGCTGATAAACCCGGGGATCGGGCTCTGGTTCACGACCTGCCTCGCGTACACCATCTCACAGGGTCCTCGGTGCCTCCGTCTCACGCCCTGGGGGCTCTCGGCCTCATTTGTCATCCAACCTGCAGGTTCACCCAACGATGGGCCAAAGGTCGGCCCGGACAACCACCGTTTGGCCTCGCTGGTCGCTTGCATGTTAAAGGGGGGCCTCCCGAGCATCGCGTCTTGGGAGCTCCTACTGGATCTCCTGCCCTCACCCCCTGGCCTTGACCACGGCATCACGACCTGACATACCAGCGGCGGCTGAGCTCGCTCGAGGGCCGGGACCCGAGGATGTAGAGCATTTCGGCGAGCGAGGCAGGAGGGTGGCCAGCACAGGCCGCACCTGACGGTACCACGGGCGCGTCAGGAAGCATCACCTCTCCGATGGACTTAGGCAACAAAAGATAAGTCTTGGCTCGCTACACCGGTTTTGCTCCCTACGCCCCGCCTCGCAGTTCCACTTGGGTGGTTCGACTCCCCTTTTCGATTTTCTATACAGCTGCTTGCACGCCAAAGGGGACCTCGTGAGCATCGCGTCTCACAAACTCTTACCGGACCTTGGGCCGCTCACCTCCTAGCCTTGACCACGGCATCGCGACCTGGCATACTAGCAACGGCCGAAGCCTGTCTGGGGACTGGATCTTGTCGGCGTAGAGCGCCATGCTGTCTAGGAAGAGAAAAGGGAGGGACTCAGCCAAACTGGAATACGCGCATCCATTACAAAGTCAAAAGAAACAGTGATACTATTAAATACATCCTGATCCTTACAAGCCCCACGGGGGCTGATCTTCATCTCGCGCAGGAGAAATAACTACAGGGCCCTACGGTATCGCTGGCGACGCTGGGCGGCAGCCGCAGCGGCGCTGCGACCTCGGCGGGAGCTTGGCAGCACGTAGCTGTCGTCGCTCGACTCCAGAGAATCACTGGGCTCAGGAGAGTCGCTGGATTCCCAGGAGTCGTCACGGCTGCTAGACGAAGCGCTAAAGGGGGCAGCGGCATAACCAGCACCCGCTGCACCGTCCCTCGAGCTATCTCCCCCGGGGCAGCATTCCAGCCGCTCGCCCTCCTCGTTGAAGACTTTGAAGAACAAGGTGGTCGCGCCGTCGTACTTGAAGTGGATCGCCAGGGCTCCCGCCGCTCGGCAGGCCTGGGCGACCTCGCCCCATCTTCCAGTGTCAAAACCGGCGGAGCTCGGGTAGGGGGTCCCGATCTATGCATCTAAGGCTAATGGTAACGGGAGGCAAGGGACATGATGTTTTGCCCAGGTTTGGGCCCTCTCGATGGAGGTAAAACCCTACTTCCTGCTTCATTGATATTGATGATATGGGTATTACAAGAGTTGATCTACCACGAGATCGTAGAGGCTAAACCCTAGAAGCTATCCTATGATGATTATGATTCTTCCTCTAAGGGCTAAACCCTCCGGTTTATAGGGGGCTAGGGTTTACATGGAGTCGGTTACAAAGAAGGAAATACAATATCCGGATCGCCAAGCTTGTCTTCCACGCAAAGGAGAGTCCCATCCGGACACGGGACGAAGTCTTGAGTCTTGTATCTTCATGGTCCAATAGTTCGGCCAAAGTATATAGTCCGGCTGTCTGGATACCCCCTAATCCAGGACTCCCTCAGTAGCAACCAGGCTTCAATGACGATGAGTCCGGCGCGCAGTTTGTCTTCGGCATTGCAAGGCAGGTTCCATCTCCGAATACTCCAAAGTAATTATTGAACACCCAAATTGTGTCCGGATTTGCAAGATGATCTTCACATACCACCGTAGAAAGATATTCCACAAATGTAATCTGCTGACAACTTTAGACAACGTGACAAGACACTACGGTCGAGTCATTATTCAAACGGTTTTCCCACAACTAGCCACAACGCACATTGTGAGGCGCCTTCCTCGGCACGTCTTGTCAAAGCAGAGATCATGTCCCTTTATCACGGGATTCCCATCAATACGGGTATGGGTAACCCAACGACACCATCAATCGTGGCGCTTGGGAAATAAGCGATTCTCAACGGGAAAGTGGGGAGGTGCACCGTTCTCGTCACCTCTATAAAGGGATAAGGATTCCCCATTTTCACCCACGCCTTCTTCCTCCTTTGCTTATCCATTCTTGCCTCCTCGAGCTCCAAATACTTAGTCCACGCCTCCACACAGCCAAACATGTCCGGAGCAGGAGGCAAGTGGGTGGCCTCCACCGTGAAGGAGGAGCATATTGCGAAGCTCCGGGCGGCCGGATACTTGGCCACAAACATCGCGCACCGGCTACCGGACGGAGGGTAGATCATTCTAACTCCGGAACCCTACGAGAGGGTCGTGTTTCTCGCCCACTTCTTCCGTGGACTAGGATTTCCACTTCAACCCTTCGTCCGCGGGCTCATGTTCTACTACAGGCTAGATTTCCAGATCTAGCCCCAAATTTCGTCCTCAACATCTCGGCGTTTATCGTCATGTCCAAGGCATTCCTCCGCATCAAGCCTCACTTCGGCTTGTGGCTACGAATCTTCCGCGGAAGTCAAGATCGTGAGCGGCCAGCAAGCGGAGTGCGGAGGCGCCATGGTGGGCAAGATGCCCAACGTCACCTGGCTTGACAGCTCCATCGCGGAGATCGTGAAAGGGTGGCAATCGGGGTGGTTCTACATCACCGAGCTGTGCGATGCCAACTGGGCGGTGCCCCCCAAATTCTAATCCGGAATTCCCATGCGGCTCACCTCTTGGGAAAAGAAGGCCTAGCTCGGGCGAGTTCGCTGAGCTCGACCGACTCAGAATCTGCATCAAGAATAATGGCGACAAGAAAATCAAGCTTGCCAACGTGGTCCAAGTCATGCTTGTCCGCCGGATTCTTCCGTGCCAAAGACGGGCATTTAATCTGTGGGAGTTCGTCCTGGCCAAACACCAGACACTTCGAGAGCTCTACGGCATGACACACAAGGACGCATGGAAGGCGCTGTTCAAGGCCTCCAAAATACCTCCTCCCACATCCGAGGACCGTGGACTTCACACCACATGGCTCCCCCGTCCGGTGAGTTTCTTGACTATCGCCGGATGTAGTTTTTCCAAGTGTACTTATGGGAGAATCTTAAGTCATTATCTGTATTTGATCAGGAGTATGTGGAGATGGCAGAGCGGATTGACTGTCCGGCTCCACTGCCAGAAGGTCCAGCAGATGCTCTCCTGACAGAGATGCTAGTCCGGGCGCCCTACAAGGCGCCGGAAAAGAAGGCCGAGAAGAAGGCACCGGGGACCAGGAAGGGTCTCCGGCGTAAGGTTGTACCGGACGCTACGTCCGAAGACGACGAGGCACACTCCTCCCCCGAAGGGGAGGAGGAAGAGGAAAGGGCCGCCCCACCTGAGGAGGCCGAATGGCCTAAGAGGGTGACCCAGGGGACCAGGAAGGGTCCCCGGCGCAAGGCCATTATACCCTCGTCGTTCGAAGACGATGAGGCAGATTCCTCCCGTGGAGGCGGGGGGAAACACGAGGAAACTCTGCCTCCCTGTACTGGGGAGGAGAAGAAGAGGAGAGCCGCCCCGGAGGGGGAGGCTAGAATGCCCAAGAAGGGAAAGGCATCCCTTCCAGATTTACACTAATCGCTGCATTTTCTTCTTGATTTGACCTCACGGTACTACCGGCGCTTGGTCCCAAGCCGACATGGCACGGCTCCATCTACGGCGGAGTCGCCGGCCACTTCCTCCATGGCGTGACTCCCTCGGTGATGACGTCCACATTAGTAGGAGCTGCTGCTACTTTGGCTCTCGCTCGCTCTGCTGCTCTACTCTTTCTCTCGGTCCCCTGCCTAGTGTGATCTTGCTCTTGCTTGCGCTGCTGCTCTCGCTGTTGTTGCATGAGTAGGAGATCCTGCTCTCGCTCGAGCCCCTGCAGCTGCTACCCGAGATGCTGCTACACGACTAGCTGCCCCTGCTCAGACGCTAAGCCCGGCCGCAGCTGCTGCTATCGCTCGCTACTAGTGCGTTCAGTTTCGACAGTAAAATTCAGTTTGGATAGCAAAATTCAGTTTCGATAGTAAAATTTAGTTTCAACAGTTAAGTTCAGAGTGAGCGGGTGATGTATTTTACATCTAGCACTTTGTGGTTATGTATTTTACATCATCTATTCGAGATGCTATTACAATTCCACTCAGGTTAATGTTGTCTCTCTTGTCCTGCTTTGGCCTTGCCATCATACAACTCACCGGAGCTGCTCCAACAACGAAACCCTCCATCATAGCGGAGCAGTACCGCCAGCTCCATCTCCAGACGTGTAATATCTTCTTCCCCTCCTCCGGCAGCCAAATCAGCCAGAGCATCTTCACCGACCAACCCGATCATGCTAAGATCGACATGGCTTCGCCAAAGAGGTTGTACACTTGTTGCATCACTTTTTTACTCACACTTAGTTACCATGGAATACGATTAGTTTCTTGTACTATATGTCAAGAAGTGAGGTACCAGGCAACTTAGCTATCCGTGATGGACTCTCTCGAAAGCCATTATTATTTATTTCTGCGCGTTTGAGCTATGCATGTGTAGATGGGCCTGGGAGTTGAGTTAGTAGGGAGTGGCCTGGGTCCAAAGTAGTACAAGTAGCACAAAAACATTTTTGGAGTGTAGGCTTTTGCCAGTTCAAGCATGCATACTAGAATTGCCAGTTGTTGAAAGGACAAGTGAAGAAAAAACATAGGAATTGGAAAGTTTCCTATGGTACTACTATTATTGCATTTGGTTCAAAGGAATGGAGCAAAGGAAAACTGTAGGATTTGTTCCTTTAGTGTCTCTTTCAAAGAAAACCTGTAGGAATTTTAATATCCACTTCGCCCTCCTTTCAAATTCCTATTCAGGAAGAACAAGACTAAGTGATAGTAGCATAATAGCATTATAACTGTACATTTTCTTATGGTTTGACTTAATTTGACCATGCTTCTTTGCATTCCTATGACCTTCCAATTCATGTGAACCAAACACCCAGATTGACAGAAATCCTATGATTTTAAATTCTTTGTACATGCATTTCTATCCTATTACTGTGTATTGCCTATCCCTTAGAATCCTCCAATTCAAACAAGCCCTTACAGAATTACATCTCTTACATATAGTAGTCAAAGAAAGCCTTGTGTGGTTTGTCCAGCTCCTGCTGTGCCGTCCTCCACCCCAGCTCAGCTGCTCCAATGACAGAAGGGTCCACCACAGCAGGGATCCGCCCTCCAGACTGTCTTTCGCCGCCTCAGGTCTTCTTCCCCGCCACTGGCAGCCACGTCAACTGCATTACCATCATAAACTGAGAAGATGTCCTCGAGGACCACAAGGGTCCGCAAGAGAGGTCACACTCTTTTGTGTCTGCTTACATTATGCATCGCTTAATATTACATGCTACTTTATTGTCCTGTTCACAGACTCTGAGTCAACTCCAAACTAATGCTCAAACTTGAGTTTTGAAAAGGTTCTAGGGTACATATCGGGGCCGCAATCAATAGTATTTGTCTACTATGTGGTTAATCTCTGGTGTCTACTATGAGTTTCATGTTGGGTGGGAAACAAACAGTAAAGAAGCCATTATTTGTATTTTTAACTGAAGCCATTATCTGCCTGTTATCATTGGTTTCGAGTCTATTCACAGGTTGCTACCATCACTCTGGATTTCTGCATGCACTCCTTACATAATCTCTCTATGTTTTATTCCTATGCATGTCAGTTATTGTACACAATGGAACTGAACATGTAGAGCAAAAGAGACGAGCCTTGCGTGGCAAAAAAAAAAATCATGCAGACGTCGCCTATGGTGGGTGCAAAGGCAGACCCCTCCACCCATTTCAGATTGTAATCAAGAGGAAGAAAACTATTCTGAGGGGGGTTCAGAAGGAGAAGACCACTCCTATTTACCCCCTGAGGTCTTCACTCTAACTTGGCATGCTAATGTTGGTCATATCATGTATATGTGCCTTGCATTGCTTACTTTATACATCAAATATGTCATCTGCTTAGTTTAGACATGCTTTGTGTGAATGCCATTTGTTTAGTTTCTTTATCGTATATGTGAATTATGTAACGCCATCTTGTTTAGCCAGGCATCATATATGTGAATTTTGCAATGCCATCCTGCTTAGCCAGTCATCTTATTTGTGAATTATATCATTCCATCCTTTTTCCATTACGTATTACATTTATCAACAATGTTAGTACATTCAACTACTCTCTGTGTGCATCAGCCATTTGACATGGTGATGGAAAATTCTGGAGTGAAAACAAGGTCTTCAGAGCAGGCTATGCTATCTGACGAAGCACATATCTCGTTGGTTACAGATAGCTCCTCAAAGGTGGATTCAGAGACAGATGACGAGCCCGCCCTCCCCCCGTGGTGTATGCTCTATCTAGGCAGGGTTATGTTGCTCAAATCGTGCGTATGGTGTCTTGCATTGCTATGGCATTTGCTTAGTTTAGACATGCTTTGTGTGAATGCCACATGTTTAGTGTCTAATTACCATATATGTGAATTATGCAATGCCATCTTGTTGCAAGACATTATATACGTGAATTATGCAATGCTATCATGTTGCAAGGCATTATATGTGTGAATTATGCAATGCCATGCTGTTTAGCCAATCATCATATGTGAATTATAGCATGCTATCCTTTTTTTGTATTACGTATTCCATTTGTGGACAACGTTTGTATATTCAACTACTCTTCCGGTGCATCATCCATTTGAAGCGGTGATGGAAGTATCTGGAGTGAAAACAAGGTCTTCAGAGAAGACAGTGCTACCTGCTGAAGCAGACATCTTGCTAGTTACAAATAGCTCCTTAGAGGAGGATTCGGAGATAGATGGACAGTCCTATTTTCCCCCTGAGGTCTATGCTCAAACTTGGCAGGGTTATATTACTCATATCATGCATATGTTGTCTTGCATTGCTTAGTTTTAACATCATATATGTGATTGCCATCTGCTTACTTGCTTACTGTATAAATCATATATTTGAATTATATCATGCCATCATGTTAACATTGACAACATCTATCTGAATTATGGCATGCCAACCCATTTAATAAAGACATCATATAGTTATATCATCTCATCATGTTTAGTGTTTGCAGTCATCATATTTTGAATTATGTTATTCTATCCGTGAATTATATCATGCTATCATGCTTCCATAGGCGGCATATATGTGAATTATGGCATGCCAACCTATTTAATAAACAAATTATATAGGTATATCATGTCATCTTGTTTACATAGTCATTATGTTTTGAACTATGTCCTTCCATCCTGTTTAGTTAGTCATCATATATGTGAAAGTGTGCCATACTATCCTGTTTAGTTAGCCATCATATATGTGAAATTGTGTCATGCTATCCTGTTTGGTTAGACAACATAAATGTGAATTATTCCCTCTATTATTCCCCACTATCCATTGCACTTGTCTATCATACAACGTCTGTACATTCAACTAATTTTATTGTTTATCACCCATTTGAATTGGAGAGGGTGATGGTAGTATCTAAGGGAGTAACAACACAGTCTTTAGAAAAGATAGTGCTACCAGTCGATGTAGATAGAACCACGGTTGTACTTGACAAAGAACCAGCCCCACCACACATAACCCAGACTCTCACAGATTGTACCCCTACCAAGCTAGACAGAGAACTAGCTACACCCCTTCTAACCCCAACCCCAGCAGATAGTAACCCAGTTCAAGTTGACACAACACTGTCTCCACCACAGAGCACCCAAACACGAGCAGTTAGTAAGGCAATTGCAGTGCTGAAAGCAAGAGGACCACCACTCCGAACCCCAACACAATGTTTAAAGCGGAATAAGAATTGTTCTGAGATCAGGTTTTGTAGCTATGGTTCATACTCCTTTGATCTTTCATCACTGTATTTACTCATACCAACTATTTTAAAATTGGAAGGATGGAACTGAAACTCCAATGGTGCAACAAGTATGTTTTAAACCTATTTCTTTAACTAGTTTGCTGTTGTAACTTGCTCCATGTTGATTTCAGTTTCAACTGAATAAACAGTTATGTTATCATGCCATGCACATTACAAGTGTTGTTATTGATGTGTAGTTTCCCACACTTATATTCTTCTATGCTGCTTTGTCTTAAACAGATATTATTTGAACTTTGTCTCTATCTTGATTTGGCAACAAAAACAAGAATGATATAGACCATACAGTGACCATGGTACATAGATATATGTTTGTTTCATGCTGCTATCATGTCCACTTTACTACTGAACTGATTTACCAAAATGAGTTTCATATACAACATGGTAAACCTGTGATGTGTGTGCTTGTTTATCTCTTAGAATGTGGACAAAATATTGGAGAAGAGTACCCCATTATGCAATGGTAAAGGAAGTAATGTAGATAAGGTTCAAGATAGTGAGATATCCCTGTTGGTCTCCAAGAAAGCTGATAAAAACTATCTTGACGACAGTGAGCCAACCCAAAAGTATTATCTTGATGTAGCGTTCGAGTTACTGGCCACTACTGCTGGCACAAGCTCTTCAAACTCGCTGCCTAAATCAGTTCGTCTTCTTGAGTCTCAACTTCAAGTTGAAAGACATCGATCAAATGTGCTGCAACACAAAGCCGAAGGACTGAGGAAGTCCCTGTAGAATTCAGATGCATACTCTCTGGTGCAATAGCATGCGCTGGAGGATTTAAGCGCCAAACAAATGAAAGTTAATAAGCTTGCTAAGCTTCATGCCAGCATGTTGGGTACCCAGGATATTGTTTCTTGAGCTCATCTGAAGTGGTTTCAGTTTTAGACTTGTTTTGTTGCGGCGTTTATCTGCACTGGTCGCCAACTCTGACAACCAGTGTATGTGATATGCTTCTTTGTTCCATATATTTGCACTCGTGGCGAACTTTGATGCCCAGTGGATGTAATATGTGTAATAGTCGTAATAGCCTAGTGTTAGTTGCTTGCTTCTTTATTTCCTTATTGTCTTGTTTAGTTGTTTGCTTGTAGTGCACTTCTTTTTCTGCGTTTTTCTAGTGGCCACAATAACGTATTTTTTATAACTAGGCCACAATAACCATGGGCAACATACGGACCGTTGTAACCATGGTCCTGCTACCTGCTATAGTGACCATGGGCCTCCTACGGGCCGTAGGATCCATGGGCCCTCGACGGGCTATATATTCAATGAGCCTTATATGGGTCGTGTTATTCGTGGACCAATAACAGTCTGCAAAATGGGGCGTACACGGGCTAGAGTGGAAATCGTGTGTTTATGGATAGACCAGAACGGGCCGTTAATAGGCCAAAATGTATAACAGGCTTAATTCTATGGACAGGCATCACGGGTCGTTAATGGGCCGTATTTGACGATGCTATGAAAACAGCCCAACGGGTTAACGGGCCACAAACCGGCCGACTATAACAATGGGCTGAATTTGGCCGACAAGCAGAACAGGCCAATAACGGGCCGTAAGTAACCGAATGCTGGAAATGAGCCCTAGAATAAATGGGCCCTTGGAAGGCCGAAAGGTAACACGGGCCAGAAACGGCCCAACAGAAAATGGGCCGCTAATGGGTGTGAAGCGTTACACTGTTCATTCTGGGCCAGTTTCACCACGGGCCTTTAAAGGGCCAAGAGTTACAAAGGGCCTCGTATGGGCCGAAAGACGTCATGGGTCATACATGGGCCGGAAGTTACAATGGGCTAGAATCATATTGGACGGCCCAGATAACGCTACAGGGCCCAATTCGGATAGGCTATAACATGATGTTAGTTAGCGGGCTGTAAATGGGCTATATGTGAATAGGCCATTAACAGGCTTTCCGTGGGTTAACCCGCTACCTTTTGACCAAGTCAAACGGGCCGGCCTTTCCACCTGAATGGGCCTCTGTTGGGCCGTGCCACTTGTCGACGTATCATAGGCGCCTCCCGTCCAATGAGTGGATGAAATTTGTCCCAATGCTGAGCCGACACGTGGTTCCTCTGGCCATTGAGAATTTTACACGTGGAAAATCCCCATTGGTCCGGGCTGTTAACGGATTATCGGATCCAAACCAAACACGGTAGCTTAATGGTGACCCGTTACGGTGGATAACATGTGTCGGTTTCCCTTGACAAAAGCACTTCCATGACGCGCCATTTATCGTCATGGAAGTGGACACTTCCGTGATGATAATTTTCGTAATGTCATGGAACAATTCTACGACAGCACAGTTATGACTATCTTGATTCTGTCATAAAATCATCACGGATGTACATGCATGACAGAAAACGTGACCTACTGTGACAAACATGTATCATCACTTAAGTGTATTTTTTGTAGTGCAAGTACAACGACTCGCGACCAAGCTCAACATCAACAAGCAACCTATGATATTCAACATTGGAGATCTCGTATGGCTACACCTTCGCAAGGAACGCTTCCCCAATGAATGCAAGTCCAAGCTATGACCCCGAGCTGATGGACCCGTCAAGGTGCTCGAGCGCTAAAACAACAATGCATACAAGATCGACTTACCACGCGACAAGTACTCCATGAGTGACATCTTCAATGTCAAGGATCTCTCTCAGTACCATGGCGATGAGGCTTTCAATCCAAGGTCGGATCTTTCCCAAGGGGGGAGATGATGCAGAGCATCCCACGGTCATCCCCATGGACCTACATACGTATCCCACAACACCCCTTGGACCAATGACAAGAGCTCGAGCAAAGGCCATCAAACATAAGGTGAACTCGCTCCTATCTGAACTATCGCTTTCTACATGTGAGACATGGCTACTACCTCAAGCGGAAACCCTATGTGTGGTCAGGTACTTGGAGGAAAGCCACGGAGCTACTACACCCAATGGACAAGACGACGAGGACGCCAAGTACAAGTACCAAGAAGAAGAGCTACCAGGAATCTACAGCCACCGGACGATCGGAACTCATCGGACGTCCGACGCCTGGAAGCACCAGCCAGCTAGCCCAAGTGTTAGCCTATGAGTGCTACAGCGGCCGGACACCCAACAAGAACCTGACGTCCAACACCCCCAGCGCCCGGAAGACCGAGCCCCTCCGGACGACCGCTACCACCAGACCAGAACCAAAATGCCAGAAGTCCAAAGACCACCGGATGACCGACTCACCGGACGTCCGACACACCTGATCAGAGCCAAAATGCCGGACATCCAACATCTACCGGATGTCCGGAACCCTGCGAGCCACCGGACGTCCGGTACCTGTCGGACGACCGAGCCTATATGCGCACAGAGACTAGAGCCGAGGCCCGTGTACCCCTTCGACCCCCTAGACTATATATACTCCTCCTCCACTTTTTGAGGGTTAGCAGTGGTTTAGCTCATTATAGAGATGGAGCTTTGCTCATCCGCTTGGTTCTACACCTCAGAGAGACCGCGGCCTCTTCGGAGAAGATCCATCCTTGGATTCAGGACCCCCCCCATGGGAGGACCCCCGTTCAAGACCTCCTCATGGAGATGAACTAGTTAACAATTGTATCATCCTTTCTTGTGTTTGAATCTTGTATCACTCTTTATGTTCACGGATCTAGCACATGTGTGATCGTTCCCGCTAATTTGAGTGTTTCCCCTAGTGTTCTTCGCGTTCTTCGTAGGATCACCTCCGTTTCGTGAAAGATCGGCCTTAGGGCTTCCACCCTACATCATTTGGCCTTTAAGGTACTTAAGTGTTTCATGATCCGTATGAAAAATGAACTCATGAGGGCGGAGATAATGCTCCCAAACATGCAAGACATTCACTAAAGTTGCGCTCCAAAAAGTTTTTCACCAAAGTATGCGATGGGGCGCTTCTCTTGCATTAACACACCTCCTATGCCATGACCGCTAGCATCGCAATGGACCTCAAATGGTTTATCAAAGTTGGGTAAAGCAAGCAAAGGGGCATGTGTTACGAAATTCTTAAGCTCACTGAAAGCGGTATCTTGTAATGGTCCCCAAACAAAAGGTGTGTTCTTCCTGCTCAAGGCATGTAAAGGCGAAGGAATGGTGCTAAAATCCTTTACAAAGCGACGGTAAAATCCGGCTAAGCCAAGAAAATTACGCACTTGTTGCAAGTTTTTGTGTGGGGCTAAAGTTTAGTAGCTTCAATCTTGGTTTTGTCTACATGCACGCCCTAGGAAGACAAGCTTGTCAACACCAAATTTGCATTTCTCCATGTTAGCATAGAGTCTCTCTTTGCGAAGAGTTTGCAAAATGGTTCTAAGATGGGTTACATGATCTTTCAGAGATTTGCTATATATCGTCAAAGTAGACCATAACAAATACGCCAATGTAGGCTCTAGGACAAAATGCATGACGCGCATGAACGTACCGGGTGCTTTGGATAAGCCCATTGGCAGAACAAGCTATTCATATAAGCCAAATTTGGTCTTAAATGTGGTTTTCCATTCGTCACCTTCTTGTATGCGGATTTGGTAATAGCCACTTTTAAGGTCAATTTTAGAAAAGATAGTGGCTCCGCTAAGCTTATCTAGCATATCATCTAGTATGGGGTGACGATATCGAATGGTGATAGCATTGATGTGATGGCAATTGGAACACATGCGATATGTACCATCTTTCTTGGGAACAAGGATTACCTGAATGGCACATGGGATCAAGCTTTCTCGTACATGGCCATTGTCGATGAATTGTTGTACTTGCTGTTGGATCTCCTTGGTTTTTTTGGGATTGACTCGGTAAGGTGCCTTGTTAGGAAGAGGTGCTCCGGGAATGAGGTCGATGCGGTGTTCAATGCCTCGAAGAGGAGGTATACCCGGAGGTAGCTCGTCTAGGAATACATCTTGTAATTCCTGCAATAGAGAAGACAACACTAAAGGTAGCTGTGGTGAGGTGTTAGCTTGGGTTGCTCCATCCTAGCATAATAGGACATAGTGCATAACACTTGATGGGTTCTCACACACATCTCTCATCTCTCTTTTGGTAGCGAATAGCACAAGATGCTTCTTCTCATTCATTGTGGAGGCACTCATTTTAGGCTTGTGGCTCTCACTCTCATTATGGTGGGTCACTCTCTCACTATTCTCTCCATGATGGGTGGATGCTTGCTTGTCGGCGACTGTCGGTGTCAAAACCGGCAGATCTAGGGTAGGGGGTCCCAAACTGTGCGTCTAAGGATCAAAGGTAATAGGAGGCAGGGGACATGATGTTTACCAAGGTTCGGGCCCTCTTAATGGAGGTAATACTCTACTTCCTGCTTGATTGACTTTGATGAGTATAGGTGTTACAAGAGTTGATCTACTTCGAGATCGTAATGGCTAAACCCTAGATGTCTAAGCTTGTATGATTGTTCTTGCCCTATGGATTAAAGCCTCCGGTTTATATAGACACCGGAGGGATCTAGGGTTGTACAGAGTCGGTTTACAAAGAAAGGAAGATGCATGATCCGAATGCCAAGCTTGCCATCCACGCAAACGAGAGTCCCATCTGGACACTGGGAATGGTCTTTTATTTCGTATCTTCACAACCCATTAGTCCGGCCCATATTACATAGCCCGAACGCCCCAGGATCCCTTAGTCTAGGTCTCCCTCAGTAGCCCCTGAACCGGGCTTCAATGACGACGTATCCGGCGCGCAGATTGTCTTCGGCATTGCAAGGCGGGTTCCTCCTCCAAATACTCCAAAGCAGTCTTCCGCACATAAGAGCTGTATCCGGCCGGGCTTAACACGTACAACCCTAAGCTGTAAAAGGCAACAATACTTAAAATAAGTCACATCCACGGGCAACTTTTTTGCCGACACGTTACGTTCTGGCCTCGTTATTATTCTAAACCGTTTTACAGCCCCCACTTCAGTTCTGAGGCACGGCCATCGACACATCTTGTCAAAGCAGAGATCGTGTCCCATTATCACGGGATCCTCATCAATGCGGGTTTGGGTAATCCAACCATGTCGTTCGCGCGTCTCCTTGGGAATAGGCAAGGTTTAAGGCTTATGAGGGGGCGCTTGATATTCACTACCTCTATAAGAGGACAAAGACCCATGTGTTCACCTCTCGCCTTCTTCTTCCTCTGCCTTTCCGTCCCTGGGCCCCAGCGCCCAAGTTCTAAACTTTCCTTCTGCCCCAACTTCTCCAACAATGGCCGGATTCGGTTCCTAGGGCAAGTGGATGGCCTCCTCCGTAACGGAGAAGGACATCAAAGATCTACGTGAGGCGAGGTACCTGACGGCGGAGATTAAACACAGGCTTCCAATACCGGGGTAGGTCATCCCCACCCCGGAGCCCGGTGAGAGGGTGGTTTTTATCCCCCACTTCCTCCGAGGACTTGGGTTCGCCCTTCATCCCTTCGTCCGAGGTCTCATGTACTACTACGGGCTGGATTTCCATGATCTAGCCCCGAATTCCTTCCTCCACATCTTGGCGTTTATCGTCATGTGTGAGGCATTCCTCCATGTCCTCCCACACTTCGGCTTATGGCTCAAGGTTTTAATGTGAAGCCGAAGGTGGTTGAGGGCCAACACGCCGAGTGCGGCGGCGGCATGGTGAACAAGCTCAACCATGTTACCTCGCCCAAAGGGAGATTTGTGGATACTGTCAAGGTATGGCAGCAGGAGTGGTTCTACATCATCGAACCCCGTGGCACCAAGTGGGCCGCTGCTCCTCCTTTCAGATCTGGACCTCCACTGCAGCTCACATCCTGGACCAACAAGGGTCTAGATTGGGGATCCCCTGACGAAGTGTCGACGCGGAAGAAGTGTATCAAGAGTATGATAAAAAGGACATCACCCTTGCTGATGTGATTCAGGTGATGCTCATCCGCTGAGCTCTCCCCTACCAACGACGGCCTCACGAAATGTGGGAGTTTAATCCGAAGGGGCGATGGACCCTGCAGCATTTTTTGGCACGACGCACAAAGGGATCTCGAAGCTGCTCTTCAAGGAGCAGAAGACGTGGCCAACGACGTCTGACGACACCAGCCTTGATTGCAACAATCCGGCATCCCCAGCAAGTATCATATATCCGAAGATTACTTAGCTTGTCAATCTTAAGGAGGGGTACTGAAAATTCCATATCCTGAATAGGACTGGATAAAGAAGGCGGAGCGGATTAAGTGTCCGGCCCCGCTCCCCGAAAACCCAGCCGAGCCTCTGTTGATGAAGATGCTGGTCCCGGCGCCCTACCAGGCGCCGGCAAAGAAGGACAAGAATAAGAAGAGCAAGGAGGCCGAAGGTGGCCTCCATCAGGAAGAAACTTCGGGCGCTGTGTCCGGAGGAACCGAGGCTCCTTCCTCTCATGAGGGAGATGAAGACGAGGACGAGGAGGAGGAGGAGGAAGAAGAGAACCCTCCTCCCAGAGGGAAAAAGAGGGCAGCCTCCATAGATCCGGAGGAGGGGGCGTCCAAGAGGAGAAAGATATCCCTCTCGGATGATTCAGATTCGGGCACCAAAGCTATCCCCAAGCACCGCCCCCGAGCCAAGCCCCTTGCCGAATCATAAGTACCTTAAGATGCCTTACGTACATTGTTTGGGATATAACTATTGGTATGACCCGCCCAGGAGGGGCCTGGTTATACCTACAAGTATTCTTGAAGCCCAAGACCAAGGTTGAAGATGGCGGTTCAGTTAAGGGCCCAAAGCCCAGAGGCGACTTAAGGCCCGTAGTGATAAACCGCCATATGTATGTGACTTGTATTGTAAGGCAAGAATAGTTAAGAGACCGAGCCGGACACTGTTTATGAGCCGGCTGGGACTCTGTGAGCCGCTGGGCGTCGACCTCTCTATATAAACGGACGACCCGGCGGCGGTTCAGGGCAAGTAAGATCAGATCGAGAGCTAGGTCAAGCGATTCCGCTCCCTAGTTATCGAGTCATAAGAAATCCCACTCAAACTGGATCGTTGGCTTTTACCTTCACCGTAAGAGGCCAAACCAGTATGAACCTCGTGTCCTTTGTCCCGATTAACCCTTTTAAGCTTCCTAGTTGCGATGGCTCCACGACTAAGTCCTTTCACTAGGACATCTGACGTGACAATTCCACGACAGTTCGCGCCCACCGTGGGGCCAGCGCACGGTGGATTTGAGTTCTTGAAGGGCAGCTTCGAAGGGCTCAAATGATACGCTGTGGGCCGGATGACCAAGAGTCATCGCGGCAAGCTCTACATCGACGACGCAGGCTGGGGCCGTGACGCCGGCTCATTTGAGTACGGGTACCGGGTCCCCTTCGGCGGAATCCACGTCTTAATCGGCAAGATCGGCGAGCCGGGCCCTAAGCCGGACATCTACACTGACATCGTTGAGACGGCTCAGCGTGGGAGACCCGCCTGAGCTCTGCCTGCTGTGAAGCGTGCCTTCGTGGGATGCATCCACGGAGGACTCTCTGAAGGATCTGCATCTGGCGGTGAGACGACCATCTATTCTGATGGTGAGTCGTCCACAAGCAAGACAGATTCGTTGTATCAACTTCAAGACGACGGGCTTGGGGGCTTTCCCGATGGCAGCAGTATTTCGGCTCTCCTTGAGCCGCCAAGCAGGGTTGGAATCTTCATGGCCGGCACGCAACCTATCCAAGACTCCACAACTGCGACAGCCATAACCTCCGGGTCAGCAGCAGCCGGGGCAGGAGGCCCTGTGCGCTCGCCGGCTCAGGTGCTGACGGATCTCATAGATAAGATCACCGCTCTGTTAACCGCCATGGTCAATCCGGCGGATCAAGTTCAACATGATGTGGAAGTGGTGCAGTTAACTGGATATAGTGCAGGCTAAGGAAGATCTGGAAGCGGAAGATGTCAGGATGACCGCAGAGCGGGCGGCTCTGGATGCTAAGGCTCAGCGGATTCAGGCACAGACTTTCCGGCTCACGATGGATCAGAACGCATCCAATGAGCTCATGAGGAGAAGATACCAGAAGACTCTGTCTCGGCTCCCTCCGGTTTATGATCCTGGAAACCTCTTCCATACACCCGGTGCAGGGCCCAGTAACCCGCCGGAGATACACCGGGTTGCGGCACCCGGGGTTGGAACGCCGCAGGTGATGGGGCCTCCCTGTATGAATACCGCTCCACCTCAGTATGTACCAACCCCACCGGGTCATTATTCTAACCCTTTGGAGAACATGATCGCGGCGGCGGCCCGACTGGCGGCTCTCCCGATGGAGGGCGACTCTCCGACGATGGTTGAAATCATCGGGTCAGAGAACTTCTTCAGACGGCCTTAGCATAGCAGGAGGCGTACTCATATAGCCGGGACAGGATTCATTCAACCCCTCGTCCAAGCCGGAGCCCGAGTTATAGTAGGCACATGGACTCGGCGGCTGTTTCAAGCAATGCCCGGCACCGTAACCAGCCAGGCGGGCATGACCCGGCGCGCAATGGAGCCTTTAACTTGGTGTATCAAGACAGAATATGTCAAGAGGCTGAGCGGGCGGCTCAGCTGATGGCTTACCAGCCTTATCCGGTTTATCCGACGACTTCTATTGAGGCAGGCGTGGCCACCAGGACCAGAGGTGTCCCCTGTCTGGTGCCGGCTATACGTAACGAGCGTTTGCCCAAGGATTTCAAGGGACCTAGGAAGGTGCCTGATTATACGGCCGACTTATAGCCTGGGGCATGGATTGAAAGCTACGAGATGGCTATGGAGTTACTGGAGGTCAGTGACACTGCGATGGCCAAGTACTTTACCATGATGTTGGATGGGACCACCCGCAGTTGGTTGAAAGGACTGCCGCTTAATTCAATCAGTTCATGGGCGGAGTTAAAAGCCCAGTTCATTCAGAACTTCAAGGATACATGCAAGCAGCCCATGTCAATTGTGGATTTGACTAGTTGCAAGCAGGAGGAGGGCGAGTCCACAACCCATTGGGTGCGCCGGGTCAAAGCCATAATACATTCGTCTGATAAGATGGATGCCAGCTCTGCAGTTTTAATGTTGGAGAAAAATTGTCGTTTTCAGTCTCTAAAGATGAAGCTTGGGTGGCTCAAGCGCGATTGGAACGATATGGGTACGCTGATGGCGGCTTTGGTCAAGTACGCCGATTCTAACAGTACCAAGGATCCTGAGTCTGATGATGAAAAGACAGTGAAGGAAAAGAAGAACGGCAACAGAAAGGGCCCTCAGCATAACCCGGCAAATCAAGGAGGTAATAAACATAAGGCTGATGGTAGCTTGGAATTTGTGGCTAACACCAATGCGCAGGGTAACAACCAACGACGTAAGGGGAAACAACCTCCCCGGTCCGGCGGGTCAAGCCCAACGCTTGAGCAGTTACTGAATGAGCCATGTCCAAGGCATGGCACTCAGCAAAAGCCGGCCACTCATCTATGGAAAGACTGTACGATCATGAAGGCTTTCAAGAATTCCAACATGTTCGACGGTAATCATGGGCAGGGCGGCGGCTCAGGTGGCGGCGGTTTTCGTGGCCCGGGCGGCGGTTCAAATTCCAATTTTCACAACTCTCAGGGTAATCAAGGTGGTCATAATCAGCAATCTGGCCAGGGTGGTCAGCAGCAGCAGCAGGGTGGATACCAGAGCCATCCAAAGCAGCTGAATAGTGGGCAATATCATGTATTTACCACCAGTTTGTGTCAACGAGACCAGAAGCTTCATAAGTGGGCTGTAAACGCTGTTGAGCCGGCAGTTCCTCGTTATTTGAGATGGTCTGAGCAGCCGATTTTGTGGAGTAGGGAGGATCACCCGCCCAGGGTTGATAATCCGGGTCACTTGGCCTTGGTAGTAGCACCTCAGGTTGGTGGATACAAGTTCACTAAAGTGCTCATGGATGGAGGCTGCAGCACTAATGTCCTTTATTATGAGACCTTCCGTCCCATGGGTTTGACTGACAAAAATCTCAAGACTTCCAACATTGTTTTCATGGAGTGATTCCTGGTAAGTCGGCATACCCAGTGGGTAAGATTGAGCTGGAGGTGGCCTTTGGAGATGAACATGATTCTAGGGCGGAGAAGCTAACCTTTGAGGTGGTCAAAATCAGAAGCCCGTATCACGCCCTCTTTGGGGGGCCGGCTTATGCCAAGTTCATGGCGAGGCCGTGTTATGTTTATTTGCAGCTCAAGATGCCGCGTCATAAAGGCACCATCACAGTGCACAGGAGTAGAAAGATAGCCTTGGAATGTGAGGAAGGCCATGCCGCTTATGCTGAATCTGTTTGTGCGACAGAAGAATTGAAGTTCTACAAGGACAATGTTGACCCGGCAGATATGACGTCTTTGAAAAAGCCAAACAGAGAGCATGAGCCCGTAATGAAGTTTAAGTCGGCCGATGATACTAAACTTGTTGACTTTGTTCCAGGCGATTTATCCAAGCAGTTCAGTATCAGTGCCAATCTGGATTCCAAATAGGAAAGCACGCTCATCGAGTTCATCCGTGAGAACCGGGACATCTTTGCATGGAAGCCTTCTGACGTGCCGGGTGTACCGAGAGAACTCGCTGAGCACACTCTTAATATTGATCCAAAGTTTAAGTCGGTCAAGCAGTTTCTTCGGCGATTCTATGAGGAGAGGCGTAAGGCCATTGGTGAGGAAGTAGCCCAGCTCTTGGTGACTGGGTTCATTATTGAAGTTTTTCATCCAGAGTGGTTGGCTAACCCGGTGCTTGTGCTTAAGAAAAACAGCACTTGGCGTATGTGTGTGGATTATACGGATTTAAACAAAGCTTGTCCGGCTAATCCTTTTGCTCTCCCTCGTATTGATCAAATTATTGATGCTACGGCGGGTTGTGAGCGTTTGAGATTTTTGGATGCTTATTCTGGTTATCATCAGATCAAGATGGCAGTTAAGGACCAGGAGAAGAAGACAACATTCATTACCCCGTTCGGAGCCTTCTGCTATGTGTCTATGCCTTTTGTGCTCAAGAGTGTCCAGGCGACTTACCAGTGGTGTGTGCAGAATTGTCTTCATAATCAGATTGGGCACAATGTTCATGCTTATGTGGACGACATTATCGTGAAATCCAGAGAGAAGGAAACCTTGATAGATGATCTGAAAGAGACCTTTGACAATCTTCGGGTCTACAAGATGATGCTTAACCCGGCCAAGTGTGTTTTTGGTGTGCCTGTAGGCAAGCTTTTGGGTTTTCTGGTTTCTAAAAGGGGCATCGAGGCTAACCCAAAGAAGATCAAGGCAATCACCTCTCTGGCTAAGCCGGTGTGCATCAATGATGTTCAGCATTTGGCGGGTCATATCGCTGCTTTAAGCCGGTTCATAAGCCGGTTAGGTGAGAAGGCCATACCACTGTATCAAATGATGAAGAAGACAGATGACTTCGTCTGGAGTGATGCTGCCAACGCCGCCTTTGAAGATTTGAAGAGACAGCTAGCTGAGCCGCCGGTTCATGCTGCTCCCATTGATAAGGACCCATTATTATTATATGTGGCTGCTAACACACAGGCTGTTAGTGTGGCCATCGTGGTGGAGTGCAAGGAGGATGGCAAAGAGCATCCGGTTCAATGGCCGGTTTATTTATATCAGTGAGGTGCTTATTGAGTCCAAGCAAAGGTATCCACATTGGCAGAAACTCATTTATGGGGTCTTCATGGAAAGCTGGAAGCTTAAGCAATATTTCCAGGGTCACCCGATCACTATGGTCAGTTCTGCTCCTTTAGGAGATATCATCCAAAATAGAGAGGCCACAGGACGAGTCGCCAAGTGGTCTATTGAACTTGGGCCTCATGGTTTAAAGTATGTACCACACACGACTATCAAATCTCAAGCACCGGTGGATTTCATCAACGATTGGACAGAATTACAGATGCCTGAAGAGAAGCCAGACAACACATACTGGACTATTCACTTGATGGGTCCAGGCAATTGGAGGGCTCGGGGGCTGGAGTTGTTTTAGCTTCCCTCAAGGTGACAAATTTTGTTATGTGCTAGGTTGATGTTTCCCTGTACTAACAATGCAGCTGAGTATGAGGCCTTACTCCATGGTCTTCGGATGGCTAAGGAGATGAGCTTAAGCCGGGTAAGGTGTTTGGGCGACTCAGATTTGGCAGCTCAACAAGTATCAGGGAAGTGGGATTCCAAGGATCCTCTCATGGTGGCTTATCGCCGGGAAGTTGATGCCATTGCTGGACATTTCAAGGGTTACCAGGTGGAACACATTGACTGTTGAAAGAACGAGGCGGCTGATGCCATGAGCCGGCTGGGTTCTCAGCGTAAGCCGGTGCCACCTAATACTTTCTTGGATATTTTGCATAACCCTTTTGTCAAGTTACCTATAGAGGAAGACTTGGTTGTTCCTGACCCAGAAGCACAATTGGTGGCGGCTCTTCACGTTATCCCAGATTGGACAGTGCCATATCTGGCTTACATGACCCGGGGCGAGTTGCCTGAGGATGAAACCTTGGCCAGGCAGATAACCCGATGGTCTAAGTCAATGATAATCGCTAATGGTGAGTTGCATCATCGCAGTGTCACTGGGGCATTTCAGCGTTGTGTCTCTCTTGAAGAAGGTCAAGAAATTCTACGTGAGATTCATGAAGGGGATTGTGGCCATCATGCCGGGTCAAAATCCCTTGTGGCCAAGGCTTTCCGTCATGGATTTTATTGGCTGACGGCTCATGTTGATGCAGAGGACCTGGTTAGTAAATGTGATGGTTGTCAGAAATTCTCAAGACGTGCTCACGTGCCGGCTCAAGAGTTGAGAATGATTCCAATTACTTGGCCGTTTGCAGTCTAGGGGCTTGACATGGTTGGGCCTTTCAAAAGGTCCAAAGATAAGAAGACCCACCTTTTGATGGCGGTTGATAAATTTACAAAGTGGGTTGAGGCAGAGCCAGTTAGTAAGTGTGATGCAGCTACGGCGGTTCAGTTCATGAAGAAGGTGATATTTCGCTTTGGCTTTTGAAACAACATTATAACTAACAATGGCACTAATCTGTCTAAAGGCGCCATGGAAGAATTTCGTCAACGTGAGCATATTTGGCTTGATGTTTCATCAGTGGCTCACCCCCAATCCAATGGTCAAGCTGAGAGAGCCAATCAGGAGATCTTGAAAGGCATCAAGCCCCGGCTTTTGGTCCCCTTGCAGCGGACACCGGATTGTTGGGTTGAGGAGTTATCCTCTGTGATATGGAGCATCAATACTACTCCCAACAGGTCTACGGGTTATACGCCTTTCTTCATGGTTTACGGAGCTGAGGCAGTTCTCCCTAGTTACATCCGTCATGACTCGCCCTGTGTGGCGGCTTATGTTGAGGCGGACAATGAACAGGTGCGTCAGGATGCCCTTGACCTGTTGGATGAAAAGCGTGACTTGGCAGCAACTCGCTCGGCAATTTACCAACAGGACTTGCGCCGCTATTATAGTCATCGGGTTAAGTCCAGAACCTTTCAGGAAGGTGATTTGGTGCTCGGGCTCATCCAGGATCAAACTGATGCACACAAGTTATCCCCACCTTGGGAAGGGCCCTTTATGGTCAGCAAGAACTTGAACAACGGGTCACACTACCTTACCAATGTTCAAGAGCACAAAGACTCACATAAGTCGGAGAAGGAGACCCGCCGGTCGTGGAATATCGCTCATCTTCGGCCTTACTACACTTGAGCCACCGGCTCTCATTATGTACATATTTTTGACGATGTATATATTATGATAAATAATAAAGCAGGACCTCTGTCCTTTTTTCATCCCCAAAGGTAATATGTCATTGTTATTATCGTTGTCATTTCACATGATCACTTGGGGGTTGATCGTATCCGAATCTAGCTTGACTCGTTTGATCTGGCTTATGATCGTATTCGAATCTAGCCGTTAAAACCTTATGATCACTAGGTGTTCAAACATAGGTCGTATTCGAACCAAAGAGAACATAGCTGTTGGTAACCTTTTGATTGGCACACTGCCGAGCTCACTAGGGGGCTCCTTGATTGTATTTGAATTATAGCTCAACCCCTTTTGAGAACCGACTTTGATCGTATTCGAATCAGAGTCATTAAAAAACTCTGAAGGTCATTAGGGGGCTTCCTGTTCAAACATAGGTCGTATTCGAACCAAAGAGAACATAGCTATCGGTACCCTCTTGATCGGCAGAACGCCAAAGCCACTGGGGACTACATGATCGTATTTGAATCCTTGCTTAACCCCTTTGGAACGGTTTACTGATCGTATTCGAATCAGAAGCCTTAACTTTTCTATATTCTATTTGGTTTAAGTTTTTTTTCGAAAGCAACCTTTATTTGACTTGAGACTTTTTTGAGGTTTAAAAAATACAAGTGTGGTTAATTTTAACACGGCTTGATATTGGCTGATAAGTCGCCAATATCTGAGAATCATTATACCTTTGGAAATATTGGTTTCCGAAGATTGTGTTATCACCCTTACTATCCGGGTCATATAAGCCGGCAGTGCAAATTCAAAAAGGTCACAGGTATAAGATTATAGTTGTATTTCAATATTATGTGTTACAATAGGCTTATCTATGATTCTTTTTCTATATTAAAAATATCAAGTTATTATGACCCGCCTTACGGTTAAGCCGCCAAGGGATCTTGTGATCTGTTTCTATGTGCAGGACAGTTAGAAGACTTGGTCAAAGCATAAGGAAAACAGATGAAAAGTATAACACAGGTGAATATGACATGGCGGCTTAGTAGTACTAAGCACCAAACACGTGCACGATGGCACGGCCAAATCAAAGTCATTTCTATTCTATTACATGACTCCCCGAGTCCAAATGATTCATATTGTTTTGTCAGCACACCACAGGAATGAGTCGCCATGGTGATGTAGGGTGGAACCCTAATTCGTCGATCTTTCACGTTTGGAGGGGATCCTACGGAGGGAATACGAAGAACACGCGGAAGCACAAGGGAAAACACGGGGAAAACGAGAGAGAATCACTCAACCAACAAGGGAATCGATCACACAAGTGCTAGATCATCATACACATAAGAGATTCACGAGATCCAAAGTCAACAAAGGTAAGGATACAAAGGAACCGTTCTTCTCCAAGAGGAGGCCTTGATGTTCTTCCCTAGAAGGGGTCTTGAATCCGCTTGGGGATCTTCTCCAAGAGGTCGTGAACTCCGAGGAGAAGTAACCAAGTGGATGAGCAAAGGCTCTCACACAAACATGAGCTAATCCAGTGCTAACCTCGCTAGAATGAGGTGGAGGAGTATATATAGTCTTCATCCACGAAGGGGTAAGTGAGAGGGGTTTACATGGGCCCTAGGCCCGCTCACGAGCAGCACACGGTAGTACTGGCCGGGGGCGGTAGTATCACGAGGGTCCGCGGTAGTACCGCTTGGCTGAGCGGTAGTACCGCACGTGACGACTTTTAGTACCGTGAGGTGGAGCGGTAGTAGGGAGCGGTAGTTCACGGCCGTAGTAGTACCGCTGGAGGGAGCGGTAGTACCGCGAGGGTGCTGGAGCTTCTTCCTCCTTCTCTTCCATGCTTCTCTTGCGGACGGTGCAGTTGTTCCTTGGCGCTTGCACTCCTCCTCGTCGTCTGTAGTGTTCCGACAATACCTATGCATGCACACGGGTGGAGTGTCAAGTAGTATACCATCCTCGAAGAGGTCAAATGGGCACGTGTAAAGGAGATGATTCACCTTTGTGTATCTGAAGTAGATGTCGCACGTGTCACTCGCCAAACGGACTCTTGACATGGTGATGTCCATAGGATGCTCCGCATCATCTCCCCTCCCTTGGGAAGGATCCGACCTCGGATCGTGATCCTCATCACCATGGAAACGGTTGTCATAGACGGACTTGTAGTTGGAAGAAGTTGAAGACATGGCGCAATCCAAGTAGTCCAAGGTGTCGCCGGAGTGATAGACATGCAAAAAGAGCAAACACAAGCAACACTCGGAAATACAATGGTTAGCGCACACAAAAGGTCCATCATGTAAGAATGAGTCCGAGCGGTAAGATTGGTCGTGACAAAGCGCATGAAGCATATCAAGATGGTCTAGAATGAGATGCAAAGCATTCATGGAGGAAATGCAATCATTGTGTAAACAAATGTGTTGTAATATGATCTATGCAACCACGGTGCAAAATGATGTCATAGTGAGATGTTTTATCAATAGTATGAATATGGCAATGGATGCTCAATATGTATATGTTATCATGCAATTGATGATGGACAATATGATCATGATGTATGAATATGCCTTCAAGGTAGATCACAACAAATTTGCTAAGGAAATGCGCAAGCTCATATATCATGGATGACATGGGAATACAAGATGCAACAAGGCAATCACAATGTGAGTCAATCCATGCATAGTGTGCAAACTTGTGGTGAGTATGATACGTCCATCGAGCATGACATGTGTGAGCACAATCAAGAAATATGAAGGTGTTGGTGTACCAAAGCTCGATGTCGAGGCATGAGTGGAGTGTCGAAAGTGCCTCCAATAAGTGCAAGCGCCTCAATGTGAAGGTCCATGTAGCCAATCTCCAATGTCGCCCTCCTTTCACGAGATGTATCATGTAGACAACAAGAAGGAAACAACAATGAAAGAGTGACCCATCCAATATGCATATTTGAGGATTGCTCAAAGAGAAGGAGTTCACCTTTATGAGAATGTCAAAAATGTTGGTGCCGCACATCATGTATGCCTTCACATAACCAATATGTCGCATAACGGCATCACCTTGTGAAACCTCCAAAATGAAAGAACATGACAAACACTGAAAAACAAATGAGGTTAGCGGAAATGCAAAACCTATCATTCGAGTGGTAAGATACCCAACAAGTGTATGCATCATGCTCGTCATAAGAAAGTACAAGGGAGCGTGTCATAGTATGGAGGCATATGATGCAAGAACAACCATGTGCAATAGGCTCAATCAAACAAGCATGCATCACAAGTAAAGTGTCCAAATCTCCAAGATCAATAAGCATAGTAAGTTGGCACTCAATACAAGGTGATATGAGAGATGCAACTAATGGAGACAAGAGACAATGATCATGACAAATCAAGTGAGAGGCATCAACATCTATGTCATCAACCCAAGAAAGCAAGTAATAGTGGAACATGGGTGATGCAACATAGCAAGCAATCATAGCTATCAAGTCAAGCAAGCTAGTAGTGCAAAGATGCAACGTACTAGAAGGAATCATGGCAAGCATGTCATTGGTGCAAATAGTGTGCATGAATAATTCACAAGACATGGCACAAGCATGAAAGCAAGATGTGAGAAAAATAGCATGAATATCTCGGTGAGAAGCCATATGTAAATAGCAATAAGGCATAATGACTCTCCCAACACAACAAGCATCAATAGTATGGGGCACATGATAAACATGGCAATAGCAACAAGGATCTCCACCAAGTATGCAAATACACATAGGAGTAGCATAATTGTGAATCATGGGTAAATGCAAGCAAGGGTCACAATTGCATGGCAAAGGCATAGAAAGAGGCATAACATGCAAAGTGAACACAATAGTATGGGCATAAGGTGACAAGTGGTAAATAGCCCATAGCCGCAGGAGAACCAAGTAGAAGAGATGCGTGGGCGTTCTTGCCAAGGAACGGTGGTAAGCATAGTCCACGGGATCCCAAAGCGCCGTTGCTCTCAAGAGCTCGTTTCGTCAACTCTTGGGATTGAGAGGTTGACGAGTATACATGAGTACCTACACAAAACAAAGACAAAGGAAAAATTGTGTGTGCATGGTATATGTACACATCATCCATCATGATGCGCACGTGCTTGTGTTGGTTAGCACCAAATATCCAATGCTCAAATAGATGAGATGCGTGATATAGAAACATGTCATCCATCATGATAGGTTTGTTATTATTTATGGCATAATGGAGACTCAAAGGATGTAATGCATCATGAGAAATATCTAGAGCATTGTTATTCATGGAGTGCATAAGGTGCATACTATCATGGGAATCATGCAAAGTATGAAATGCATCAAGATCTCCTAATATGTATGAGGAAACTATGGGGGTCTCCTCATGGGCATGAGTAGCAACATCACATGGAGAATATTGACAACATCCAAAACAATGCATATTCGAAACAATGTGATCATGGCATGGCATAGTGGATGAATTGTGTAAATCATGTAAAGGAAGCATGGCAATATCATCACAAGAGAAGCAAAAGCCAATGACCATCATCTCGCCATCTATGCCATAGGTGCAAATGGGATTTATTTTAATGGGGCATGCATAGTTACTATGTTGAGATTGAAATGATGCAATATGGGAGATCTCACTCATAGCATATGACAAGTTCAATGGATTGTCAAACATGACGTGACCAATAGAATTTTCACAAGATATCCTATGTAGCATACTATCACAACTAGGCAACTCAACATGCTCATCATCATATTCATCATAAATAGGTAAGTCAAGGCATGAAGAAGTTTCACTAGCATGAAGCATGGCAATAGGAGGGTCAACATCATGGGAGCAATCATTATCAAGAGAGTCCATTAGTGGGACAAGAGAAGCACCATCACCTATGTTACCTTTGGAGCGTCGCTCATGTGTTGTAGGTGAGGTGTTGAAGATCGCCTCGTTGTCATCTTCATCTTGATGGAACCATGTGGGGTTGCATCATCGTCCATCATGGCCATCGCTCGCTCCATAGGAGGTATGGACTCATCAATGGTAGGCGTGTCGCCATGTAGGAGACCTAGCACCAAAGAAGAAAACACACTAGGAGTAGAGGTTAAGGCGTTAGAAATCATAGTGGCCTCACATGCCGTGTCAACTACCTCACTCACTAAGTGTTGTGGCTCACTCACTCCCTCAAGGATGCTCTCACTCATATGGCTGGTGGAGTCACTCAAGTGGCTCTCAACCTCACATAGGATGTGTGGCATGCTCTCATGTGTGGGGCTAGTGGTGGTCACACTCATCCTCTCAAAGGAAATGCTCTCAATGTCACATATGGTGGAGTCACTCATCTCTCTCATGGGGTGGTGGCTCTCCTCACATGGCACTTTGGGCATCTCGACATATGTGGGTGTCGGAGAGGTGTAGGTGCAAATGTCTCCATGCTCAACTCATATCGCCGTGGTCGAAGGGGATGGCCCTTGCTCGACCTTCATGTCGCTGCCTTGTTGTTGGAGGTCCATATGATGTGGCACCTCATAGCTCGCCTCCATGACCGAAGGAGTTTCCCATGCTCGCCATCTTCCTTGAGGGGCTTCCAAGATGGAAGTGTCACCCTCGCTCGAGGTGGTCGCCTTGGACTTGATGAAGTCAATGTAGGCGCACACGGGAAGTAGGCGAAGATGCCGTCGTCCAAAGGCGAAAATGCCTTGAGAACACTTGGCGAAGATGCCGAAGTGGTTGATGTAGCCGTAGCGCCGACTTGGTTGTGGTCGTCTCGCGGTCTTCTTTTGTGCTCTTGAAGCTTGGACTTGGCGTGATGTAGGGCTTGTTGGGACTTGTGCATTTGCGCTTGCGGAGCATCTTCATGATGATGATGTTGTTGTCGTGCTTGAGCTCGTAGGCGTTCGTCGTCGTCTTGCACATGTTGCTTGTAGGTGACTTGCCCTTCATGACGATGTGGATCACGAATGTGATGTTGGTCGCCATGTAGATGTTGACTTGGACAACTTGCGCTTGCATCTTGTTTGCGCTCCGAAGACTTGTGGCTTGACCGTCGTCGCCTTGAGGATGATGAAGGGAAGAAGACTTGATCAAGGCTCTAATCTCCTCCATCCTTGCATCTTGCTCCTCTTTATGTGCGGCAAGCTTCTTGTCGATGTAGTCCCTTTTCCTTGCTTCGAGTGACGAATGTCGATGGAGATGTTCTCGATCGCCTCGCAATCTTGATTGTGCGCCTTGTATTTGTCGTTGTAGATCGAAGATAGACGCTTTGGAGATGTAGTTGTTCACGCCGTCGTTGTTGTCGAGACCGGAGAGGGAATGCCTTGCCTATCCATCACAAGACTCGAGCAAATATGAGTGGGAGAAAGAGAAGAACGTATACCAATGTACCTTTGACCAAAGTTGAAGATGAATCAAGTTCACTCAAATGTGGACAATGAAATAGCACTATTGGTACCAATCCTTGTCGGTTCTCACACCTACACAAGTAAAGCTTATAGTGGAGCTCGGTGAGGATAGTGGCACAAAATTTAATGCAAAATGTTAGCAAGAGTCAATAATGTTGAAAGAGATTCACAAATTTGCAAGCGAAACAAGTAGACCAATAGCAATGAAAGGTACACGGAAACACACACACGGATAGATAAATGGGGTCGTGCAACCAAGGAATGAGCTCAAAATGTGGAATCCACCAAAACGCTCGTGTTGCACAACTCAAGAGAGACGCTAGCACGATTGCTCAATAGGCGGATACGACACTTGTGCACAACCTATAAGATGCAAAATGGATATTCTTTCTATTCCAAGTATGCTATGTATGTATGGTTCCCGGTGTGTCTCTCAAGCATGATATCATATGATGTTGATTTGACAATCTTATGTGCAATGGGATGATGCTATGGCACTTGCTCACGAGCTCTTTGCTCTCTTTTTGCTTAAAAGCTTTTTCTTTTTTTTTTTTTTTTCTCTATGGTCACTTTTGTACAATGCACAAACCAAGATAGCAATTGTGTATATGCGGAACAAACTTGAGGCACAATGGATGATATGATACCAATATGATATGGTATGTATGCAATGGGAGGTATGGACCACTAATGTGCACAAGTAACGCTTGCCTGCAATACTCAAATGGCTAGTCTCGATAGGCAAGTAACGCAAAATGGGCTAGGGGTTAACAATGCAATTGCAAGGAATATACAAAGGTGTCGTCGAGGTTACCGTCCCTTTGCGATGATGAGTGGCGGTGTTCTTGGTGTAGATACCAAGATGATGGAGACTCGCCCTAAGTAGCCAAACACCTTAGGAAGCGGAAAACCGCAAACTCAAAATCTCAAATGACAAATGGTGGTAGCGGAAAGCGGTGGTGGTGTTGCACTAGGCAATGTGGAAGTGGGATGATGGGCTATACACGGTGTAAGAGTTGTAAGCACACGGTCCCTAAGTAGCAGAAACACCTTAGTAGACACAAGCCACAACTCAAACAAGCTCAAACAACTATTGGGTTAAGTTGGGTTGTCGGAAGTGTATGGTGGGCAAGGTTATGTGGAAGTGGTGGCGGTGGTGGTGGTTGATGAAGAAGCAACCGTCCCTAAGTAGCCTAAACACCTTAGGAGACTCAAATCGCAACTCAAACAACCACTAATGCTATAAGGAACAAAATGGGTTAGGTTGCGGAAGTCGGTGGTGGTTATGCGGATGTTGTGGTGGAAGCCCTAGGCAAAGATGCCAAAATTCATCAAATGTGATGGTGTCAAATGAGGTTGGTAGTATTTTTTGTGGGAAGGGGGATGTCAATAGCTTCAAAACGAGCTAAAGAACGTCAAAATCGGAGTTCGGATGAATTAGTTATGGGCAAAACGGTGAAACTCGGAATGCTGAAACAGTCACGTGCGGTAGTACCGCTCGGGATTTTTTTAGTACCGCGCGTGGGACGGTAGTACCGCGCTGATGGGCGGTAGTACCGCACCGGACTTTTTTTTGTACCGCGCGGGTTACGGTAGTACCGCACGGAGGTGCGGTAGTACCGCTCGGGTCGGGAATTTTCGTAGATTGGATCGGGACGCGATTTTGGGGCGGAAATGGATGATTTCGGGGTCAAAATTGGAGAGATTTCGTGGATGGAAAGTGGGAAACTTGGGGAGATGCTAGATCCACTCGAAACCAAGCAAATCCATGGATCAAAATCAACAAAACATCATCAAACCAACAAATCACAAAAATTTTGGGGCTATTTTTGGTGGGGATTTTCGGATTTAGGACGAAAACAACAAAATCAAGCTAGAAAACACGGGTAGGGCTCCAAAAACGCGATCAACGTGGCTCACGATACTGTAAGATGTAGGGTGGACCCTAATTCGCCGATCTTTCACGTTTGGAGGGATCCTACGGAGGAATACGAAGAACACGCTGAAGCACAAGGAAAACACGGAAAACGAGAGAATCACTCAACCAACAAGGAATCGATCACACAAGTGCTAGATCATCATACACATAAGAGATTCACGAGATCCAAAGTCAACAAAGGTAAGGATACAAAGGAACAGTTCTTCTCCAAGAGGAGGCCTTGATGTTCTTCCCTAGAAGGGTCTTGAATCCGCTGGGGATCTTCTCCAAGAGGTCGTGAACTCCGGGAGAAGTAACCAAGTGGATGAGCAAAGCTCTCACACAAACATGAGCTAATCCAGTGCTAACCTCGCTAGAATGAGGTGGAGGAGTATATATAGTCTTCATCCACGAAGGGTAAGTGAGAGGGGTTTACATGGGCCCTAGGCCCGCTCAAAAGCAGCACGGTAGTACTGTGCAGGGGCGATAGTATCATGCGGGTCCGCGGTAGTACCGCTTGGGCTGAGCGGTAGTACCGCACGTGACGACTTTTAGTACCGTAGGTGGAGCGGTAGTAGGGAGCGGTAGTTCCGCCGGCGCGCGGTAGTACCGCTGGAGGGAGCGGTAGTACCGCGAGGGTGCTGGAGCTTCTTCCTCCTTCTTCCATGCTTCTCTTGCGACGGTGCAGTTGTTCCTTGGCGCTTGCACTCCTCCTCGCCGCCTGTAGTGTTCCGACAATACCTATGCATGCACACGGGTGGAGTGTCAAGTAGTATACCATCCTCGAAGAGGTCAAATGGGCACGTGTAAAGGAGATGATTCACCTTTGTGTATCTGAAGTAGATGTCGCACGTGTCACTCGCCAAACGGACTCTTGACATGGTGATGTCCATAGGATGCTCCGCATCACATGGCAGGTTAACTCTCATGTTGGTCTGAAGCGTCCGGGTTAGCCCTCTCCGCTTCTTCGCCATGTTCCCTTTCCTGGAAGGTTGATGATGACCAGTCAATGTTGTTCAAAGCTTCAAATTTAGCTTCATCATCAACTAGTCCGGCCGGGTCAACTTCAGTGGCGAAGGTATGCTTACGGAGTGGGGGGATCAGACTGGTCACTTTATAGTGAGGCATTGGAATTCTCTGGTTCTCTGCGTCATAACCCGCCTGGTAATTGGTGAGATCCACTTCATTAGCTATCAGGGTGGCCACGAGGCGTACCTCCTTCACACAAGCGGCAAAGTCTGCCTGTTCAAAAGAAGTACCATCCTCCTTCAGGCTTGGATAACCAATAGCGATGTCGGCCGGGTCTAACTCGGGTAGCCAAGCTTTGGCCCGGCTTAAAGCATTCACCGCTCCGGCTCTCGCAGCTGACCGCCTTAGTTCATGGAACCGTTGGGGTAGCACAGAAAGCTTCTTTAGTACATCCGCCAGGAGGGTAGGCACTTCATTTGACAAAGCCACTGTGGCTAAGGCACGCTGAGATCCGGTGTACAGTTGTTCCACCAGCGTATAAACCGCCTTCAGCTTGATCAGCATATCTTGGTTCAGATTTGAACTCCTGGGGCCTGCATAAACATTGTCAGGTGAGTCAGTTCCAATTTGTATGATCAATTGAAAGGTTCAAGAGTTTAACACTTGCAGGACGACTTACCAAAGATTGTTGAGACCATCTGAGGGGCATGGCGTTTTAACCCGGATAATTCACCGGTTGCTTCTTCAAGAGCCGCCTCTGCCTTCTCAGATCGGTTAATCAACGCAATCTTTTTGTCAGCCCAGGCCTTTTTCTCCATTTCAAATTCTATCTTCAGTTTTTCTTGTTCAGAAACACTGAATTTAAACTTGGAGTCAGCTCTTTGGGTTTCTGTCTCTTGGGCCTTAAGGCGGTTCTTTAGATTAGACACTTCTGATTCAAGTTGACTCGTGGCGGCCTACGCAAATACCAGGTCAAAATCAGGACAATCATGATGCAATATTAAGTCCCAAGCCTTTTGCAAGCAACAACACTTGGCACTTGGGGGCTAATGTCTACCGAAGAATTTTACTTAACATGGCGGTTCATGACAGTAAGTCACAAGCACTTTGCAAGCAAGAGTTCTTGGTACTTGGGGGCTAATGTATATTGCTGTTTAAAAGTTTCAAATGTTTTACTCAATACAACCATATGAAAGACCGATTTAACCATACTGGTTAAGCCGCCCCTTGGGGACTACGGAGTAAGCCAGATTTCTTACATATCTTGTCTATATATGTTACTAATGTCACTACATTTGTTTCTAAAGTTTACAGCATATTCATCATAAGCACTAGACTTAGTGGCTGGCATAGTAAAGATAAGTAAGTACAAATAAAGGGTTGTACCTCAAATTTCTGGCGCATCTGCTTCACCATGTTAATTTCAATGTCACGGCTGCTGTGCACTTGACTCATATAGCCGGAAAAGACCTCTTCAATACTCAGGTGAGTATAGTCAGTGACATCAAGTTTGACCCGGCGGTGTTCTAGAAGCTCCTCCTTGGCGGAGCACTTGGCCAGCACAGTTGGCCTTCCCGGCTCAACAAAGCCGGTTCTGGTGATCTCGACATCAGTATTTTGAGGATCATCCGTCCTGACCAGGCTAGGAACTTCCGGGTTTTCTCAGCCATCAACGGCTCGCTCAGCAGGCAGGTCAGCAATTGGAGTTGGTATATCTTGATTTGGTTCAGGTGGCGGTTCATGAGTTGATGATTCAGGCACGGCTGTTCCAAGTACTGGCTCGGTCTCGACCGTTTCTTCAGCCGGCTTGTTCTTCTTGACCCTTTTGCTGGGCTTGGCTTGTCCACTGCATAATCCTTGATGGTCCGGGTTTGCCTTCGGCTCTCATGAATCTGTCGCTTCAAAAGAAATTGAGGATCTTGATAAGCTAAGGCATGTGAAAATCTTACTTTCCGGGTTACTCTGCGGATTTTCTGTCTTGGTGTAACGCCCTCGATGCGGCTATATCTCCCACGTGTCGAAGCACGACTTAGAGGCATAACCGCATTGAAAGCAATGTCGCAAGTGAGGTAATCTTGACACAACCCATGTAATACATAAGGGAAAGAGATACATAGTTGGCTTACAATCGCCACTTCACACAATTACATGAATAAAGCATTACATCATCCCGATACAATCAAGGTCCGACTACGGAACCAAAATAAAAGAAGAACCCCAAATGCGACAAAGGTCTCCGATCGACCCCAACTGGGCTCCACTACTGATCAACTAGAACGAAACTACATAAAGGGCAAGATCTTCATCGAGCTCCTCCTTGAGCTTGGTTGCATCACCTGCTCGGTAACATAGGCACCTGCAACTGGTTTTGGAAGTATCTGTGAGCCACGGGGACTCAGCAATCTCGCACCCGCGAGGTCAAGACTATTTAAGCATATAGGAAGGATGGAGTAATGAGGTGGGGCTGCAGCAAGCGACTAGCATATATGGTGGCTACAATCGCAAAAGAGAGCGAGAAGAGAAGGCAAAGCATGGTCGATAAAAGTATGATCAAGAAGTGATCCTATAGCAACCTACGCCAAACATAACTCCAACACCGTGTTCACTTCCCGGACTCCGCCGAGAAGAGACCATCACGGTTACACACGCGGTTGATGTATTTTAATTAAGGTCAACTTCAGGTTTTCTACAACCGGACATTAACAAATTCCCATCTGCCACATAACCGCGGGCACGGCTCTCGAAAGTTTATACCCTGCAGGGGTGTCCCAACTTAGCCCATGACAAGCTCTCATGATCAACGAAGGAATAGACCTTCACCCAGGAAGACCTGATCAGTCTCGGAATCCCGGTACATCAAGACATTTCGACAATGGTAAAACAAGACCAGCAAAGCCGCCCGAATGTGCCGACAAATCCTGATAGGAGCTGCACATATCTCGTTCTCAGGGCACACCGGATGAACACTACGTACGGCAACCGAAGATACCCCAAGTTGCCTCGGGGCGGCACCGCAAGTGGCTCTAATTTGGACCAACACTCAGAGGAGCACTGGCCCGGGGGTTAAAATAAAGATGACCCTTGAGTCTGCAGAACCCAAGGGAAAAAGGCTTAGGTAGGCAAATGGTAAAACCAAGGTTGGGCCTTGCTGGAGGAGTTTTATTCAAAGCGAACTGTCAAGGGGGTCCCATAAATCACCCGACCGCGAAGGAACGCAAAATCCGGGAACATAACACCGGTATGACGGAAACTAGGGCGGCAAGAGTGGAAGAAAACACCAGGCATAAGGCCGAGCCTTCCACCCTTTACCAAGTATATAGATGCATTAATTAAATAAGATATATTGTGATATCCCAACAAGTAAACATGTTCCAACAAGGAACAACATCTTCATGTTCCAACAAGGAACAAACTTCAATCTTCACCTACAACTAACAACGCTATAAGAGGGGCTAAGCAAAGCGGTAACATAGCCAAACAACGGTTTGCTAGGACAAGGTGGGTTAGAGGTTTGACATGGCAATTTGGGAGGCTGACAAGCAAATGGTAGGCATCATAGCATTGGCATAGCAAAAGAGCGAGTAAACTAGCATAGCAAAGATAGTAGTGATTTCGAGGGTATGATCATCTTGCCTGAAATCCCGCAAGGAAGAAGAACGATTCCAAGAAGAAGACAAACGGTCGTAGACGAACGAATCCTCACAACTCCGGAACGAAACTGAAGCTAACGAGAGAAGCAACCCGGAAAGAAACAAACAACATAGTAAGCAACCATCACATAAACATGGCATGATGCGTAAACAAGTATATGCATGTCCGGTTTAATGAGGCATGGCATGGCAAAGTGAAACAAACAACACTACAATTTAAGTGGAGCTCAATATGCAACGAGTTGCATATTGACGAAACAACACATCAATTATTTAGTTCTCTCTCGATTATGAACAAGACAAGATTAAATGTTGGTTAACATGGCAAGAGGTGAAGCATAATTAAACTACATATTTAGGCAAGTTTAAATGAGGCCGGAAACACAAACAACACTTCCTGAAAATCCCCATGTTATTTAGCAATTTAAAGCAAACAACAATTTTAAACATTTTAATTGTCATTATCATGATGCGGATGACATATGCAAATCTTATGCAATTTTTATGAAAATGTTGACAAGAGCATGTTATGAAGCATTTGTCGCCATGGCGGCAGGAAAAGGGTGCCACGGCGGTGAAACGGAAATGGTGCCACGGCAACATATCCAAAAATGATGCCACGGCAACATATCCGAAAATGATGCCACGGCAACATATCCATAAATGATGCCACGACAACATATCGGTTCCGGTAGCTCACGAAGATACCGGTGCAAAAGGAGGCGCGGGGGGAGGCTGAGGCGGGGGGGGGGGGGCCCGGGGAGGCGGGGGGGAGGCGCGCAGGGTTGGTGGGGGGGCTTCATTGGAGGGGCGGAAGCGGGGAGGGTTGGTGTTGGGGGGCAGGAGGGTCGGGGATGGGTGGGCTGGAGGCAGGGGGGTGGTGGAGGCGGGGAGGATGGGAAGGGGGATCGGGGGGGGGCGGAGGCGCTGGGCTGAGGTTTGGGGGGGGGGGAACAAGCCGGAGCTCTGGGAGTAAAATCCTCTTCGGGAATTTGGGAAAAGGGGGAGGTGGTGGCTTGAAATGGAAATTTCCTGGGCCTCCCATGTCTGAAGGGGAAATGGGAGCGTGGGAAAGGGGTAAAAAAACCTTGGTACAAATTAAAGTTTAAATGGGGGGGGAAAGGGATTTTGGGGTCGAATGATTAAAAAAAAGGTGAGCCATTGCCCAGGCGGGTTTTCAGTTTGATTCCTGGGTTTTCTCCCAAATCCCGGGGTAATTGGGATCTTGGATTTGGGTTATTGGGTAAGTTCTGCGGTTTTTTGAGGCCCAAGTTGGGGTGGGCCTTGGACGGCGGAAAATAAGCAGGGGCCCCGGAACCCCGGGGCCTTTTAGTGGCTTCCTTTGGGCGTTCCTTTTATACGTTCTTTGGGAATGAATGCAGGGGGCGGGAAAGGGGCCTTTGGGTCGCGATTGGGTACAATAAAATACAAAGGGGAGGCCCGGGTGGGCCAACTCGGGTTGGGCCCAGGACTCAGAACTGGGTAAACCATACAAAATGGACCCGGAGGTCCTCCGTGAGCCGGCCACGGGTCGGGGGCGGGGTTGGTTGGGGTTTGGGCTCCAGTGAAGGGCGGGAGCACCATCGTTGGGTTCCCCCGGGTCCCAGTCGGGGGTTAAGGAAGGGGGAAACACCTCCCGGGAGGGAGGGGGGTTCTTGTCCCTTGAGGGGGGCCGCCCCCTTTTTAAAAGGCGGAAGGGGGTAAAATATTTTTTCCCCCCCAAACCCTTTTGCCATAGGGGAACCCTAAAGGGGTGGCCGGGCCACCGGACCGGTTTCCACCCTTTTTTCGAGTGGAGGGAAAAAGGACTGGATGGCCTGGTCCCTTGGGGAAAGGCGGGGGATCCCACCCCTCGGAGCCCTTTTTCCCCCAGGGGGACCACAATTCCCTAACTGGGATGTCCCGGTGCTTCCCCCTTTGGGATAAAGGAAGAATTTGGGTTGGGGAAGGAAACCTTTTTTTCCCCCCCGGGTGTGACTTGTATGGAAGGCTTAGGCATACCCAAGGGGATTTACCCCATTTTAAGTTAAGGGCGACCCCCCGTAAGGTCTTGGGGACTCCGGAGGGGGATGTCGGGAAGTTGAAACAAAATCCCTGGCAAGATAAGGAGGAGGGAAAGGGGCAGAATGGGGGAGTGACTGGGGGCGGCCTCCGACGGAATATCAAATCCCGGGAAAAAATCCGGGCCATTTTCTCTGGGACTCGGAAAGGGAAAGGGGGTCCAAGGGTAATTTTGGGGTGGGGCCCTCCTTTTCCCCCGCTTTCACTTTTCCGGGGGGAAGTTGGCCTGGGGGTTCTTTGGGCCCAGTGGATAAAGCGCCCCTTTTTGGAAATTTCTTGCGGGCCCCTTGAATTGAAGGGAAACAGGAGAGGGATTAAGGATTTATTCCTTTTTATTTGTAAGCCGGACCTTACTGATTAAAATTGAATTCCTTTAGTTTTTACCCATTTTACTGTTGGGAGAATGAAAAGGGAATGTTGCTTTAATTTTATTGAACACCTTTATTTTATTTGGGAATTTTAAACAATTGGGGGGCTTAAGCTTTCCCTGGCCTTGGAAGAAAGTTGGGGATTTTGGGGTTTCATTGTTAGGGACGAAACAAACAAAAAATTTCCCGGGCCCCCGGAGGTTTTCCATAAAAAAATTTTTCGGAGGGGCCCATTGATATAAAATCTATAATGAAAAATTGATACGGGGGATTTGGTTGCGGGAAACTTGTTGGCCCCCAAAGGCCCGGAAATGCGGGGCCCTTTTTTTTGGGGGGCCCCATCTGGCTTGAGCGAAAATTTTGGGCCCCAAAACCTTTGCGGGCCCGGGGGATAAAATTTTTGTTGGCGTTATTTAGCATAAAAAATTAGAAAGGTGGATAAACTTTTTGGGCTAATTTTCACGAGGGGAATGGCCGCCCTTTGTAGATCTCTGAGGGGTTGCTTTGGGGGGAACTCACAGGTGGCTGTTTCCCCGGAAAACCTGGGGGGGGGCGCCAGTTGGCGGAGAAACAAACAAGGGTGAACCGGATAATTCTGCTGTTTTTAAAGGGGCCCAAAACAGGTTGAGACCCTTACCCATTCTCCCTTATCGATGTTTTAGGGAATTGGGGAACACATTGGAGTGGAACAACGCTTTGTTTCCAAAAATTTGGGGATTTGGCCTTGATTTTGGGCAAACTGGTGAATTACCCACGACCCCTTTCCCGGAGTTCCCAAAAAAATTTTCAAATAAACTCAAAAGTTTGAAACGGTGTTTTTTGCCCCTTTCACTAACTCCTCCGGGGTACATGCACCTAAACCTTGGGGCCGGACCCCCTTGGGGCATCTTTTAGATCTCCTTTCCTTCTTCACTTGTCTGGGTATGGTTCCTCCAACAAAAGATGGGGCGTTATGGGATCGAGGCCTTGGGATTGGCCCCCCGGGGACCCGGGAATCCACTTCCCGCGGGCCCAAGACTTTGGTCAATAACATCCTTCTTTCACCTTTAAAAAATTTATGGAAGGAGAGCAATTTATGTGGGAGGGCCCAAAGGGGCGGCGGGGGAGATCCTTTGGGAATATATACAAATGAATTACTTCTGCAAACTTCGCTGAATCCGCGGTGGCTTTTGGCCTCCCGGTTACCCAAAGGCCATTTCTTACTGTTGTCGGGGACGGACTTTTGAAAACCCAAGGGAAATCTTCCCCCCAAATTTTTACCTTAGGGGGATTTTGTGGACCAACACCCAAAAACCGAAAAAATTTTATCCTCAACGTCGAAAGGCCCCGGGGACCCCCAGGCCGGCCCGAGGGCCCGCGTTCCTTGCCCTTTGGGGGCTTGGGGTTTGAGGGCCCCCCGTGCCACCTTGTTCCTAGAAACCTTGGTTAGTTCATTTCCCCCACCCACCCTACCATTTAGCCTTTGCAGGGAAGGTGTTTTGAGGGGGGCTTCCGGATGCCCTGGGAAAGCTTTTGCGGAGCCACCCCGGGTTTTTGGGTTTCTTTTCCCTTTACTCTCCACCTGTTTCTTCGGTTTGGAGACATCCTTTGCGGTGGATTTAATGGTCAACCTCCCCTTTTGGGGCTAACATCCCTTGACTTTTTCCGGGCTTCCTTGAAGTAACGCGCCACCAGCCCTCTTACAGGTTTGGTTCCCTTGAACGGATCCCTTTTCGGATCTCGTTCCCAATTCCAAGGTTTTCCCCCCCCCCGGCCTTTTGGCGACAAACTGTGACTCCATCTTGCCGCCACCCCCTGGAAATATGCCTAGAGGCAATAATAAAGTTATTATTTATTTCCTCATATCATGATAAATGTTTATTATTCATGCTAGAATTGTATTAACGGAAACATGATACATGTGTGAATACATAGACAAACATATAGTCACTAGTATGCCTCTACTTGACTAGCTCATTAATCAAAGATGGTTATGTTTCCTAACCATAGACATGTGTTGTCATTTGATTAATGGGATCACATCATTAGGAGAATGATGTGATTGACATGACCCATCCGTTAACTTAGCACTTGATCGTTTAGTATTCGCTATTGCTTCCTTCATGACTTATACATGTTCACTGTAACTATGAGAATTGTGTAACTCCGTTTACGGAAGAACACTTTGGGTACTACCAAGCGTCTAGCGTAATGGGTGATTATAAAGGAGTACTACAGGTGTTTCCGAAGGTACATGTTGAGTTAGCATAATTGAGATTAGGTTTTGTCACTCCGATTGTCGGAGAGGTATCTCTGGGCCCTCTCGGTAATACTCATCACCCAAGCCTTGCAAGCATGTAACTAATGAGTTAGTTATGAGATGGCGTATTCGGAGCGAGTAAAGAGACTTGCGGTAATGAGATTGAACTAGGTATTGGATACCGATGATCAAATCTCGGGCAAGTAACATACCGATGAAAAAGGAATAGCGTATGTTGTTATGCGGTTTGACCGATAAAGATCTTCGTAGAATATGTAGGAACCAATATGGGCATCGAGGTCCGCTATTGGTTATTGACGAGGCGTGTCTCGGTCATGTCTACATTGTTCTCGAACCGTAGGATCCGCTGCGCTTAAGGTTTCGATGCGGTTATATTATGAGTTTATGTATTTTGATGTACGAAGTTTGTTGAGTCCGGATGTGATCACGGACATGACGAGGAGTCTCGAAATGGTCGAGACATAAAGATTGATATATTGGACGGATATATTTGGACATCGGAAAGGTTCGGAGAAGTTTGGAGCTACGGGGTTCTGGAACCCCGGGAGGTATATGGGCCTTATTGGGCCCATATAGGAAGAAGGAGAAGGAACAAGGGAGGCGCCCCCCATTAATCCGAATTGGGGAGGGGGCGGCCCCTTCCTTTCTCCTTCCCCCTCTTCCTATTACTACTACTAGTACTTATTCCTAATACTAGTACTCTTTCCTTCCCCTTCAAATAAGATAAGGAAAGGAAACCTACTTGGAGTAGGTTTCCCCTCCTCTATGGCGCCCCCCTTGGGCTGGCCTCCTCCTCCCTCCCTCCTTTATATCACGGGGTAGGGGCACCCTAGGACACACAAGTTGATCATTGAGATCGTTCCTTAGCCGTGTGCGGTGCCCCCTCCACGATATTACACCTCGGTCATATTGTAGCGGTGCTTAGGCGAAGCCTGCGGCGAGAGAACATCAAGATCGTCACCACGCCGTCGTCTTGTGGAACTCCCCTCGGCGCCTCTGCTGGATCGGAGATCGAGGTGCGTCATCGAGCTGTCTGGCGTGTCAAGAACTTCGGAGGTGCGAATAGCGGTGCTGGATCGGTTGAACCGGAAGGCGTCGACTACTTCCACTCTGCTGTGTCAGCGCTTCGCTTGGTCTCGAGTGCGTAGACAACACTCTCCCTCGTTGCTATGTCATCACCATGATCTTGCGTGTGCGTAGGAATTTTTTGAAATTACTCGTTCCCTAACGATGGCATCGAGCCAGGTTTTTATGGTTTGATGTTATATGCACGAGTAGAACACAAGTGAGTTGTGGGCGATATAAGTCATCTTGCCTACCAGCATGTCATACTTTGGTTCAGCGGTATTGTTGGATGAAGCGGCCGGACCGACATTACGCGTCGCTTCTGCGAGACTGGTTTTACCGCCGTGCTTTGCACACGGTGACTAAGCGGTGTCTGTTTCTCCAACTTTAGTTGAACCGAGTGTGGCTCGCCGGTCCTTGTGAAGGTTAAAAGCGAGTCTATTTGACAAACTATCGTTGTGGTTTTGATGCGTAGGTGAGATTGGTTCTTGCTTAAGCCCGTAGCAGCCACGTAAAATTTGCAACAACAAAGTGGAGGGCGTCTAACTTGTTTTTGCAGGGCATGTTGTGATGTGATATGGCCAAGATGTGATGCTATATTTTATTGTATGAGATGATCATGTTTTGTAACGAAGTTATCGGCAATGGCGGAGCCATATGGTTGTCGCTTTATTGTATGAAATGAAAGCATACATGTAATTGCTTTACTTTATCACTAAGCGGTAGCGATAGTCGTAGAAGCAATAGATGGCGTAAACGACAACGATGCTACGATGGAGATCAAGGTGTCGCGCCGGTGGCGATGGTGATCTAGCGGTGCTTGAAGATGGAATCACAAGCACAAGATGATGATGGCCATATCATATCACTTATATTGATTGCATGTGATGTTTATCCTTTATGCATCTTATCTTGCTTTGAATGACGGTAGCATTTTAAGATGATCTCTCACTAATTATCAAGAAGTGTTCTCCACGAGTATGCACCGTTGCGAAAGTTCTTCGTCTTTGAGACACCACGTGATGATTGGTGTGATAGGCTCTCGTTCAAATACAGCGGGTGCAAAACAGTTGCACCGCGAATACTCGAGTTATACTTGGCGAGCCTAGCATATCTGAGATATGGCCTCGGAACACGGAGACCGAAAGGTCGGCGTGAATCATATAGTAGATATGATCAACATAGAGATGTTCACCATTGAAACTACTCCATCTCACGTGATGATCGGACATGGTTTTGTTGATTTGGATCACGTGATCACTTAGATGACTAGAGATGTCTGTCTAAGTGGGAGTTCTTAAATAATATGATTAATTGAACTTAAATTTATCATGAACTTAGTACTGATAGTTTTGCTTGTCTATGTTTGTTTGTAGATAGATGGCTCGTCTTTGTTGTTCCGTTGAATTTTAATGCGTTCCTTGAGAAAGAAAAGTTGAAAGATGATGGTAGCAATTACGGATTGGGTCCGTAACTTTGAGATTATCCTCATTGCTGCCTGAAAAGTTAAATCTGGAAGCACGGCTGGGTGCGAACTTCTGCTGATACTGGCCAGCGGCGTTAAGAGCGTCTGGCGAGCAAAGCTGATGACTACTCTATAGTTCGATGTGCCATGCTTCGGCTTAGAACCGGGTCTTCAACGGCGTTTTGAGCGTCATGGAGCATATGAGTTGAAGTTAATATTTCAAGCAAATGCCGGATTGAGAGATATGAAGTCTCCAATAAGTTCTACAGCTGCAAGATGGAGGAGAACAGTTACATCGGTGAGCATATACTCAAAATGTGCAGGTATAATAATCACTTGATTCAAGCGGGAGTTAATCTTCGGATGATAGCGTCATTGACAGAATTCTCCAATCACGCCACCAAGCTACAAGAGCTTTGTGATGAACTATAATATGCAAGGGATGAACAAGACTATTCGAGCTCTTACATAATCTTTGAAAGCAGCGGAGGTAGAAATCAAAAAGGAGCATCAAGTGTTGATGGTCAACAAGACCACTTGGTTTCAAGAAAAGGGCCAAAGGGAAGAAGAAGGAACTTCAAAAGAACAGCAAACAAGTTGCTGCTCAAGAGAAAAACCCAAGTCGGACCTAAGCACTGGCCGAGTGCTTCTCTTGCAAGCAGCATGGACCTTTGAAGCGGAACTGCCCCAAGTATTTGGCGGATAAGAAGGATGGCAAAGTGAACAAAGGTATATGTGATATACATGTTATTGATGTGTACCTTACTAATGCTCATGATAGCACTGGGTATTTGATCTGGTTACTGTTGCTAACATTTGCAACTCGAAGCAGGACTACGGATTAGCGAAGATTAGCTAAGGGCGAGGTGACGATCTGGCGTGGGAAATGGTTCCAAAGTCGATGTGATCGCGATCGACACGCTACCTCTACATCTACCATCGGGATTAGTTTTAGACCTGAATAATTGTTATTTGGTGCGGCGTTGAGCATGAACATTATATCTGGATCTTGTTTGATGCGAGGCGGTTATTCATTTAAATCGAGAGAATAATGGTTGTTCTATTTATATGATTAATATCTTTTATGGTCATGCACCCTTGAAGAGTGGTCTATTTTATTAAATCTCGATAGTAGTGATACACATATTCATAATGTTGAAGCCAAAAGATGCAGAGTTGATAATGATAGTGCAACATATTTGTGGCCTTGCCGTTTAGGTCATATCGGTGTAAAAGCATGAAGAAACTCCATCTTGATGGACTTGGAATCACTTGATTATGAATCACTTGGTACTTGCGAACCGTGCCTCATGGGCAAGATGACCAAAACACCGTTCTCCGGTTCTATGGAGAGAGCAACAGATTTGTTGGAAATCATACATACAGATGTATGTGGCCCGATGAATGCTGAGGCTCGTGGCGGATATCTTTATTTTCTCACCTTCACAGATGATTTGAGCAGATATGGGTATATCTACTTGATGAAGCACAAGTCTGAAACATTTGAAAAGTTCAAAGAATTTCAGTGTGAAGTAGAAAATCATCATAACAAGAAAATAAAGTTTCTACAATCTGATCGTGGAGGAGAATATTTGAGTTACGAGTTTGGTTTACATTTGAAACAATGTGGAATAGTTTGGCAACTCACACCACGGAACACCACAGCGAAATGGTGTGTCGAGCGTCATGTCGTACTTTACTTGATATGGTGCGATCTATGATGTCTCTTACCAATTTACCGCTATCGTTTTGGGGTTATGCTTTAGAGGCGGCGCATTCACGTTAAATAGGGCACCATCAAAATCCGTTGAGGCGGCGCCTTATGAGCTGTGGTTTGGCAAGAAACCAAAGTTGTCGTTTCTCAAAGTTTGGGGCTGCGATGCTTATGTGAAGAAACTTCAACCGGATAAGCTCGAACCCAAATCGAATGTGTCTTCATAGGATACCCAAAGGAGACTATTGGGTACACCTTCTATCACAGATCGAGGCAAGATTTTCGTTGCTAAATTCGGATCCTTTCTAGAAAGGAGTTTCTCTCGAAAGAAGTGAGTGGGAGGAAAGTAGAACTTGATGAGATAGCTGTATCTACTCCCTTATTGGAAAGTAGTTCATCACAAGAACCGGTTCTGTGGCGACTACACCAATTAGTGAGGAAGCTAATGATATTGATCATGAAACTTGAGATCAAGTTTCTCTTGAACCTCGTGGGTCTACGAGTAAGATCCGCACAGTGAGTGCGAAATCCTCTTCGGAAGTCATGTTACTTGACCATGATGAACCTATGAACTATGAGGAAGCGATGATGAGCCCAGATTCCGCAAAATGGCTAGAGGCCATGAAATCTGAGATAGGATCCATGTATGAAAACAAAGTATGGACTTTGGTTGACTTGCCGATGATCGGCAAGCCATTGAGAATAAATGGATCTTTAAGAAGAAGGCCGCGCTGATGGTAATATTCTTCTACAAAGCTAGACTTGTTGTGAAAGGTTTTCGACAAGTTCAAGGGGTTGACTACGATGAGACTTTCTCACCGTGGCGATGCTTAAGTCTGTCCGGATCATGTTAGCTATTGCTGCATTTCATGATTATGAAATTTGGCAAATGGATGTCAAGACTGCATTCTTGAATGGATTTCTAGAAGAAGAGTTGTATATGATGCAGCGAAGGTTTTGTTGATCCAAAAGGTCTTGACAAAGTGTGCAAACTCAGCGTTCCATTTATGGACTGGTGCAAGCATCTCGGAGTTGGAATAAGCGCTTTGACGATGTGATCAAAGCATATGGTTTTATCTGACTTTTGGAGAAGCTTGTATTTACAAGAAAGTGAGTGGGAGCTCTGTAGCATTTCTAGTTTTATATGTTGATGACATATTATTAATTGGAAATGATATAGAATTTCTGGATAGCATAAAGGGATACTTGAATAAAAGTTTTTCGATGAAAGACCTCGGTGAAGCTGCTTACATATTGGGCATCAAGATCTATAGAGATAGATCAAGGCGGCTTAATAGCACTTTCACAAAGCACATACCTTGACAAAATTTTGAAAAAGTTCAAAATGGATCGAGCAAAGAAAGGATTCTTGCACGTGCTACAAGGTGTGAAGTTGAGTCAAACTCAATGCCCGACCACAGCGAGAAGATAGAGAAAATGAAAGATGTTCCTATGCTTCAGCCATAGGCTCTATCATGTATGCAATGCTGTGTACCAGACTGGCGTATGCTTAGCAATAAGCTTGGCGGTAGGTACCAAAGTGATCGAGTGGATCCTTTGACAGTGATCAAGAACATCTGAAATACGAAAAGGACTAAGGATATGTTTCTCGTATATGGAGGTGACAAAGAGCTAGTCATAAATGGTTACGTCGATGCAAGCTTTGACACTGATCCGGACGATTCTAAATCATAAACCGGATCGTGTTTATATTAAGCGATGGAGCTGTAAGTTGGTGCAGTTCAAAACAAAGCGTCGTGGCGGGATCTACATGTGAAGCGGAGTACATAGCTGCTTTTGAATCAGCGAATGAAGATCGGATGAAGGAGTTCATTTCGATCTAGGTGTCATACCTAGTGCATCGGGACCAATGAAGATCTTCTGTGACAATCTTGGTGCAATTGCCTTGGCAAAGGAATCCAGATTTCACAAGAGGACCAAGCACATCAAGAGGCGCTTCAATTCCATTAGGGACCAAGTCCAAGTGGGAGACATAGAGATTTGCAAAATACATACGGATCTGAATGTTGCGAGATCCATTGACTAAGCCTCTCTCACGAGCAAAACATGATCGGCACCAAGACTCCATGGGTGTTAGAATCATTACTGTGTAATCTAGATTATTGACTCTAGTGCAAGTGGGAGACTGAAGGAAATATGCCCTAGAGGCAATAATAAAGTTATTATTTATTTCCTCATATCATGATAAATGTTTATTATTCATGCTAGAATTGTATTAACTGGAAACATGATACATGTGTGAATACATAGACAAACATACAGTCACTAGTATGCTTCTACTTGACTAGCTCATTAATCAAAGATGGTTATGTTTCCTACCAAAGACATGTGTTGTCATTTGATTAATGGGATCACATCATTAGGAGAATGATGTGATTGACATGACCCATCCCATTAGCTTAGCACTTGATCGTTTAGTATTCTGCTATTGCTTCCTTCATGACTTATACATGTTCCTGTAACTATGAGAATTGTGTAACTCCCGTTTACCGGAAGAACACTTTGGGTACTACCAAGCGTCACAGCGTGGCGGGTGATTACAAAGGAGTACTACTGGTGTTTCCGATGGTACATGTTGAGTTAGCATAATTGAGATTAGGTTTTGTCACTCCGATTGTCGGAGAGGTATCTCTGGGCCCTCTCGGTAATACTCATCACCCAAGCCTTGCAAGCATGTAACTAATGAGTTAGTTATGAGATGGCGTATTACGGAGCGAGTAAAGAGACTTGCGATAGCGAGATTGAACTAGGTATTGGATACCGGCGATCAAATCTCGGGCAAGTAACATACCGATGACAAAGGGAATAGCGTATGTTGTTATGCGGTTTGACCGATAAATATCTTCGTAGAATATGTAGGAACCAATATGGGCATCCGGTCCCGCTATTGGTTATTGACGAAGGCGTGTCTCGGTCATGTCTACATTATTCTCGAACCGTAGAATCCCTGCACGCTTAAGGTTTCAATAGCGGTTATATTACGAGTTTATGTATTTTGATGTACGAAGTTTGTTGAAGTCCGGATGTGATCACGGACATGACGAGGAGTCTCGAAATGGTCGAGACATAAAGATTGATATATTGGACGGATATATTTGGACACGGAAAGGTTCGGAGAAGTTTGGAGCTACGGGAGGTTCTGGAACCCCGGGAGGTATATGGGCCTTATTGGGCCCATATAGGAAGAAGGAGAAGGAACAAGGGAGGCGCGCCCAGCCCAATCCGAATGGGGAGGGCTGGCCCCCTTTCTTTCTCCTTCCCCTCTTCCTATTACTACTACTAGTACTTATTCCTAATACTAGTACTCTTTCCTTCCCCTTCAAATAAGATAAGGAAAGGGAAACCAACTTGGAGTAGGTTTCCCCCTCCTCTATCATGCGCCCCCCCTTGGGCGGCCTCCTCCTCCCTCCCTCCTTTATATCACGGGGTAGGGGGCAACCTAGGACACACAAGTTGATCATTGAGATCGTTCCTTAGCCGTGTCGGTGCCCCCTCCACGATATTACACCTCGGTCATATTGTGGCGGTGCTTAGGCGAAGCCTGCGGCAGAGAGAACATCAAGATCGTCCTGCGCCGTCGTCTTGTGGAACTCCCCTCGGCGCCTCTGCTGGATCGGAGATCGAGGTGCGTCACCGAGCTGTCTGCGTGTCAAGAACTTCGGAGGTGCGAATAACGGTGCTGGATCGGTTGAACCGGGAAGGCGTCGACTACTTCCACTCTGCTGTGTCAGCGCTTCGCTTGGTCTCACGAGTGCGTAGACAACACTCTCCCCTCGTTGCTATGTCATCACCATGATCTTGCGTGTGCGTAGGAAATTTTTTTGAAATTACTACGTTCCCTAACATCTAGAAGCAGCTGGGCTCGGGCCAGCGCTTCCTCTGCTGTCTTGGGTGGCGGTGGCGACGAGCGGCGCGAGGAGCGGGATGTGCTCGGACTCCCAACTGGATTGGGAGGTGCACCACCCCGTCCGAGCGACCGTACCTCACTCGCGCCAGCATGCTGGCGTGCATGCTGACCTCGAACGTCCCGCGACCCACCAGCTTGGCCTTGCTCCAATGCGAGCACGGTGCTAGGAGCACCGGGGCGTTGTCGACCTTGCACCTCCTGGGAAGGGTGTGGTGTCTGCATGGTCGCCGACGCTTGCGGGGCCTTGTTTTTGGACCTGGTGACGACGTGAGTCCCACGTCGGCGCCCGCTCCTCGCCGGCGCCCACTCCACCGCCCGCTTGCTCGGCGGTGGTGGTAAAATCGATGTAGAGCGGGCGGCCACCTCCGAAGCTTCTTCTTGGTGGCATATTGATGAAGCGTTGATGTGGCGGAGGAGACCAGATCGGATGCTCACGACCTCGGCGGCCCCTACAGCGCGCCAAGATGTCGGGCTGATCTCTCTGGCCTCGAGCACCTATGGGGCGGGGGCCCCTTCTAGTCCGGCAAGGGAGGCGGGCGTGCCTGAGCGGATCGAGGTCGGGCGCGCTGGGAGGCGGGTGATTTTACCCGGCTTGGAGCTCTCGGAGAGATAAAACTCCTCTGCTGCTTTGTGTTTGTATTTGATCTTGCTCGAGAGTGCGGCGTATGGTGGTGTTGCGTGTGTCGAATGGACCGAACCCCTTCTCGTGCGCATGGGCCTCCTTTTATAGTCTGAAGGGGCACCCACGGTGGCAGCGTGGGAAGAGGGGTAAAAAGGTAAAACGCAGGTTGGTACAACAATGACCAGCAGTGTCCCTACCTAACTCGGCGGCGGGGGACAAGGGCATTTAATGCCCGTCCGGTCGCTAGCATTGCAAAAAACGACCGTTAGGTGAGCCACGGTTGCCGCGATGGCGTCTCTGTCGACTCCGCTTGCCACCTCGCTCCGCATGGCTGCGCAGCGCCTCGCCACGTGCCCCTGGGATGGCCCTAGGGTGACACGTCACTGGATGCGCTGGAGTTTGGGTGTATGGTGGCAGCCCTGCCATGGCAAACGCCTTGCCGCGGTCCTTCTCTTGCCGCGCCGGCAAGCTTGCCGGCCGTCGGGCCTTACCGGGACGCGCGGGGCGTCGCGGCAAGCCTTCTGAAAACGCCTTGGTCGGCCTTCCTGGCAAGCTCCTCTTGCCGGGGCCTTTGTCCTCCCCGGCGAGCTTCTCTTGCCGGGATTGTGTCTTCTCAGTTGATACTTTGTTCTTGAATGGCAGTAATAGGTAATGACGGAGGGTCTTGGCGGTCGCCCGGCAAGCCTTGCCGCAGGGTGCTGCGACTACCCGTGCACGAGTTCGGGGTACTAAGGTACCCCCTACTTTAGTACACCGACATAGTTTGACGATGGGGCTATAAAATAACCCCTAGTACGTATGCGGCTATCCGAATGCGGATGCGTTACGTATATGACTGGAAAAATAGTCCCTCGTTTAATACAGAAAAATCGTTAAGGATTTAGTAAGTCGCCGAGTGGCTGACCAGCTCTCGCCGTATCGTGACAGTCAGTTTTCGGCTTTCTCTACTGAGGTGCTTGACCGGACGAACCAGAAACACAATCACAGTAGTTCTCCCTTTACTACCCTAGCCGAACAAATGGAACGTAAGGTAGCAAACGCAGGAGCCGGGCAACCCAACTATTGACCAAAGACATGATTCGGAGCCGATGCATATAATGCCAAGTTGGGGATGCCGAAGTGTGCTACAAAGTTGTTCCGGCTTTTGTTTAGCAGCACATATGTGGTCGTATAGAGCCCCTGGCAATGGGTTTCGAGGTATGTGAGTGAGACAACTGGGGAAACGGAGTACAGTTTTATGAATAAAGTTGATACCGAAAAATTGTCCCTACTAGGATCTGACTGATACGTCAAAACATGATCTTAAAGAGGGTACCATAAGCACCAAAGCCATTTTACATGTCGGGGGTCTAATAAGAAGGAGAAAAGCTCAGTACAGGTCCTTTAAATAAGGTTTGGTCTGAAGAGTCCTTTGGATATCCTGCCGCACGTCTACGCCGCTTTCGCCCTGTAGAGAGGTGTTCCTTCAAGGGAACGGTCTTCAGTTACCCGCACGAAACAGGGCTCAAAGAGAGTCCTTCTAAGTCCGTGGGATATATAGGTTCGAATGCACCTGTGATAGGAAAGAAAAAAGTAATCGAAGAAAGGTGGAAGGTCATACAGGGTCGAACCGTACTATAGACCTGTCCGTATTGTGCCTCCGTTGATGCCCAAGGTACGATTTCCGCGGGTGTGCGCGGCAATCGACGGAGGCGAAACTGCTAGTCTAGCTCCGGAAGTACCGAGCCGTTAGCTTGCCGGACTAACCGGACTCTTTTAACAAAGTCCGGCGGCTTGATGGCCGATGAGGTGTGCGGCTTGAGGCGGCCGCACTGTACTTCGGCTGCGAGAGCCGCAATGTGCACCCCCGTATGGAGGGAGCATTCCGTGTTTCCATTGACTGTTATTACGCTGCGTGGACCAGGCATCTTGAGCTTTAAATAAGCATAGTGTGGGACTGCGTTGAATCGAGCGAAAGCGGTTCGTCCGAGTAGTGCGTGATAGCCACTTCACAAGGGTACGATATCGAGGATCAAGTCTTCACTGCGGAAGTTGTCGGGCGAGCCGAAGACAACTTCAATGTTACTGAGCCCGAGCAACGGGCCTCTACGCCAGGTATTACTCCTTTAAAGGTAGTTTTAGTGGGCTTGATTCTTGACGGATCAATACCCATTTTGTGGACGGTGTCCTGGTAAAGAAGGTTAAGGCTACTGCCACCGTCCATGCGGACTCGCGTGAGGTGGAATCTGTCGGTGATTGGGTCGAGGACCAAAGCTGCCGAACCTCCATGACGGATACTAGTTGGGTTGTCCTTTTGATCAAAGGTGATCGGACAAGCCGACCATGGGTTCAATTTTGGGGCGACCAGCTCTACGGCGTAGACATCCCTTAATGCGCGCTTGCGCTCCCGTTTGGGGATGTGGGTGACATAGATCATATTCACCGTTTTGACCTCGGGGGAAGCGCTTGAGCTCCCATTTGGGGAAGTGGGTGACATAGATAATATTCACCGTTTTGACCTCAGGGGGGAATTTCTTTTGCCCCCCTGTGTTCGGTGGGCGAGGCTCTTCTTCGTCATCCTTGCTGGGCGGCCTTTTCCCCTTGTGTTCGGCGTTGAGCTTGCCGGCCTGTTTAAAGACCCAACAGTTTCTGTTGGTGTGATTGGCAGGTTTATCGGGGGTGCCATGAATCTGGCAAGGCCGATCAAGTATTCTGTCCAAACTGGATGGACCATCTTTGTTTCCTTTGAATGGCTTCTTCCGCTGATCGGATTTGGAGCCACTGAATCCGGCGTTGACCATCGTGTCTTCGTTATTGTTCCGACGCTTGTGCTTGTCGCGTCGTGGCTTGCCGTTGCCGTCCCTGGCTTCAGAGGTGCTTGGGTCGCTGGTGCTATTGATTTTACGAGCTAGCCAGCTATCTTCACCCGTGCAAAAGCAGGTCATGAGTGCGGTAAGGGCTGCCATGGACTTTGGCTTCTCTTGGCCGAGGTGTCGGGTGAGCCACTCATCTCGAACACTGTGTTTGAAGGCCGCGAGGGCTTTGGCGTCCGGACAATCCACAATCGGTTCTTTTTTATTAAGAACCTGGTCCAGAGCTTCCGGGCTGATTCGCTGGGTTGCTGGATTATATGACTAAGGTCATCGGCATTCGGGGGCCGAACAAAGGTACCTTGGAAGTTGCCTTTGAAGGCGTCCTCCAAGTCTTCCCAGCTACCAATAGAGTTTTCTGGGAGGCTGTTCAGCCAGTGTCGTGTTGGTCCCTTAAGTTTTAGAGGGAGGTATTTGATGGCATGTAAGTCGTCACCGCGGGCCATGTGGATGTGGAGAAGAAAATCTTCAATCCATACTATGGGATCTGTTGTGCCATCGTATGATTCAATGTTCACGGGTTTAAACACTTATGGGAACTGGTGCTCCATCACCTCATCGGTGAAGCATAGGGGGTGTACGGCGCCTCTGTATTGGGCGACGTCACGATGCAGTTCGGATGAAGTCCGTATGCGGTTTTCGGCCCGAGTGAGGTTGTGCTTGTCGCGACAGGCTTGATGGCCATCTTCTCACGCTGGTGAACACCCCCTTGATCCATAGATTGATCTGGTATGACCGGCTCTATTGTCTAGGTCCTGTCGCAGGTCGTACGTGTATCCTGTAGCCGCTGTCTCTCTACCTCTAGGGCGAGGTGGTGCGGTCTGGTGTTCGGCTTGAGTTGCCGCTCTATCCCGGCCACGAGGTGGTCGGTCAGGTCCGTCCATTGTGTTATGCGCTTTCGGTATAGGTTCCGGGACCTCATCGTTGAGTTGGGATAGCAACCTATGCTTTGGGTAACTCTTAGTTGGGCGCTCGAGCCTGTATTCCTCGGCTACCAGGACATTAGTCCATCTGTCATTGAGTAAGTCCTGATCATCTTGAAGTTGTTGCCGCTTCTTTTTTAGGCTTCTTGCCATGTCTATAAGTCGGCGCTTAATGTTCGAGGGGTTCCTCTGGTACGATGAAGTCTTCGTCGCCGAGGCTCTCATCCTCTTCGAAAATCGGTAGGTAGTTACTATCCTATGAGCCCTCGTTCCCAACGGGATCGTCGGGGTTAACTTGCCCATCCTCCCAATCATCCTATTCAGATGTTGGCTTCAAAGGGGCTTCTTGGTCTTCAGCGTTATCCAGAGTATTATTGTCTCCGGTGTCGGTATTGCTGTCTTTTTCGCGACGCGGTTTTGAGCGGCATCACTGGCGTCGACGCTCTGTGGTGCCTCAGAAGGCTTGTCCTCGATGGCACCTTTCCCATCATCGCTGTCATCCTCTTTGGGTGTGTCCACCATGCACACATCATATGTGGAAGTGGCCATCCAGCGTCCGGTAAATGGTGCGTTCTGGCTTTGCTCCTCTTTGGCATCGTCGTCCATATCATCGATGTCTTCGGAGGCGTAATGGAGCATGTCGGTTAAGTCCTCGACAGTGGCTATAAACTGGGTGGCGGGTGGAATGTAAAATTCCTCGCTCCCAACCCCTAGTGTGGGTTGGGCGTAGTTTGGCAGCGATCCTTCTGCAATGGCGAGAGATTGCATTAAGTCCAGGGCCTCGTATAAGAGTGAGGTTTGGAGAGGGAAGCGAGAGTCTGTGGAGCATGGGCGGGACAGAAGTTCCCTGGCCGAGCTCGCATAACACGGACCTCGAGAGTTCGAAGCTGGTGTTCCGGGGTGAGTCGGGCTTCATGTTGATGAAGGGAGCCTGGTGTGACTCCGGGCCTGCCGGTGAAGCGATTCCCTCCATCTCTCCGGTGTTAAGCTCTATGGCTGCAGAGAGTCCAGCGAGCTCTAAACTCCCGTCTTCGGACTCGGTAATGTGCTCCGGATCTAAGGCCAGAGCTATGGTCGAGGCCGTGAACCGTTGGAAGATCAAGTCTCCTCGGATATCAGCGACATAGTTTAGGTTTCCAAAACTGATCTGATGACCAGGGGCGTAACTTTCGATCTGCTCCAGATGGCCGATCGAATTGGCATGCATCACGAAGCTGCCGAATATGAAGATTTGGCCGGGGAGAAAGGTCTCCCTCAAGGCGGATTTGTTGTGGATGATTGACGGAGCCATCGAGCCTTCAAGCGACGACGCGGTGGAACTCTCAATGAAAGCACCAATGTCGGTGTCAAAACCGGCAGATTTCGGGTAGGGGGTCCCGAACTGTGCGTCTAAGGATCGAAGGTAACAGGAGGCAGGAGACACGATGTTTACCCAGGTTCAGGCCCTCTTAATGGAGGTAATACCCTACTTCCTGCTTGATTGACTTTGATGAGTATAGGGGTTACAAGAGTTGATCTACCTCAAGATCGTAATGGCTAAACCCTAGATGTCTAGCCTGTATGATTGTTCTTGCCCTATGGATTAAACCCTCCAGTTTATATAGACATAGGGATCTAGGGTTGTATAGAGTCGGTTTACAGAGAAAGGAAGATGCATGATCCGAGCGCCAAGCTTGCCATCCACGCAAAGGAGAGTCCCATCCGGACACGGAGGAAGGTCTTTTATTTCGTATCTTCACAGCCCATTAGTCCGGCCCATATTACATAGCCCGGACGCCCGAGGACCCCTTAGTCCATGACTCCCTCAGCGACCACTTGACTCAGTGACATAGGTCGTAGCACGAACTCGGCGAGATAGGTTGAAGCTATAGTGATTGGTACGGTCGTTGTGGATGACACCGCGGTCGAATTGCCATGGTCGTCCAAGAAGGAGGTCGCAAACGGACATAGGTACCACATCACATTCCAAGGTATCCTCGTACGCTCCAATCTTGAATGATACTTGCACGGTGTGCTCGACTCAAATGGTGCCGGTGTCGCTAAGCCACTGTACCTTGTATGGAAGAGGGTGCTTTATCTTGACCAAATGTAGCTTGTCGCATGGCTCTTCATTTGCCAAATTGTGGCAACTTCCTCCGTCGATGATGACCTTGACGAAACGTCCATTGATGTCAGCCTTCGTGTGGAAGATGTGGCAGCATTGGCCCTCGTCTTGTTGATGTTGAAGCGTCAAGACCTTGGAGAGAACAAGAGCAGGGCTTGGATCATTGTCGCAAAAGACTGGATTGTCTTCATCCTCATTCACATGACGATGCATGGCCACGTGCTCAAGGGCTTCCATTTCTTCATCGCTCATAGAGTCATATGTGCCATCATCGTTGATGATCATAGTTTGTCTTGTTTGGCACTCATAGGACTTGTAGCCTCGTCTTTCACATTTGAAGCATTTGATGCAGCTCGACTTGGAGGTATTGTCGGTAAGAGCTGTAGATGATAAAGCTCTCGGCTTGAAGTTTTGTCGTAGGACGATGACTTGATGATGTCGAAGTCTTGTAAGTTGACTTGTCGCCGGTGCTTGGGGAAGGTTTGATGGAAGTAGGAGACGCCGAAGTCATTGGAGCTTGAGTGTAGGAGCCGCAGTTCTTCGAAACGTACTTGGAGTACTTGTAGTCCCCTTGTACTTGTCGCTCCGCTTTTGTAGCTTGATGCACGAGCTAAATGAGGTTGGAGTAGGGTTGGAAGTCCACAATTTTCTTGAGAGGATGGTTGAGTCCATTCAAGAACATTGCCAGAGTTTGTTCTTCATCTTCCACGACATTGGCTCAAATCATGGCAATCTCCATGTCCTTGTAATACTCTTCAATGAACTTGGTGCCTTGCTTGAGGAGTTGCAACTTCTTAAGTAAGTCGCGGCTATAGTTTGTTGGCACAGAACACGCTCTCATGACATCCTCCATTTGGTCCCATGTCGTGATTGGTGGCTCGCCTCTTGCTTCTCGTCTCTCAATGACTTGCTCTCACCAAATAAGGACGTAACTTGGGACCTCAAGCGATGCCATGGTGATCTTCTTCTCCTCATCATAGTTGTGTAAGCGAAAGATCTTGTCAACTTTCAATGCTGATGAGAGATAGTCTCCGGGATCGGTGCTTTCGGTAAACTTTGGCATGTTGAACTTGAGGTTGCCGTAGTGGTGCTCTTCATTGTGCACTCACCTATTGTGATGGTATACTTGACTGTAACGACCAAACCTGATAAGGTTCGAGTCTCTGTGCTCACTGTGCTAGTGCCTGGATCAATAGTTAGCACACACAGTACAAGATGTAATATCAAGAATAAACCACATGTCATAATATTACATCGTAGATCCAAAATTCAATATAATACATACCTGCATAGCTCCAGGCTAGCTCATACAAAACACAATGGAAAAGCAAATAAAATCTCCATGAAGTCCATCAACACCACAAGGAAATGTCAAGTATAGACATCGTACATCGTATCACTCCCTCGTCGTATAAGATCTGCAACATGAAACGTTGCAACCACGAAGGGTCAATACTTTGAATGTATTGGCAAGTCACACATGAATTATATAACAGACTTACATGTATATGCAACGTATATAAAGAGGATATTGTAGTGGTTGTTTTGCAGAAAGCTAGTTTTTCCCTGATAACTACATAATATAATAATCGAATTTTAATTTGTCTTACTATAATTAATACACATGGTTGAATTGGGCAATCCAATTCCAACCTATCCCCATTATTAAATTTTCCATCAAATTTTATTAATGGTATCATCTGTCAAGATCATCCAACAACTTTAATGGCATAGTGGCTCAAATTTGTCCATAACCGGGGACACGGTTAATCATGATAAGTTTTAATACTCTGCGGAGTTTAGTACGCTTTACGCATTGGACCCAATCCGAAGATAGAGACGAAGTCTTTCAGAAGAGGTTCCCTTAACCACCTGACAGCCACATCCCACCTACATATGCTACATCTGTCGACACTGTCTTGACAAGGATTCCAACAACTTATCAACTAAGCCAGAGCCCGTATAGCCAGTGGTCGCACATGAAAGCTATTAGTCACTAAGTCTGTCTGATCTTTTTAAACCTGGGCGGCATTCCACTTAGGGTGCACTCTCATGGGCGCATGGCTTTAGAAAAGGTGCAAGACCCCATGATGCCTTCCCTCAACACCAAGGAATACCACTTCCGCCAAGAGGTGAATTAAATCCTTAATTACTACTCATTTAGTTATATATATAATCCTCACATAATCTCGATGAATACATGAACCAATCCCCGTCTACATAGCATAGCAAGAAATACACTACCACGGTCTACAATAAGGCCATACTAAGCCGAGACTCAGTAGCTATATATATAATTATAGTCATATTGATTCACTGCGTAAAATTTAGCATAAAAAAAGTTAGAAGAACTGAAAAATTACATTTTATGTACATTTTACACTATGTTCTTACATTTGAAATTTGCGTAACATAAAATATTTTTTACGGCGATTATATATTTTCTTATGTTCTCCTTTTATGTCTGAAATAAGAAAAAATTTACGGAACGTAAAATTACGGTGCATTCATGTTAAAATAGAGGAGGGTGAAGAATAACTATATATATATATATATATATATAATAGGATGAAGGATGATCAAGGTGTAACTTGCCTGGTATATTCGGTGAAGATCGTTGCACTCACAATCCTGATAATTCTACTCGTCGCGCTCCGAGCAATCTATCGTAAATGAAAGAATCCAAATAAATAACCATTCCGTACAGAAGAATAAAAAACAACAAAACATATGGCAAGGTTGAACAACATCGACATATATAGGCTTAATATTATAATGTGGGTCTCGGTGTTCTATGAGGTGACAGGGTGAAGGAATGAACTCAAAAGAGTTAATGAACATAGATATATTGATATGCAAGCTTATATTAGGATAGCAATGGAATATGATCAAAAGTATTTGGAAAACAACATAAATGTTGTATGACATATTGCATATGACACATGAATTCAATTGCAATAAGAGTAGATTGAATAGTTGTACTACAACCCAAGTTATAGTAGAATGATGTTTGAATTGAATATTTAAATTCAAAAGAATAACAATATCTCAATGTGGAGTTCACATGATATTTTCTGGAAGTATTTGATACAAGTTCTCATAAGCAAAAGGAATCAACTAGATATGGTATACAGTTTTCAAGATATGATCAACACATGATTTGAAAACAAACTTAAATTGATAAATTTGAAGAGTTTAGAAGTTGAAACTATTGATTCCATTGGATAGGTAAGATCAATATGAACACATACAAAAAGTTTAATTGAGTTTGGATGTGTAGACTAAAATTATATCAGAAACAATATTTGCACATATTTTCTTAAAAACTATGTTGTGGCAGCATTTTGGAGATGTTGCTGATGTGATGTGCGGGTGCCATGTGGTAGTCCGTGATTCGTCGAGGGAGGTCATATGTGTGGCTTGCTCACCATGAGCGAAAGGATGACGACGATAATACAGGCGGGGCGGCGGCACTACTCCGGTGGTCCTCCGGCGAAGTTGAGGCGGCATTGTGGATGCATTGTTTGATGGGGTTGGTGATGGTGGCGTAAAACGGCGAAGGAAGCGTCCTCTGTTGGTGGCGACGTCGCTCGATGGTGCCAGCAAACTCCGGTGAGATCGAGAGTGCGTCGGTAGCTTGCTCCGGTGTCAAACTGCGAGAGGCAAAACGGTTCAGGGGAAATGTGGCGTTGAGAATTCTGATCAAATAAAGAAACGGTTGTTCGATCAAGTGACACAGGACGATGAAGATCGTGCCATGCTGCTAGGGTTCAGCTGAGGGGATTTGCTCACCGGTGAATAGGGGAACTGGGCGTCAGACTTGGAGAAGAACACGATGGCAGTCCGAGAAACGATGATGGCAACGCATATGGGGCTCCGGTGCTCGGGGTAGATACTCCTAGACACGGAGGGGAACAACAAGCTCGATGGCGTCCTTGGTGGCGACGAGTGCGTCCTCCAGTGGCTATGTGGTGCTGCTAGAGCTCGGGCGGCGGCGGTGATCTTTGGGACGAGGTCGGGTGCATCATCCTGGTGCTCCCCTGGATTGCGTAGAACATGACGGAGGAGGAGGAGATCAAGGCGAAGCTAAACGGGGCAAGAGGTGAGGTGGGGAACCTCCGGTGGCAACGAATTTTGCCGATGGCGGAAGCTTCTACTGGCGGAACTTGGGGAGGTCCGAGCGGTTGGTTTTCGAGTTCGGTTCCCCGATGCGAGGGGGGTATTCGGCAGAGGAGATCGATGGGATTCGATCTGTGTCCCCGGATTTGATCGAACGGGTTAGGGATTCGGGCGAATCGCGCACAATCTCGTTCAGCTGCGGCCTCGCCGTCATGCGTGAACAGGAGATCGGGCAGAGGTGGGAGATGAGTAGTGGGCCAGGTCGGTCAGCGGCACGAAGGAAAGAGAAGGAGAAAAAAAAGGCTGGCGCGGGTGGGTTCCTATGCTCATGGGCCTCGGCTGGCTTGGGGTTGGGCCAGAGACTGCTGCTGCGCCGCCGTTGCAGGCTGCTGTGTTGGCTGTTGCCCGAGTAGGTTTAGGTTTCTAAATTTACTAGTCGAATGCCCGTGCGTTGCTACGGGACTTAAAAAAAGTATAGACAGGTCATTGTTCTAATTGGGAAGTGTATGTCAAACATGATGCATATTCATCCATATAACGCCAACTACCAACGTGAGAACACTTCAAAATCATAAATAACACGAAATAACTTTCAAATTATGAAGATAAATAAACATGACAACAATTAGACAATGTTCAATTCTCTTTTGTGTTGATCATTTTGTATATGAGTATTCAATTATGGTATAAAAAAACAACCCAAAACAATCTAAACAAGGGTGAAAGCAGACGCTAAAGATTCAACATCTACACCGATCAAAATGGCCTCTTGAGCCCCTTGAAGTCCATCGTCTCGATGTACTCTACACTGCCCCTGAAACCGTTGAGCAGCTCGCTGGCCCGATCCTTGGTCCCGCCGCCGCAGCACAGATGGAGCAGCTTCCGGTAGGATCCCAAACGCAGTGCCATAGCTGCTGGTGTCCGCGGCACAACAGAGGTGCCGGAGCATGGAGACGGGCGAACTCCTTGGCCATGTCGGACACGCGGAATATCTTCTTGATCAGCACCGGCACGACCAGCGCGTACGCACACGCGGACTTCAGGCCGGTGTCGGCGCACAGGACGCCATCGAGCACGGCCAGTGCTTCTCGCTCCCCTTGTCAGTGTCAACAAGGAGCTCCACAACGACGTCGGCGAAGCAGGCGGTCGCTGCTGGAGATGAAGTAGTAGGTCGTGATGAGCGCGGCCTTCGTGTCCTGCAGGGATATGGGGTTCCTGACGAGGCTTGCGAGCGCACCGCACATGCAAGGCGTCGTCGAGATGATGTTGACGCCTTGACGGTGTGTCGGTCGGTGGATGAGGCAAGCTCGCGGTGGACAATGGCGGCGCGCTGGCCCGCGCGGCGACGTCACCGTGGGAGAGCACAGAGACAAGGGTCTTTGAGAGACGCCTTTGAGGCAATGCAGCGCCGGGCCTCGTCGTCGAGCGGGAAGAACGCAGTAAGGGCCACCAAGATCGTCCCCAGCGCGCTCAATGCTGCGGTGCTGGTGCCCTCCACGGCCTCTCCGGTGAGGCTCTGGAAAGCCGAGGCGAGCTGGCGGGCGGCGCCGGCAGCCACGAGGCACCGGCGGTTGCAGTCGCTCTCCTTCCCTATGGCCCTGTGATGAGGACATCAATACCATGGTTACACCCACAGCCCCTGCAACAATACATACTGGACCAATTACTAGAGCTCGCGCACGCCAATTAAATTACCAGGTACTTTCATTTCTTAGTAATGATTCTAATGTTCATGAGAATATTATGCTGCCTAAATTGGATACATTTGTTTTGCTTGCAAACGAAGGGCCTAGCTTGGAGAAGGATGAACATTGGAGCAAGAACAAGCATGGAGATGATGGCATGCGCAAGGGGAACAAGAACGGAGTTACAAGTGATGATTTCATGACGTTGAAGCCACCATAATGAGTGGATGAAGCCTTGGACGAAATATACAAGATGCTACTTCATAAATTTCGTCCAGAGGCTATTTTAGGTGCTGCGTCACCTTATTATTGGGCCAGGCCCATGTAATTTCGAAATACTTCAGTATAGGATGTTTTTAGAGTCCGTATGTGTGGGGAAACAAGAGATAGGGTTGGTTTCGGACCCCTTCCCCAAGGACCACGAAATTCCCCCTCCTCTTCCTCCATATATACAGCCCTTAGGGAGTCGTTTAGACTTTGGGTTTTGTTTAGATTAAAGTTCGCCATAGCTGCAACTTCGCGTACTTTGTTTGTGTTCAATGACCAGACAAAGGCGTCACAGAACCCCACCTTGATCAATAAAGCTTTCATCTTATATTCGCAATATCCAGATTGCAATCTCAGTTTCTTGCTTGTTCTTCATTTGCTCGCAGGAAAGCAGACCCTCGTGGTCGAGTTGATCGTGCTCGGCGTGGTCAATAACCTCTCGAAGTTGGTTTAGCGATTGCTAAGGCGCAACGTCCTCGCACGTTCGTTAAATAGTCGGATCGTCAAAGTCGACTTCCACCAAAGTGATATCCAACATCTTATCGAAAGACGGGACACCTTTGCCTCTATCAAGTGGTATTAGAGCTCCAGGTTGCTCGGTGAGATTTTACAGTTTTTCGTAGTTTAGATCGAGTCTGTTCTTCATACCTATAGTCCACGAAAAAGCCAAAAAAAATTAGGGTTAGTTCATCCCATCCGAACCAATCTGAGCCTTTGCATAATCTTTTCTGTATTTGCTTTGTTGAATTTGCGGTTGCATCGTCGTGTCAAGTTGCTGGTCTTAGCATCTACTCCTTTAGAGTTTCGAGTTCTGTTCACAGGTTGTCACGTCGTTGCTGCCATATATCACCACCGCATCATCATCGTCGCTGCTGCCATATACCACCACCACATATTCACCGCCAATCCGAATCCATATACGCCACCACTTATCCACCACCATCACACCAATCCGAGTCCACCTGCAACATATATCCGCCACCAGTCCGAGTTCCACCAGATTCATCTCCGCCACCATTCCGAGTTCCACCAGTTTCATCTCCGCCAGCAGTCCTATTCCAAGTCCAGCATTTTGTTACTCTGTTTTGGATTTCCAGATCACGCCATACTCCGCGTCGCGACAGAGAAGGACTCCCCAACTTCCGTGCTACCCGTAGTAGAGAAATAGTTCCAAACTTAAAAAAACTAAGTCTAGAAAATTCTGGCTAGGCAGTTTTTAGACCATTTGTAGACTTTTTGAAAAAAATTTATTATGAACAAAAAAAGAGGAAAAAGTGCAAAAAAGGAAGAAAAGAGAAAAAATTCAGAGTGTGCTTCTCCCTTGTTTACGTTCAGCCCGTGATTTTGTTGGTGTTCTAGGCTCGCGTCTCTAGCACAGTCTAGCCTAGGACCAGCACAATACAAATCGTTGGCGTTTATTCAACTTTGCATCTCTGAATTGATTATTGCTGACCCTTTTGCTACCATATTATAAGCCTTCCCAGCTCCACATACATCTCGTCAAGCATTTGACTCTCCACAATGTCGCTCTATCCAAGCTTTGTGAGTTTTGACTACAACGGTTGCCGATCACCATCTCTTCTTGGTAAGAACTGGTAAGAATTTGAGATTAAGCAGACGGTTTGTGACACCCACCACCACCATATTCCATGAGTCGTAGTATCATATTCTTGTCTGCTTCTATTGCTGCTAACTATGGCAGGAACACAAGTCGGCGAGATTGATTTGGAGAACATGACGAACAAGGAGCTTCATGATAAATTTCATCAAATGTTGGGTCAACAGTGGAAGGCGTGATGGCCAGTTTGGAAAGGCAATGGAGAAGATGGATGACATTGAGAAGTCAATTGACACCAAGTTGGGCGCCAAGTTTGATGAATTACTCAAACGTCTCCCACAACCAGCTCTACGCCGCGATACAATGGGGCCAGACTGGCGTGTTCCTATTGAGCCAGGACAAAATTCGATGCAGCTGCTCTTTGTTGTTGGTGCTTCTGTAGCTCCTGCTGTTACTGTAGAGGTGGAGGACTATTACGAGGATGAGGTTGATCAAAATCAGAACTACGTGCAGCCACCAGCAACACCACTAGCAGGCCGACCTCAGGTATATATTCGCAACGGTAGGCCTGCACCACCACCTCAGGTATGAGATAATGATCATATTCCGAAACTGAAACTGAATATTCCACCATTTGAAGGTAGATATGTTCCTGAAATATATCTTACTTGGGAGTTAGAAACTGAACAAGGTTTTACATGTTTACAATATCCCGAGAAGAGACGGGTTGCTGCTGCTGTTTGTGCTTTCACTAGTTTTGCATATGTATGGTGGTCTGAACATTGTAGATTATATCCTATTCCAACTACTTGGGCTGCTTTGAAAACTGCTATGCGTACTTGTTGGGTTCCACCATATTATCAACGTGAATTGCTTCAAAAATTGCAGCGTTTAAGACAAGGAAAAAAATTCTGTAGAAGAATATTATCAGGAATTACAAACTGGCATGATTAGATGTGGTATTGTTGAGGAGAATGAAGCTATGCTTGCACGTTTTATGGGTGGATTAAATAGAGAGATTCAGACCATTCTAGAGTATAAGGAGTATACTAATATTACTCATTTATTCCATCTTGCTTGTAAAACTGAACGTGAAGTGCAGGATCGACAAGCATTGGCGCGACCTAAATTTTCTGCAGGTCGACTTTCATCATGGACACCGCGTGAATCCTCTACTTCCACTGCACCGGCACTTCCATCAGCTGCTACCTCCAGCCGTGATACAAGAAAGCAGGCACAACCACCACTATCTGCCAAGAGTGCACCTGTCGGGCCTGCACAGAGCTCTTCTTCGTCCATGGCATCAACAGGGCGCACAAGTGATATTATTTGTCGTCGTTGTAAGGGAAGAGTACATTATGTGCGAGAATGCAAATCTCAGCGTGTGATGATTGCTACTGAGGATGGTGGGTATGAGTCTGCTAGTGACTATGATGAGGACACTTTAGCCCTTATTACAAGTGAAGAACACAGTGGAGATGACTCTGATCATGAGACACAATACATGGCTCCTGAAGATGCTGATAGGTATGAATGTTTAGTTGCTCAACGTGTTTTGAGTGTGCAGGTTACACAAGCTGAGCAAAATTAGAGGCATAATTTGTTCCATACAAAGGGAGTTGTGAAGGAACGTTCTGTGCGCGTCATCGTAGATAGAGGGAGATGCAACAACTTGGCTAGCATGGAGATGGTGGAGAAGCTATCTCTCACCACAGGACCACATGCACATCCTTACTACATCCAATGGTTCAACAACAGCGGCAAGGTTAAGGTTACACGTACTGTTCGTGTGCATTTTAGTATCTCTACATATGTTGATTATGTTGATTGTGATGTGGTTCCTATGCAAGCATGTTCCTTATTACTTGGTCGACCATGGCAATTTGACAAAAAATCTGTACACCATGGTAGAAACAATCAGTATACTCTTGTTCATAAGGATAAAAATATTACTTTGCTTCCTATGACTCCTGAGTCCATTTTGAAAGATGATATTAATAGAGCTAATAAAGCAAAACAGGAGAAAAATAAGAGTGAAAATCAGATTGTGGCAAAAGAATTTGAGCAACAAATGAAGCCTAATAGTAAACCATCTAGTGTTGCTTCTGAAATTAGATTGAAAAGTGCATGTTTACTTGCCACTAAATCTGATATTGATGAGCTGGATTTTAGCAAATCTGTTTGCTATGCTTTTGTGTGCAAAGAGGCATTATTTTCATTCAAGGACGTGCCTTCCTCTTTGCCTCCTGCTGTCACTAACATTTTGCAGGAGTTCGCTGATGTCTTTCCACAAGACGTGCCACCAGGATTACCGCCTATTCGAGGGATTGAGCATCAGATTGACTTAATTCCCGGTGCTTCACTGCTAAATCATGCGCCATACCGTACCAATCCAGAGGAGACGAAGGAGATTATGCGTCAAGTACAAGAGCTTCTCGACAAAGGTTATATACATGAATCCCTTAGTCCTTGGGCTGTTCCTATTATTCTAGTGCCGAAAAAGGATGGTACATCGCGTATGTGTGTTGATTGTAGAGGCATTAATAATATTACTATTCGTTATCGTCATTCTATTCCTAGGCTAGATGATATGCTTCATGAATTGAGTGGCTCTACAATATTCTCCAAAGTTGATTTGCGTAGTGGATACCATCAAATTCGTACGAAATTGGGGGATGAATGGAAAACAACATTTAAAACTAAGTTTAGATTATATGAGTGGTTAGTCATGCCTTTTGGGTTAACTAATGCACCTAGTACTTTCATGAGATTAATGAACGAAGTTTTACGTGCTTTCATTGGACGATTTGTGGTAGTTTACTTTGATGACATATTGATTTTATAGCAGATCTTTGGAGGAACATTTGGAACTTTTACGGGTTGTTTTTATTGCTCTACGTGATGCACGTTTGTTTGGTAACCTTGGGAAGTGCACCTTTTGCACCAACCGAGTGTCTTTTCTTGGCTATGTTGTTACTCCACAGGGAATTGAAGTTGATAAAGCCAAGATTGAAGCTATTGAGAGTTGGCCGCACCCCAAAACGGTCACACAAGTGAGGAGTTTTCTTGGCCTCGCTAGATTCTATAGGCGTTTTGTGAGAGATTTCAGCACCATTGCTGCACCTCTCAATGAGCTTACAAAGAAGGATGTACCTTTTGTTTGGGGTACCGCACATGAAGAAGCCTTCACGGTGTTGAAAGATAAGTTGACACATGCTCCTTTACTCCAACTTCCTGATTTTAATAAGACTTTTGAGCTTGATTGAGCCATGTTGTGTTCCTACCATGCCATGCCTGCTATTGCTTAGAGTTGTGTCAGGTCTGATTCATTGGGAATGAATTGGAGTGTTACAATATGTTCTGGTGCTGAGAGTTAAGTGTGTGAACACGATTTGGTAAAGGTAGCGGTGAGAGGGCATGTAGGAGTACATGGTGGGTTGTCTCACTAGAACCATCCTTAAGCACCGAGTTCTGTGTATGTTGTCCAATGACTAGCTACTACCACACATTGGAATGCTTAAGTGCCCCTCTCGACTTATTAACCAACTTGATCTCGGTCCAGGAGTTGCAAATAGTTTCTGGTGCTTGTAGGTAGTGTTAGTAGTTTACCAAGTGGCACCCGGCCAGGTGGGCTTGGGACAGACTAGGCACAAGTGGCACATTGTACCAAGCATAGATCCATCCGGCGAGGTGCGCTTGGGAACCCTGCACACATCGTTTGGGGCCGTGAGTGAAACCCCGGCCGGATCTCCTTGCGGATGGAACCCGAATAGGCGATGAACCTGGACTAGAGTCTTGTGTGGTTAGTTAGGTCGTGGCTGACACCTTCGCCAGGCTTCTGCTTGAAGGTTGCCGAGATACATGACGTGTACATGGCGGTAAGTGGTGAGAGCATGTGTGAAGAAGTACACCCCTGCAGGGTTAACATGATCTATTCGAATAGCCGGGTCCGCGGTTATGGACTTCTTGGATGCTTACGTGGTACATAGACAACTTGAAGTGGTTACTCTAAAATGCTCAAGACAAGTGTGAGTACTATGGATGGCCTTCTCGTAGGGAGACGGGAATGAATCCATAGTGGTGTATTGATGTGGTGATTAGTGGTCTCATGTGCGCTTTCTTACCTCAAAGAAGCTACTCGTAGTCGTAGAATACGTTAGCCACTGAGTCAAAGCTGGCTTCCTGCAACTGAACCCCACATTGCCTCCTTGATACTAATGCATGTATGATAGGATCTGATGTAAGTCTTGCCGAGTACCTTTGTACTCACGTTGCTTAATTTATGTTTTTGCAGATGAGACTTCTGTCTCAGTAGTAGTTCTGCATGGACTTCGACGACTAGCTTGTTACCTCAGCTACGATCTTGTACCCTTGGGAGGGTCTTGTAGATAGTCAGGCTTCTCAGCCTTATCCTTTTGTAGTTGTCTGTACTCAGACATGTAATGCTTTTTGCTTGTATGCTCTGAACGTTGGGTCATGTGACCCCTACTTGTAATAAATGCTATGATGGTTCTTCTGAGCCTTTATCTATATGAGTTGTTGAGTTATGTTGTGATGCCATGTTGTACAACACATACTTGCATGTTATGCGTACGTGTAATGTGTATTGCTATGTGTGGGATCTGACTGTCTAGTTGTTTATCGTTAGTAGCCTCTCTTATTGGGAAATGTCTCCTAGTGCTTCCACTAAGCCCTAGTAGCTTGCTACTGCTCCGGAACACTTAGGCTGGCCGGCATGTGTCCTTCTTCGTTCATGTGTCTGTCCCTTCGGGGAAATGTCACGCGGTGTCTACCGGAGTCCTGTTAGCCTGCTACAGCCCGGATTCTCCGGAGTCCTGCTAGCCCAGCTGCTACAGCCCGGATTCACTCGTCATTGACGATCGACACGTTCGTTCTTTGGGTCATGTATGCCTGTCCCTATAAGTTAGTGCCACTTTGGGTTCACGACTAGCCATATCAGCCTGGATTCTTTGTCATATGGATGCTAGTGGCACCATCATATACGTGTGCCAAAAGGTGCAAACAGTCCCGAGCATGGTAAGGCGACACCCGTGGGAATACCGTGCGTGAGGCTGCAAAGTGATATGACGTGTTACATGCTAGATCGGTATGGCATAGAATCGGGGTCCCGACATACCATTCGAAGGTTCAGGCTTAACATCGTCATCTCTCAATTTTAGGCAAGTCACTCTATATTTACCATCCCACATAGCAAGAGCGAATAATAAGAGTAAGTCGGCATGGTGATCAATCCATCCCGCGCACAAATCATTACCTTGTATATGGTTTAGAAAATCTCGCATTCTATCACTCGGGCATCCTCACAAACATTGCAGAAACTTCTCTTGTTCATGAACTAGGTTATGATAATCCATTGGTTCTGCATGCCAAATAAAACAACCTATCGCTCATTTGAACTCTCAATGTTGCGTCAACTACCATAAAACGTCTACTAATGAACTGTGGCTTCCTCTAGGTTTCTTCCTTTAGCAAGATTGTGCTTGCTTCTTGGTGGATCCTGGCATCTGTCGATTTAGCTTGAACTCATCCCTATGTTGCATCCATCTTCACTCCATTCTCGGGATTTGCAAGCAATGTAGTAACTCCTTTGGTGCGGATCTTTGGGTTTAGAAGAGATAGATTGGAGAAAGAGATAGATACCCATACAAACATCACACTAGTTTTGAAAATAAGTTTTGACGTGTGCAGTCAGGAAAGCAGACAAAATGACAGCTCAAGAAACGTGTCTACCGATATACGTATATAGAAATCTTGTATCTTCAAAGTCTTCAATGTTTGTAGCTTCTATCTTGCATCAATGAAGAAATCTTCATAGCACCAAGTCTTCTCATAGCTTACTCTTCTTGAATCTTGAAGCATACTAAATAGGTAGGGGTCTATAACAATACAAACTTATTCTACTCGCAAAACAAATCGTAGAGCACATCACACAACATCAATCAATAAAAAGCACAAAAGTCACACCACACAAGCAAATCCTACAGGTAAGGTCATATCCACAAGAGATATGGTCTCATCATACTACCGTGAATCGTTTATCGGACTTAACTAGTAGTGGATGTCTCAACTTAAGCTTTGTCCTTCTCATCTAAATTAACCATGAAGATCATCTAGCAATCTAAAAGTTAGTCCTTCTTGAGTCACGCAAAATACTTCTTTCTTAAATTCCTCTACTCCTCATTATAGCATTACTTCCCAAACATTACATACTCAGTGGTAGGGCGAATGGGGTTACTATAGGATGGCCATTACATTCAAACTAGAGAAGAAGATTTAGAAGGTGGATAATAGACGAGAATGCAAGAAAAGATAGTAAGTAGTCAAGAAAGTGATAAAATATTTTTGTTCCTATGGGTTTTCCTAGTCCATTCTAAGGGTTACGACCTACAGTCAACATGGGCTTTGATATCATCTGTAACGACCAAACCTGATAAGATTCAAGTCTCTGTGCTCACTGTGCTCGTCCCTGGATCAATAGCTAGCACACACAGTACAAGATGTAATATCAAGAATAAACCAAATGTCATAATATTACATCGTAGATCCAGAATTCAATATAATACATATCTGCATAGCTCAAGGCTAGCTCATACAAAACACAATGGAAAAGCAAATAAAATCTCCATGAAGTCCATCAACACCATAGGCAAATGTCGAGTATAGATATCGTACCCCTACATCGTATCACTCACTCGTCGTATAAGATCTGCAACATGAAACGTTGCAGCCAGGAAGGGTCAATACTTTGAATGTATTGGCAGGTCACATATGAATTATATAACAGACCTACATGTATATGCAAGGTATATCAAGAGGATATTGTAGTGGTTGCTTTGCAGAAAGCTAGTTTTTCCCTGATAACTACATAATATAATAATCAACTTTTAATTTGTCTTACTACAATTAATACACATGGTTGAATTGGGCAATCCAATTCGAACCTATCCCCATTATTAAATTTCCCATCAAATTTTATTAACGGTATCATCTGTCAAGATCATCCAACAACTGTAATGGCATAGTGGCTCAAATTTGTCCATAACCGGGGACACGGCTAATCATGATTAGTTTTAATACTCTGTAGAGTTTAGTACGCTTTACCCACTGGACCCAGTCCGAAGATTGAGATGAAGTCTTTCAGAAGAGGTTGCCTTAACCACCTAACGGCCACATCCCACCTACATATGCTACATTTGTCGACACTGTCTAGGCAAGGGTTCCAACAACTAATCAACTAAGCCGGAGCCCATATAGCCAGTGGCCGCACATGGAAGCTACTAGTCACTAAGTCCGTCTGATCTTTTTGAACCTGGGTGGCATTTCACTTAGGGTGCACTCTCATGGGTGCATGGCCTTAGAAAAGGTGCAAGACCCCACGATGCCTTCCCTCAACACCAAGCAATACCACTTCCGCACAGAGGTGAATTAAATCCTTAATTACTACTCATTTAGTTATATATATAATCCTCACATAATCTCGATAAATACACGAACCAATCCCCTTCTACATTGCATAGCAAGAATACACTACCACAGTCTACAATAAGGCCATACTAAGCTGAAACTTAGTAGCAATAACATACTACCATGATCTTCCTACACATGCATAATATAGTAATGTTAATTCTACTCGTATAAACTCAGTAGCAATAACTACATGCATAAGAAAATAACTACACATGAAATAAACTCAGTAGCAATAACTACATGCATAAGAAAATAGGATGAAGGATGATCAAGGTGTAACTTGCCTGGTATATTCTGTGAAGATCGTCGCACTTGCAGTCCTGATAATTCTACTCGTCGTGCTCTGAGCAATCTATCGTAAATGAAAGAATCCAAATAAATAACCATTACATACATAAGAATCAAAAGAACAACAAAACAAATATGGCCAGGTTGAACAACATCAACATATATATGTTTAATATTATAATATGGGTCTCGGTGTTCAATGAGGTGACAGGGTGAAGGAATGAACTCAAAAGAGTTAATGAACATAGATATATTGCCATGCAAGCTTATATTGGGATAGCAATGGAATATGATCAAAAGTATTTGGAAAACCACATAAATGTTGTATGACATATTGCATATGACACATGAATTCATTTGCAATAAGAGTAGATTGAATAGTTCTACTACAACCCAAGTTATAGTAGAATGATGTTTGAATTGAATATTTAAATTCAAAGGAATAACAATATGTGATTATGGAGTTCATATGATATTTTCAGGAAGTATATGATACAAGTTCTCAAAAGAAAAAGGAATCAACTGAATATGGTATACAGTTTTCAAGATATGATCAACACATGATTTGAAAACAAATTTGAATTGATAAATTTGAAGAGTTTAGAAGTTGAAACTATTGATTCCATTGGATAGGTAAGATCAATATGAACACATAGGAAAAGTTTCATTTAGTTTGGATGTGTAGACCAAAATTATAGCAGAAACAATATGTGCACATATTTTCGTAAAAACTATGCCTTGGCAGCATTTTGGAGATGTTGCTGATGTCATGTGCGGGTGCCATGTGGTAGTCCGTGATTCGTCCAAAGAGGTCATATGCGTGGCATGCTCACCGTGAGCGAAAGGATGACGACGACAGTACAGGTAGGGGTGGCGGCACTACTCCGGTGGTCCTCCGGCGAAGTTGAGGCGGCATTATGGATGCGGTGTTCGACGGGGGTGGTGATGGTGGCGTAAACGGCGAAGGAACCGTCCTTTGTTGGTGGCGCCGTCACTTGATGGTGCCGGGAAACTCTGGTGAGATCGAGAGTGCGTCGGTAGCTTGTTCCAGTGTCAAACTTGCAGAGGCAAAACGATTCAGGGGAAATGCGACATTGAGAATTCTGATCAAATAAAGAAACAGCCGTTCGATCAAGTAACACAGGATGATGAAGATCGAGCCATGCTGCTAGGGTTCAACTGAGGGGATTTGCTCACCAGTGAATAGGGGAACTGGGCATCGGAATTGGAGAAGAACACGATGGCAGTCCAGGAAACGATGATGGCAACGCATATGGGGGCACCGGTGCTCGGGGTAGATACTCCTGGACATGAAGGGGTACAACAAGCTCGATGGCGTCCTTGGTGGCGACGAGTGTGTCCTCCAGTGGCTATGTGGTGCTACTGGAGCTCGGGCGGCGGCGGTGATCTTCGGGACGAGGTCGGGTGCATCATCCTGGTGTTCCCCTGGATTGAGTAGAACATGAGGGGGAGGAGGAGATCAAGGTGAATCGAAATGGGGCAAGAGGTGAGGTGGGGAACCTCCGGTGGCTACAAATTTTGCCGGTGGCAAAACCTGGGGAGGTCCGAGCGGTTGATTTTCAAGTTCGGTTCCTCAATGCGAGGGGGGTATCCGGCAGAGGAGATCAAGGGGATTCGATCTGTGTCCCCGGATTTGATTGGGGGGTTAGGGATTCGGGCGAATCGCGCACGATCTCGTTCAGCTGCGGCCTCGCCTCGTGCGTGAACAGGAGATAGGGCAGAGGTGGGAGATGAGTAGTGGGCCAGGTCGGTCAGCGGCACGAAGGAAAGAGAAGGAGAAAAAAAGGCTGGCGCGGGTGGGTTGGTATGCTAATGGGCCTCGGCTAGCTTGGGGTTGGGCTAGAACTGCTGCTGCGCCGCCATTGCAGGCTGCTGTTGGGCTGTTGCCCGAGTAGGTTTAGGTTTTCTAAATGGACTATGCTAACGACCAGTCGACTGGTCGTTAGCGACAGATCCACGCGACTCCCCCCGATCGCTCCCGCTTCTCCCGTTCTCCCCCCGATTGACGCGATCCATCTTTTCCGCCCCGCACGCGGTCTTCTGGCGATCCGCGCACGCGGTCTTCTGGCGATCCCACCACTGCTCCCGCTTTCTTTTTATTTTCTGGCATGGTAGAAAAAATGTGATAAAAATATTGCAGGAGGTGGGACTCGAACTCCCTACCTTTTGATCCTTCATCACTTGTCATATCCACCTCGTCTAGTTTCGACTTGTGATTACAAAAAAGATCGATAAATATTTATACTGGTACATACTTGACTAGAAAAACAACCCATTTTCCTTTCTTTATTTTTACCATTTTTCTTCCCTTTTGTACACAGTAATTCGTGCATCATAGACATGATAACTCATGCAATCTTTGTAACATTTTGACCCTAGGTAAAAATTATTGTAATACACCACGATAGCTTATATGTAAAAGAGTGTGGTAATTATACGTCACTTAACGTGATAACTCATTCACAAACATCGTGGTAACTATTGACCAAGAAAAAATGTTGTCGGAACACATCCCGATAACTTATCTCGTAAAAAGAGCATGATAATTTATACACTATGAATCGATAACTCACGCACAAACACTGTGGTAATGTTTTGGACCACAGGATTTTTTTGTAACACACGCCAATAACTCTCTATAAAGAGCATGGTAATATATACGACACGTAACCTGATAACTCACTCACAAACACTGCGGTAACTTTGGGCGAGAGAAATAAATTGTTTTTGTGGGAAAAGGTTATCTCCACCGTACAAAGTTATCTCCTCCTTGCGCATACCTTCTCTTTTTAAACTTGGAGCAAATGGTTTTGTGCGATGTGTGAGTTACCATGCTATTCACATAAAAGATACCGAGGGATGTTTCATCAACTCCCCCACCCCACCCCCACCCCCGCCAAAGTTATCGGGACCGGGATCCATAAGCTATCGTGTCTAGATGTGTGTGTTATCATGACATTGACACAAAATCTACTGAAGGGATATTTCATCAACCCCCCTCCCGGTTGCCAAAGTTATCAAGATAGGATGCATAAGTTATCAGGTCGATGTGTGAGTACCGTGCTATTCACACAAAAGTTCGTCAACTCCCCCCCCTTTCGGTCGCCAAAGTTACCTGTACAGCGGTAAATAAGTTATCGGGTCTGCAATGTGTGAGTTATCATGCTATTCACAAAAGTTATCGGGGGATATTTAATCAACTCCTCAAAGAAGAAAGAAAAAGGAAGCAACATGGAATGGTCAAAAATAGTATGATGTGCATTCTTTTGCACAACAAAAGTCTAGCTGAGCTGGTTAGTGTCCGTTTCACATTAGCTGCTTGGCGTGTGTTCAAATCCCATATTTAGCATCATTTTTTTTGACTAAAAAGGGCGTGCCAATAGATCTAGCACCCAAATAAATGACAGGCCCAATCCAGAGAAAAAAATCACGGCAGTCAATGCCATAGTCTCCGGATTTCCTCCCACTAAATTCGCCATCAAGTTAGCAAGTCGTACATTTTAAACGTTGAACAAAGAGCCAGTACGCAATACATTCATAGTCTGAGCACTTTTTACAACAACGAAGTCTGGGCGAGTTAGTTCTCGATGGTGCACCGCAGGAGGTCAAGGGTTCGAATCTGTCTTGGCCGCCTTTTCTTTTTTCTCATGAGTCGAAAGCTGGATGGGAATCGGACGACGCACGAATCATATGTGCATGATGCTAACCACCAGTCGACTGGTGGTTAGATTTCTCGTTTCTAAATTTATAAACTTACAGAACACTGTTTTGGCTAAAAAATGATGAAAAACAATTTCTAGGAATAACAGAACATAAACAAAAACAATAAAAGTTACATACAGCTTACTGAACATTTTCCAGTCCAAAATACTTATAATAAAACATATAATATTTTCGTAAACTTTAAATGTTTTGTAAAATATTTTTGAACTCCGACAAACAGCAAAATTTAAACTAAAACAACTCCCAACTCTTTTATAATGAAGGTGTCATATTACCTTCTCTCACTTATCTAATTTCCGAGTTGTTTTTGTTTCAAACAATAAAATCCAATAGAAAGAATAATCAATTGTCCTGATTTTTATATATAATTTGAGGGAGTCATGTCATCCTCTCTCGTTTCATTTCAATATTCTCAAAGTTCAAAATAAGATCAAAAGGAATATTCGAAAAGTCATTCTATTCCCTCTCATTTGAATATTGAATAAACCCAAAATAAGAACCAAAAGAATAACTGGGAAAGTCATTTTATTCCCTCTCGCTTATTATTCATTTAAATTCCAAAAGTTTAAATTCTTAACCAAAACTTTACTAACAACAAGCAACACAAGCAAGTTTTTAATTAATCCTTTTTGAATTATTAACATTCCAAAATATAGAATTTTGGGATGTTACATTGACATGGAGGATTGTCAACCTCAAGTAGCTCTTGGCGTGGAGGATTTCCATTGTTTCGTTGCTCTTGGCGCACTTGTGGTTCATGTCGAGGTTGTTGCTCTTGCCTAGCTTGAGGAGCTTGTCTGTGCACTCGTGCTTGATATCTTCTTTCTTGAACTTCATCATGAAGTGCTTCTTCTTCACGAGTACGTCGGTTGCACGCAGCGACAACACGATTTGTGTCGCGGAGGGCACGTCGTGCCTCAAGTGCTTGAGCTTCACGCCGTTGTTGTTCTTGATGTAGCGTGGCGGCGTCTTACTCATCTCGATGTTGGCATTGCCTTTCTTGGAGTTGCTCTTGTTGGCGTCGATGTTCTTGCTCTTCCTCTTCTTGGCATTCGCGTTTCATTTCTTTTGCTTGCGCAAGTGTAGCTTTATTTTGACGATGCCGATGTTCTTGATCTTCAAGTTGCTCTTGTGAACCATTGTCGTGAAGTGGATTGCAGTTTGCTCGGTGATTGTGGCGCGCGCTCGATGAAGAGTTGATACTGGGTTGCCCAATCTTCACGGAGGATCTGCTCGATGATGCGAATCAACGCCACCTAAAGGGTATGAAGGAAACTCTCGATCCCAACCAACAACATTATCGGGTAAAGGTTAACTAGTGCAACCTGACAAGACCGAAGCTAACTATTGAAAATGCAACAACCAGCGACAAGTATTCACCCAACCACACTCTTAGTTTCCAATCCACACAACCACAAATGAAGTTGGAAGCACGAACTGGTCGTCGCCTCAACGGCTACTATTGTTGATAGAGGCGAAGTTGTCCCGATGTTTCGATGAGATATCTATCGCTTTTGTGGGAGTCGACTTTGACGATCCGACTACGAACGTGCGAAGTTGTTGTGCCTTTGCAATCGCTAAACCAATTTCCGAGGGGTTATTGACCACACCGGAACACGATCAACCTGACCACGAGGGTCTATTTCCTGCGAGCAAACGAAGAACAAGCAAGAAACTGAGATTGCAATCTGGATATTGCGAATATAAGAGGAAAGTTTTATTGATGAAAGTGGGGTTCTGTGACGTCTTGGTCTGGTCGTTGAACGCAAATGAAGTACGCGAAGTTGCAGCTATAGCGAACTTTAATCTAAACAAAAGCCAAAGTCTAAATGATGCCCTAAGGGCTGTATATATGGAGGAAGAGGGGGGAAATTTCATGGCCCCTTGGAGGAGGGGTTCGAAACTAACCCTAACTCTGTTTTCCCCATACATACGGACTCTAAAAATAGCCTATACTTCAGTATTTTGAAATTACATGGGCCTGGCCCAATAATAAGGTGATGCAACACCTATAATAGCCTCTAGACGAAATTTATGAAGTGGCATCTTGTATATTTCGTCCAAGTCTTCATGCACTTATTATGGTGGCTTCAAAGTCTAGAAATCTTCACTTGTAACTCTGCTCTTGTTCCCCTTGTGCATGCCATCCTCTCGATTCTTGATCTTGCTCCAATGTTCATCCTTCTTGTCCAAGCTAGGCCCTTCATTTGTAAGCAAAACAAATGTATGCAATTTAGCCAGCATCATATCCTCATGAACATTAGAATCATTACCAAGATACAAAAGTACCTGGTAATTTAATTGGCGTGCGCGAGCTCTAGTAATTGGTCTAGTATGTATAGCAGTAGGGGCTATTGGTGTAACAATGGTATTGATGTCCTCATCATCCTCCCCTTCTTGAAGTGAAATCCTCCTGGACGGAAGCTCATCTTTCTCACCCAAATAAGGCTTCAAATCTGCAATGTTAAAAGTGGGACTAACCCCAAAATCTACAGCCAGCTCAAGTTTATATGCATTATCATTTCTTTTTTCTAATACCTTAAAAGGACCATCAGCACGTGGCATTAGCTTTGATTTGCGCAGATCAGGAAACCTATCCTTATGCAAATGTAACCAAATAAGATATCCAGGTGCAAAGACAACATGTTTTCTACCTTTATCTCCAACAAGTTTATATTTAACATTCATACGCTCAATGTTTTCCTTAGTTAACTCATGCATTTTAAGATCAATTCAGCACATTGTATAGCATCAAAATTAACCTTCTCCGAAGATGGAATATGCAACAAATCAATACGTGCACGAGCTAGGAAACCATATACAGTTTCAAAAGGGCACATCTTAGTAGTAGAATGCAGTGAACGATTATAAGCAGCTTCAATATGAGGCAAGCATTCATCCCACATTTTCTTATTATTCTTCACAACAGCCCTAAGCATAGTAGACAATTTTCTATTGACTACTTCAGTTTGTCCATCAGTTTGGGGGTGACAAGTAGTACTAAAAAGCAGTTTAGTCTCCAACTTAGCCCATAAACATCTCCAAAAATGGCTAAGAAGTTTAGTATCATGATTTGAAACAATAGTATTTGGCACACCATGCAAGCGAATAATTTCACGAAAGAACAAATCAGCAACATTAGCAGCATCATCGCTTTTATGACATGGTATAAAGTGTGCCATTTTCGAGAACCTATCCACGACAACAATTACTATCCCACCCCTTCTTTGTTTGAGGTAAACTGATGTAGGGTAGAACCCTAGGAAGGACCGTTTCACACTTGGAGGGGGAAAAAGGAGAGAAATCACAAGAACAACAAGAACACAAAGATGAACACAAAGAGACAATCACTCCAACAATTCCCGATTACACATCCACTAGAGTAACAACACAAGATCCACAAGTCTCAAACACTATCAAAGGAAAGATACAATGGCAAAGTTCATCCCAAATCCAAAGGAAGAGGGGTCTTGGAGGTAGTCTTCTCCCAATGGAGGTCTTGAAATCCTCAAGGATTCTTCCCTATGGGGTCTTGATCCTCAAAGAGGGAAGGTAATGGAGCAAAGCTCACCAAGATCTCATCTAATACTTTGCTCCTCCTAAACATGGCCCTAGGTACGAAATATATAGCCTTGGGGTCGAAGGAGAAGAAGTGGAGCCGAAGAAGCCATCTCAGCCGGCCATCCTGGGAGGCCCGTGCGCACGGGGTAAGTTGGGCCCGTGCGCATGGGGGTCCCATGGGCACGGTACAGGCCCGCACGCACGGGGTGCTCCAGCGCCTGTTTCCTGTGTAGCCCGTGGGCACGGGGTCTCGGGGGCCCGTGCGCATGGGGTCACCTGGGACTTGCTGTTTTGCTGCGGTTGCACTCTGTCTTGATCCGTATGGCCTTGGGGTGGTTCTCCTTCTCCTTGGGGATGCTCCTGAGCTTCTTGGTGATGTTCCACTTCATACCTAAGGAGGCATAGCATATTTTGGTGAGGTAGTAGACATGTTCCATTTGTGTCCATATGCAAGTCTAGTAGGAAGGAGTTCACCTCGGTTTCCAAAGCACGTGCTCTAGCTCTTGTCATGGGTCCTTGTGGGGTTGGATGTGTCGATGTAGAGTCCATGGGGATGATGGAAGGATGCTCCGCATCATCTCCCCTCCCTTGGGAAAGATCCGACCTCAGATCAAAATCTTCATCACCATGGAAAGGCGAGAGGTTTTGACGTTGAAGATGTTGCTCACGTTGTACTTGTCTCGTGGGAGTTAAATCTTGTAGGCGTTGTCGTTGTAGCGTGCTAGCACCTTTAATGGTCCATTGGCTCGAAGTATTAGTTTGGAATTATGTTTGTTGGGGAAGCTGTCCTTGCGAAGGTGTAGCCGCACGAGATCACCGATGTTGAAGATCATTGGTTTTTTGTTGATGTTGAGCTTGGTCGCTAGTTGATGTACTTGGCGCTCGATGATGGTCCTTGTATATTCATGCATCTTCTTGATGTAGCTTGCTCTTGCACTCGCATCCATGTTGGTGCGCTTTTGTAGAGGGAGAGGTAGAATGTCCAATGGGGACAACGGGTTGAAGCCGTAGACGATCTCGAAAGGGGACTTGCCAGTAGTCGAATGTCTTGCACGGTTGTAGGCGTTCTCGGCGATGGGTAGACACGCCTCCCACTCCTTGATGTTCTTCTTGATCAACATGCGAAGTAGAGTGGATAGTGTCTGGTTTGTCACCTCCGTTTGGCCATAGGTTTGAGGATGGTATGCGGATGAGAACAAGAGCTTGATTCCGAGCTTGGCGCATAGAGTCTTCCAAAAGTAACTCAAGAACTTGATGTCGCGGTCGGAGACGATTGTCTTGGGTACTCCATGGAGGCACAAGATTTCCCTACAAAAGAGAGTTGCAATATGTGAAGCATCGTCTATCTTGTTGCAAGGAATGAAATGTGCCATCTTAGAAAATCGGTCCACAACAACAAACACGGAATCCTTTCCATTTTGAGTTCTAGGAAAACCAAGTACAAAATCCGTACTAATGTCTTCCCATGGTTGATAAGGAATAGGAAGAGGCATGTAAAGACCATGAGATTGAGATTTAGACTTAGCTTTACGACATGTACCGCATCGGGTGGTGAAGCGTGAGACGTCGCGGAACATCTTGGGCCAAAAGTAGTTCTTGGAGAGCGTGGCGAAAGTCTTGTCGCATCCAAAGTGTCCCATGAGTCCGCCTCCATGAGCCTCTTGCAGAAGGAGCAATCGAAGAGAAGACTCGGGAATGCATAGTTTGTTAGCTCTCATAAGATAACCATCCTTGATGTAATATTGTACCCAAGATGTATGCGTCAAACATTTAGCATAATGAGGTGCAAAAGATGGATCATTAGCATACAAGTCTTTTATGTGCTCAAAGCCAATAACATTCAACTCAAGTTTAGTGACAAGCATGCATATGCGTGAAAGTGCATCAGCAACTACATTTTCCTTACCCTTAATGTACTTGATCACGTATGGGAAAGATTCAATAAATTCACTCCATTTGGCATGACGCTTGTTCAACTTAGTTTGTCCTTTTAAGTATTTAAGTGTTTCATGATCGGTATGTATAACAAACTCACGAGGTCTAAGATAATGTTCTCAAACATGTAGGACACGCACTAAAGCATACAATTCTTTGTCATAGATGGGATAGTTAAGTTGAGCACCGGAGAGTTTTTCACTAAAATATGCAATTGCTCGTTTTTCTTGCATTAAAACTCTGCCAATTCCGGTACCACTTGCATCACAATGAACCTCAAAAGTTTTGTCAAAGTTGGGCAAAGCAAGAATTTGAGCATGAGTAAGCAAAGAATTGAGCTCATCAAAAGCGGTTGATTGCAAAGATCCCCAAACAAAAGGAGCATTCTTCTTACTCAAAGCATGCAAAGGGGCGGCAATAGTGCTAAAGTTTTTGACAAAGCGACGATAAAAACCCGCAAGACCAAGAAAACTTCGCACTTGTTCCAAATTGGTGGGTTGGGGCCAAGTTTAAATTGCTTCAATTTTAGGTTGATCAACATGGACACCCTTGGAAGAGACAATGAAACCCAATAAAACCACTTTGTCAACACCAAATGTGCACTTTTTCATGTTGGCATAAAGACTTTCCTTGCCAAGTGTTTGAAAAACAAGCCTAACATGATCAAGATGCTCTTTTATGGTTTTGCTAAACACAAGAATATCATCGAAGTAAACCACAACAAAGACTCCAATGTAAGGTCAAAGTACATGATGCATGAGACGCACAAAAGTACCGGGAGCCTCCGATAAACCCATAGGCATGACTAACCACTCGTATAAGCCAAATTTTGTTTTGAAAGCAGTTTTCCATTCATCACCTTCTTGTATGCGGATTTGATAATAGCCACTTTTAAGATCAGTTTTTGAGAAAAAGTTGGCTCCACTAAGTTCATCAAGCATATCATCTAAGCGAGGAATGGGATGCCTATAGCAAACGGTGATAGCATTTATAGGTCTACAATCGGAACACAAACGGAAACTTCCATCGGGCTTAGGCACAAGTATAACGGGAATGGCACAAGGGCTTAAGCTTTCACGTACATGATCGTTGTCGATTAGTTGTTGTACTTGCCATTGAATCTCCTTGGTTTCTTCGGGATTGACACGGTATGGAGTTTTGTTTGGAAGTGGCGCTCCAGGGATGAGGTCGATTCGATGCTCAATGCCTCGTAGAGGAGGTAGACCCGGAGGTAGCTCATTGGGGAAAACATCTTGAAATTCCTGCAAAAGAGATTGAAACACCAAAGGTAGCTCGTGAGTGGTGTTAGTTTTTGGTTCTCCATCCTTGCACACAAGGACAAAGTGCATCACACTCGATGGGTTCTCACACACTTCTCTCATCTCACTTTTTGTGGCAAATAGTATGCGGTTTTTCTCTCTAGGCGAAGAGGCGCTCAAGTTTGGCTTGTTGCTCTCACTCATATTTTGGTGGATCACTTTCTCACTCTTCTCTCTATGGTGGGTGGCTTGCTTGTCCGCTATCACTTGACTAGGAGACATGGGTCATAGCACATATTCCTTTCTTTTCATCTTGAAGCTATAGTAATTGGTACGCCCATTGTGGACGACACCATGGTCAAATTGCCATGGTCAACCAAGAAGGAGGTGGCAAACGGTCATTGGGACCACATCACACTCCAAAGTGTCTTCATATGCACCAATTTTGAAGGATACTTGGACCGTATGCTCAACCCGTATAGTGCCGGAGTCACTTAGCCATTAAACCTTGTAGGGGTGTGGGTGCTTCCTCTTGACCAATTGAAGCTTGGAGCATAGTTCTTCACTTGCCAAGTTGTGGCAACTACCTCCATCGATGATGACCTTGACGGACCTTCCATTGATGCCGGCCTTGGTGTGGAAGATATGGCATCGTTGGTCTTCTTCTTGTTGATGTTGAAGTGTCAAAACCTTGGAGACTACGAGAGCAGGGCTCGTATCTTCATCACAAAAGCCTTGATCATCTTCATCCTCGTTCACGCGCTGGTGCATGGCCACTTGCTCAATAGCTTCCATTTCATCTTCACTGATGGAGTCGTAGGTGCCATCGTCATTGAGGATCATGGTGCGCTTGTTGGTGCATTGGAAGGACTTGTGGCCTCGGCCACCGCATGTGAAGCACTTAATTGAACTTGTCTTGACGGTCTCATCGGTCGGAGTAGAGGAAGAAGCACGCAGCTTGTAGTTGCTTGTAGTAGGAGGAAGACGACTTGAACTTGACAACGGTTTCTTGTATGTTGTCTTGTCGTCGTTGCTTGGAGAAGGCTTGGTTGAAGTAGATGTTGGAGGAGTTGTTGAAGCTTGATTGTTGGAGAAGCCGTATGTCTTGGATGAGTACTTGGCGTACTTGAAGTCATCTTGCACTTGACGTTCCGCCTTGGTCGCTTGATGGACTAGCTCGATGAGGCTGGAGTAGGGTTGGAAGTCGGCGATCTTCTTGATGGGATGATTGAGTCCATTCAAGAATCGTGCCATTGTTTGCTCATCATCTTCCATGACATTGGCTCGAATCATGGCTATCTCCATTTCCTTGTAGTATTCTTCAACACTCTTTGTTCCTTGCTTGAGGAGTTGTAGCTTCTTGAAGAGATCACGGTTGTAATAGGTGGGCACAAATCGTGCTCGCATGACATCCTTCATTTGAGCCCAAGTGGTGATTGGAGGGTCACCTCTTGCTTCTCGGCGCTCAAGGACTTGTTCCCACCATATGAGCACATAGTCTTGGAACTCAAGTGATGCCATTGCGATCTTCTTCTCTTCCTCATAGTTGTGCAAACGAAAGATTTTGTCGACCTTGAATGCCCATGAGAGGTATTCTTCTGGATCATTGCTTCGATTGAACATGGTCATTGTGAATTTGAGTTTTCCATAGCGTTGCTCTTCATCTTGATAGCGGTTGAGATATTGCTCTTGCCTTGGAAAGTCCTCGAATGCTCGTTCCTCATGGTGTCGCTCTTGATGTGGAGGAGGGTCTTGAAGCACTTGTTCCACTTGTTGTCGCTCTTGTTGCACTTGGGGTTGAGGTGGAGCTTGACGAGCTTGGGGAGGAGCTTGAGAAACTTGACGGTGCACACGTGGTTGATAGTTCCTCTCTTGTATTTCTTCTCGAAGGGCTTCATCTTCATTGCGCCGTTCGCGATTGCAGTTGGCGATGGCTCAACTTGATTCTTGAAGGGCACGTTCCGCCTCAAGAGCTTGTGCTTCTCGTTGTTGTTGTTGAAGACGTTGAGGCTCGGCGTCTTGTTCATCTTGGTGTAGACGCGCTCGTTCTTCTTCTTCTTGACGACGAAGACGTTGTCGTTCTTGAGCTTGAGCAAAAGCGACTTGGTTTGCTTGAGGACGAGGAATTTGCTCATCGACTTGCTCTTGTGAATGCTTGACGTGTAGCGGGTCGCGAGATGCATGACGGTCTTGACGCGCGGCTCGTCAAAGAATGGTCGATGACGGTGTACTTGAGCCGGAGAAGGTGTCGTCGGAGTGTCGACTTGAGTGGCTCCGTCTTGAGTAGGAAGAAGTTGAAGGAGGCCGGTTGACCAACAAAGCTCGGATCTCGTCCATTCTTGCGTCGTTCTCTTGCTTGTGCGCGTCGAGCTTGTTGTCGAAGTAGTTGCGTGTACGTTGCTCGGAGAGTCGCAAGTCGGTGATGAGGTTGTCGATGCGGTCGTTCATTGCTTGTTGCTCTTGATGGAGAGCTCGTTGTTCACCAAAGAGGTGGCTCTTGGTGACGAAGGATGACATGTCGTCGTCTTGCTCGATGAATAGTGGGTTGGTAGAGGAACTCGTCCTATCCATCATAAGAAAGTGGTGGTGAGTAGGAAAATGAGAGAACAAAACCAAAGTTACCTTTTCCGAAGATTGTGGATGTAACAAGTACGATCCCACGTGATGTTACAATAGAGGAATTGGTACCGGGAATTGTTTCTCACACCTACAAGTAAATGTTCTATGGAGGAGCTTGGTTAGGAAAGGCACAAATAATTCAGGCAAATGTTAGTCAAGATGTTGATAAAGTTGAGAAGATTCACAAATGGCAAATAAGACAAATATATCAACCTCCCAATATAACACGAGGTACACACACACGGAAGATAAATGGGATCCGCACAACCAAGGAATGAACTCGAAGATATCGATACACGGGAAAAGCTCTTGTCGTACGGATACTAGAGAGACGCTAGCTCGATTGCACTAATGGGCTAGATACGCTAGTGCACCAACCTAATAGAGAACCTACTCGTCTCACTATCCCAAGTATGCTTATGTATGTGGTGACCAAGATGATGCACATATGCTAGGCTCGATGCTATTGCTTATAAGCTCTTTGCTTCTTTTCTATTTTGCTTAAAACCTTTTTATCTTTTTTTTCAACTATGCCATGATGCTTGATATGCGAGCCACACAACAAGGTAACAAGTAATAGATGCACGGGATGGACGGAACACTAAATGGTGCACTAAGACGTGGCCCGGCAATACTCAACAAGCTAGTCTTGATGGGTAAGCTACGCAAAATGGCTCAAAGCTATCAAGTTAATGGCAAGGGAGTACACGGTGTCGTCGAGGTTACCGTCCTTGCTTACGATTGAAGATGATCTTGTCGAAGCCGAAGTGTTGTCCAAGTCGATGATTGGTGGCGATGATGATACCAACTTGCGCCTAAGTAGCCGAAACACCTTAGGACACAAGAGAAATCGTAACCGAACACTCAACAAACACGTGGAAAGGTGCGGAAGAACACGAGAGGTGGTGGTGAAAGAAAATAAGAAAAACAGAAAAATGGCCGAAAGTTTCTGGATGGCCCGTGCGCACGGGGTAAGTGAGGCCCGTGTGCACGGGGTCTCCCGAGAGTGGATGAACTGCCATGATTTCGTGGTGATTGCAAGTTTTTGGCCAAATTCCAGTGGGGGATGGGTGGGGATGATGGTGGAGGGGTACATCCACTTGCCAAACACCAAATTCGTGGTTCAAATCAACCAAATCTCACAAGATCAACAAATTGCAAGAAAAATTTTTGGGGCTATTTTTGGTGGGGATTTTCGGACGAAAAACAACAAAATCAAGCTAGAAAGTGGAAGGTAGGGACTCCAAGATGTGAATCAACGTGGCTCATGATACCATACGATGTAGGGTAGAACGCTAGGAAGGACCTTTTCACACTTGGAGGGGGAAAAAGGAGAGAAATCACAAGAACAATAAGAACACAAAGATGAACACAAATAGACAATCACTCCAACAATTCCCGATTACACATCCACTAGAGTAACAACACAAGATCCACAAGTCTCAAACACAATCAAAGGAAAGATACAATGGCAAAGTTCATCCCAAATCCAAAGGAAGAGGGGTCTTGGAGGTAGTCTTCTCCCAATGGAGGTCTTGAAATCCTCAAGGATTCTTCCCTATGGGGTCTTGATCCTCAAAGAGGGAAGGTAATGGAGCAAAGCTCACCAAGATCTCATCTAATACTTTGCTCCTCCTAAACATGGCCCTAGGTACGGAATATATAGCCTTGGGGTCGAAGGAGAAGAAGTGGAGCCGAAGAAGCCATCTCAGCAGGCCATCCTGGGAGGCCCGTGCGCACGGGGTAAGTTGTGCCCGTGTGCATGGGGGTCTCGTGGGCACGGTACAGGCCCGTGCGCACGGGGTGCTCCAGCGCCTGTTTCCTGTGTAGCCCGTGGGCACGGGGTCTCGGGGTCCCGTGCGCACGGGGTCACCTGGGAATTGATATTTTGCTGCGGTTGCACTCCGTCTTGATCCGTATGGCCTTGGGGTGGTTCTCCTTCTCCTTGGGGATGCTCCTGAGCTTCTTGGTGATGTTTCACTTCATACCTAAGGAGGCATAGCATATTTTGGTGAGGTATTAGACATGTTCCATTTGTGTCCATATGCAAGTCTAGTAGGAAGGAGTTCACCTCGGTTTCCAAAGCACGTGCTCTAGATCTTGTCATGGGTCCTTGTGGGGTTGGATGTGTCGATGTAGAGTCCATGGGGATGATGGAAGGATGCTCCGCATCATAAACCCAACGCAAAGTCCATGGATATATCCTCCCATGGAACACTAGGTATTGGCAAAGGCATATATAAACCATGAGGATTGAGTCGTGACTTAGCTTTTTGACATGTAGTGCAGCGAGCAACAAAGCGCTCAACATCCCGTGTCATCTTCGGCCAAAAGAAATGTCTAGCAAGTACAGCCTCCGTCTTCTTCACGCCAGAGTGTCCCATTAATCCTCCTCCATGCGCCTCCTGCAACAACAAAAGATGAACCGAGCTAGCTGGAATGCATAGCTTGTTAGCACAGAGTACAAATCCATCGTTAATGACGAACTTGTTCCATGTTCTCCCTTCTTTACAATTCTGCAAAACATCTTTAAATTAATGATCATGCACATATTGATCTTTGATGGTGTCCAAACCAAATATTTTAAAGTCAAGTTGTGAAAGCATAGTATAACGATGAGACAATGCATCAGCAATAACATTTTCTTTATCCTTCTTGTGTTTAATGACATAAGGGAAAGTCTTAATGAATTCAACCCATTTAGCATGTCTGCGGTTCAGTTTTGCTTGACTTTTATGTTTCAAATATTCATATTCAAAATGAATAACAAATTCTTTGGGCCATAAATAATGTTGCCATGTTTCCAAAGTCCGAACAAGGGCATATAATTCCTTATCATAAGTAGAGTAATTCAGACTAGGCCCACTCTATTTTTCAGAAAAGTATGCAACAAGTTTACCATCTTGTAATAACGCACCTCCTAATCCAATTCCACCAGCATCACATTCAAGATATAAAGTCTTATTAAAATTAGGAAGTTCGAGAAGAGGAGCATGCGTCAACTTATCTTTCTAAAAGGCACATCCTTCTTTGTAAGCTCACTGAGAGGTGCAGCAATGGTGCTGAAATCTCTTACGAAACGCCTATAGAAACCAACCGAGGCCAAGGAAACTCCTCACTTGTGTGACCGTTTTGGGCTGCGGCCAGCTCTCAATTGCTTCAATCTTGGCTTTATCAACTTCAGTTCCCTGTGGAGTAACAACATAGCAAAGAAAAGATACTCGGTCGGTGCAAAAGGTGCCTTCCCAAGGTTAACAGACAAACATGCATCACGTAGAGCAATAAAAACAACACATACATATTCCAAATGTTACTCCAAAGATCTATTGTAAATCAGTATATCATCAAAAGAAATTACCACAAATCGTCCAATGAAAGCACTTAAAACTTCGTTCATTAATCTCATGAAAGTACTAGGTGCATTAGTTAACCCAAAAGGCATGACTAACCAATCATATAATCCAAACTTAGTTTTAAACGATGTTTTCCATTCATCTCCTAGTTTCATTCGAATTCGATGGTATTCACTATGCAAATCAACTTTGGAGAATATTGTAGAGCCACTCAATTCATCAAGAATATAATCTAGCCTAGGAACAGGATGATTATAATGGATAGTAATATTATTAATGCCTCTACAATCAACACACATACATGACGTACCATCCTTTTTTAGCACTAGTATAATAGGAATGGCACAAGGACTATTCACGCATATAACCTTTGTCGAGCAGCTCCTGTACTTGACGCATAATCTCCTTTGTCTCCTCTGGATTGGTACAGTATGGCGCACGGTTTGGCAGCGAAGCACCGGGAATTAAGTCAATCTGATGCTCAATCGCTCGAATAGGTGGTAATCCCGATGGCACATCCTGTGGAAAGACGTGAGCGAACTCCTGCAAAATGTTAGTGACAATAGGAGGCAAAGAGGAAGGCACGTCCTCGAATGAAAATAATGCCTCTTTGCACGCAAAAGCATAGCAAACAGATTTGCTGAAATCAAGATCATCAATAGATTTGGTGGCAAGTAAACATGCACTTTTTAATTTAATTTCAGAAGCAACACTAGATGGTTTATTATTAGACTTCATTTGTAGCTCAAATTCTTTTTCCACTATCTGATTTTCACTCTTATTTTTCTCCTGTTTTGCTTTATTATCTCTAGTAATATTATCTTTCAAAATGGAATCAGGAGACATAGGAAGCAAAGTAATATGTTTATCCTTATGAACAAAGTATATTGATTGTTTCTACCATGGTGTACAGAATTTTTATCAAATTGCCATGGTTTACCAAGTAATAAGGAACATGCTTGCACATAATCAACATAATTAGTAGCAATCATAACACGCGGAGATTGGCATTCTCTCGCATAATGACCTCTACCCATACAACGACGACAAATAATACCATGTGTGTGCCCTATTGATGCCATGGATGAAGAAGAGCTCTGTGCAGGCCCGGTAGGTGTGCTCTTGGCAGATAGTGCTGGTAGTGCATGCTTTCTTGTATTAAAGTTGGAGGTGGCAGCTGACGGAGATGCCGCTGTAGCATAACGTGTGGAAGTAGAAGATGCACGCGATGTCCATGATGAAGGTCAACCTGCAGAAAAATTAGTCTGCGCCAATGCCTGTCGATCTTGCACTTCACGTTCAGCTTTGCAAGAAAGATGGAATAAATGAGTGATATTGTTATACTCCTTATGTTCTAAAATGGTTTCAATCTCTCTATTTAATCCACATATAAAACATGCAAGCATAGCTTCGTTATCCTCAACAATACCACATCTAATCATGCCAGTTTGTAATTCCTGATAATACTCCTCTGTAGAATTTTTCCTTGTCTCGAACACTGCAGTTTTTGAAGTAATGCACGTTGATAATATGGTGGAACCCAACGAGTATGCATATCAGCTTTCAAAGCAGCCCAAGTAGTAGGGATAGTATCATGATATAATCTACAATGTTCAGACCACCAAACAGAAGCAAAACTAGTGAATTCACAAACAACAACAACAACAACAACAACAACAACAACAACAACAACAACAACAACAACAACAAGAACAACAACAACAACAACACGTCTATCCTCAGGATATTGTAAGCATGTGAAACATTGTTCAGTTTCTAACTCCCAAGTAAGATATACATCAAGAATGTATCTACCCTTAAATGGTGGAATATTCAATTTTATTTTAGAAATATGGTCATAATCTCGTACCTGAGTGGTGCTGCAGCCCTACCGTTGCGATTATATGCATGAGGTTGACCTGGTGGTGGTGGTGGTGGTGGTGATGGTTGCACATAGTTCTAATTTTGATCAACCTCATCCTTGTAATAGTCCTCCACCTCTACAGTAGGAGCAGGAGCTACAGAAACATCAACGGCAGTAGAAGCGGCATCATATGTTTGTCCTGGCTCAATAGGAACATGCTGCGCTCGCCCTACTGGATCGCGGCGTGGAGGTGGTTGTTGATGTTGCTGCAATGGTGTAGCAGATGTGGGTGGTGGCTATGGTAGACGTGCGAGTACTTGATCGATCTTGGCGTCCAACTTTGTGTCAATTGTCTTCTCAATGTCATCAATCATCTCCAGTGCCTTTTCAAAGTTGGCCATCACGTCTTCCACCTGTTGAGTCAACATTTGCTGAAATTTGTCATGAAGCTTGTTCTTCGTCATGTTCGCCCAGTCAATCTTGTTGGCTTATGGTCCTGCCATGGTTAGCAGCAATAGAAACACACAAGAATTTGATCCTATAGACTACTAGAAAGTGGTAGTGGTGGGGTGTCACAAATCCGTTAAGCAAATCTCAAATTCTTACTAGTTCTTACCCAACAACAGGTGGTGATCGACAACCATTGTAGTCAGAACTCTCAAAGCTTGAATAGAGCGATTACCAGGGATAGTCAAACGCATGACATAGATATATGTGGATTTGGGAAGGCTTATCATATGGTAGCAAAAAGGGTCAGTAATAATCAATTCAGAGATGCAAAGTTGAATAAACGCTCAACGACGGTACTGTGATGGTCCTAGGCTAGACCGTGCTAGAGACGCGAGCCTAGAGCACTAAAGAAATCACGACATGGCATGAAAACAAGGGAAAAGCACACTTTAGAAAAAATGCGTTATTTTTTGGGCGCTTTTTTTTATTGTGCACTCCTTTTTTTGCTGAAAATCACTATAATGGCATGTGTCTCAAAACTCTTCCCAAGTCAAAATAACATAATAGGCACCAAAAAAATTTGACTAATTTTTCAGAAATCAGGGCAGCGACGACCAAAAAGTGCAATTAAAAATTAGTATGATGGCCCATGTCTCAAAAGACTCAAAAAGGCCTAAGAACAGGATAGGAAACAATTATTTTCACCTGCTAAAATTTTGGCCTAAAAACTGCGATGATTTTTTTTCCAAAACCTACTCATGCAAGGAAACACGTAGTGGAAAATAGATGGATCTCGAAAACAAACCTAATATGAAAACAAATTAGATTGGCGGTGAATATATGGTGGTAGGATATGGCAGCGGTGGTGGTATATGGCAGTGGTGGTAGGATATGGCCGCGATGGTGGTATATGACAGCGGTGGTGGAATATGGCAGCAGCGATGAAGATGGTGTGGCGGCGGCGTGACAAACTGTGATAGAACTCGAAACCATAAAGGACAAGACGCTAAGACCAGCAACTAGACTCGATGATTCAACCGCAAATTCAACAAAGCAAACCTAAAAATATTATGCAAAGGCTCATATTAGTTCGGATATATGAACTAACCCTATTTTTTGGCTTTTTCATGGACTGTAGGTATGAAGGACAGACTCGATCTAAACTATGAAAATCTGGAAAATCTCACCAACCAACCTTGATATCTAATACCACTTGATAGAGGCGAAGGTGTCCCGATGTTTCGATGAGATATCTATCATTTTTGTGGGAGTCAACTTTGACGATCCGACTACGAACGTGCGGAGATGCCGCGCCTTAGCAATCGCTAAACCAACTTCCGAGGGGTAATTGACCATGCCGGAGCACGATCAACCTGACCACGAGGGTCTGTTTCCTCCGAGCAAACGAAGAACAAGCAAGATACTGAGATTGAAATCTGGATATTGCGAATATAAGAGGAGAGCTTTATTGATGAAAGTGGGGTTCTGTGACATCTTGCTCGAGTCGTTGAACACAAACGAAGTACGCGAAGTTGCAGCTATGGTGAACTTTAATCTAAACAAAATGCAAAGTCTAAACGACGCTCTAAGGGCTATATATATGGAGGAAGAGGGGGGAATTTCGTGGCCCCTTGGAGGAGGGGTCCAAGACCAAACTTTACTCTGTTTTCCCCGTACATACAGACTCTAAAAATAGCCTATACTTCAGTATTTCGAAATTACATGGGCCTGGCACAATAATAAGGTGACGCATCACCTATAATAGCCTCTAGACGAAATTTATGAAGTGGCATCTTGTATATTTCATCCAAGGCTTCATGCACTCACTATGGTGGCTTCAAAGTCCTGAAATCATCACTTGTGACTCCATTCTTGTTCCCCTTGCGCATGCCATCATCTCCATGCTTGATCTTACTCCAATGTTCATCCATCTTGTCCAAGCTAGGCCCTTCATTTGTAAGCAAAACAAATGTATCCAATTTAGGCAGCATCATATTCTCATGAACATTATAATCATTACCAAGAAACGAAAGTACCTAGCAATTTAATTTGCGTGCACGAGCTCTAATAATTGGTCCAGTATATATGGCAGCAGGGGTTGTGGGTGTAACAATGGTATTGATGTCCTCATCAGTTATAAAATCAGAAAGTGAGTTTACCCTCTCACAAGGCAGGATTAGAAGAGCTAAGGATGAAGTGAACTTTCAAACAAGATTCTGGTTGCACTTAGCTAACCTATGCTGAAATCAAATTGCTAGAGAGTTGTGGCTGAAGTGGGGGAAGGAGTATTTATACTAGGAACAACCCTCCTAGTTTAGGTGTGAAACCAGACCAAAAGAGGGGCTTAAATTCATCTAACCAGCTGGTCAAGGGAGCAAACACATGGAGCCTCGAGCAGCAATAAATGCTCTGGACAACTTGCATTGGAACTCTCATATCCATTGACTCAGGACTACAAATGATGCACCGTTTGAATTTCCTGAAAGTAGACTTCATATGCTGTCCATTTTCTACTCCCACACGTGTTGGACACTCATATATTTGTGTTGCATGATGCAGCAAGTTCTAGAACGAATTCTGGAACTGCGGAAGCAACAATAGAGTGTTGAGATGGCTTGCTATTCTTCCTTGAGGTGTAACAAGTTTCCCTTGTCCCCAAGACATGGTTTACATCAGAGTTGAAACTTATTCTCTTCAAACTTGTCGTATGGGCTTCAGAATTTGTTTCTTCATGAGTTGAACATGTTTCTTCATGTGCTGAAAGTTGTTGGTTGGCCTCAACATTGTACCTGGGTAGAATCAGCACACAAGATTTAGGTAGTATAAATTTCCCATGTATAGTTGAATTATGGTCAGCTAGGAGCGCGTTCACCTCTTGTTCTATTTGTTTGGCACGGCTCGTTGTCATGGGACCTAAATAGGTCTTCTTTGTAGAAGCTTCACTTGGGATCCGAGTTTTATCATGAGGAGAAGATGATAAACGAGGTGAACCTGGGATGTCCTCATCATCCTTCCCCTCTTCAAAAGGAGTCGTCCTCGTGAAAGCACAAGTGCTCCCTGGGTGATTTTGGTAATTAATGTCAACATATCTCTTGTTGGACTAATACTTTTACCTAGTATGTTTCAGATAAGTTCAACAATGGAGTGTCATGGACTAGAGGATGTGGAACCCCTTCAAGATGCTAAAGACAAAGGATTGGCTCAAGCTCAAAGCACAAGACTCTACATTTTACTTTTAGTGATCCAAGATCACATTGAGTCTATAGGAAAAGCCAATACTATCAAGAGGGGATGAGGTGTTGCTTAATGGCTTGCTTGCTCAAAGTGCTTAGTGATATGCTCCAAAGCCCTCAACCACTTTCTCACATCCATATATGTCCCAAACCAAAAGGCAAACTCGGCCCCACCAAAATCATCCATCCGGCGCCACCGAGTTCAGATGTCATAGCCACTGCCACAAAACCCTAGTCTTTTCAGTCTTACCGATAGGGATCTCGGTCTCACCGAGATGGGATTGTAATCACTCTGTGTATGTCCATTACAAAAATCGGTCTCACCGAGTTTGTGTAATCGGTCCTACCGAGATTATACTGCAAACTCTCTGTTCCTCTTCGTAACATTTCGGTCTAACTGAGATGAGCGAATCGGTCCCACCGAGTTTGCCTGACCAACCCTCTTTGTGACCATTACTAGAATTGGTCTCATCGAGTTTGTGTAATGGGTCCCACTTAGATTACGTTATGCCCTAGCCTTAACCATATCGGTCCCACCGAGATGACATGTCAGTCCCACCGAAAATCCTAACGGTCACATTATTTCCTAAATCGGTTTGACCGAGTTTCACGATTTGGTCCCATCGAGTTTGGTAAGTTGTGTGTAACGGCTAGATTTTGTGTGGAGGCTATATATACCCCCTCCACCCACTCTTCACTCGTGGAGAGAGCCGTCAGAACGTGCCTACACTTCCAGCATACATTTTCTGAGAGAGAACCACCTACACTTATGTTGAGGTCAAGATCTTCCATTCCTACCACATAAACCTTGATCTCTAGCCTTCCCCAAGTTGCTTTCCACTCAAATCTTCTTTCCACCAAATCCAAATCCTGTGAGAGAGAGAGAGAGAGAGTTGAGTGTTGGGGAGACTATCATTTGAAGCACAAGAGGAAGGAGTTCATCATCAACACACCATTTGTTACTTCTTGGAGAGTGGTGTCTCCTAGATTGGCTAGGTGTCACTTGGAAGCCTCCGACAAGATTGTGGAGTTGAACCAAGGAGTTTTTACGGGCAAGGAGATCGCCTACTTCGTGAAGATCTACCCCTAGTGAGGCAAGTCCTTCGTGGGCGACGGCCATGGTGGCATAGACAAGGTTGCTTCTTCGTGGACCCTTCGTGGGTGGAGCCCTCCGTGGACTCGCACAACCGTTACCCTTCGTGGGTTGAAGTCTCCATCAACGTGGATGTACGATAGCACCACCTATCGGAACCACGGCTCAAAAATCTCCGTGTCTCCAAATTGCGTTTGCACACTCCAATCCCATCCCTTTACATTCTTGCAATTTGCATGCTTTACTTTCCGCTGCTCATATACTCTTTGCATGCTTGCTTGATATGTATTGTGAATGTTAAACTTGTGCCAAATCTCCACTTCAACTTAAAGAAATTAAAAACTACAACTTTTCTTGCTTAGAGTCTATTCACCCCCCTCTAGACACCTCTTCTCCGATCCTTTCAATTGGTATTAGAGCTTTGGTCTCCATTGCTTTGGTTTAAACACCATTGGAGGAAGATGGATGAGTCTACTTTGGGGAGTCTTAGACATAGAGTGCCTATACTTGATGGAGAGTCATTTCATGAGTGAAAAAATGAGATGCTTGTGATTTTCAATGAATATCATTTGAACAAGTATATTACTAGCCCTTTTGCACCTCATATTGATCCTATGCATCCCACCCTTGATGAGTCAATTGACATGATTCACAATCTTAGAACTGTTAATCTTATCAATAGAGGCTTGCCTAGAAACTTGATTGGATGTTTGCGTACTCTTGAGTGTGCTTACACTATATGGAAATTTCTTGAGGAACGTTTTCCAAACTATTCCTTGAAAAATCTAGATGAAATTCTCCGTAAGTCTATTGCCTTGAGCAAGATGAATTCCAATGATCCTAAGTTTGGTGATTGTCTATTTGAGCTTACAAATCTTATGCGTGCCAAAGGAGGTGTTGGAATTATTAGTGATATTATTTCTGAGGCTATTAAAATTCATAAAGAAGATCATTGTCAAACTCATTTTAACGAATCACCCTCTCTAGGAATTGATCCATCACATGACGATGTTGAACATGGATACTATGATGAGGATGATGATAGTGACTTTGATCTTGATGATGCAATGAGACACTTTGGTCTTATGGCAAATCTTCGAGGATACATGGCAGGAGGAAAGGAATGGGTTCTTGATAGTGGATGTACTGATCACATGACCGGAGATAAAGATATGTTTCGTGAGCTTGCTAAAAATGACAGCCCTCGAAAGTATGTCACTTTTGGTGATAACTCAAAGGGTAAGGTGGTTGGCCTTGGTAAGGTGGCCATCTGACATGATAGCTCCATACAAAATGTCATGCTCATCGAATCTCTTAGGTACAATTTACTTTCAGTATCTAGACTTGCTGATTTCCGTTTCAATGTCCTATTTACTCAAGTAGATTGCCAAGTGTTTCATAGAGATAATCATAAAATGGTCTTTACCGGTATACGTAGAGGTGATCTTTACATTGTTGATTTCACTAAAAAGTCTCAACCTAGAACTTGCTTAATTGCTAAATCCTCTAAAGGCCGGTTGTGGCATGGACGATTAGGTCATGTTGGCATGCGAAACCTTGACAAGCTTATTAAAGGAAATCATATCCTTGGTGTTAACGATGTCATATTTGATAAGGATAGAGTTTGTAGCGCTTGTCAAGCAGGTAAACAGGTTGGAGGAAGTGATGTAGGGTGGAACCCTAATTCGTCGATCTTTCACGTTTGGAGGGGATCCTACGGGGAGAACACGAAGAACGCGTGGAAGAACGAGAGGAAATCACGGGGAAGAACGAGAGAGACACTCAACCGACAAGAGATCAATCACACAAGGTCTAGATCATCGAAGCACGAGTGATACATGGTCCAAAATCAACAAAGGAAAGATACAAAGGTAGCCGTTCTTCTCCCGGAGGAGGTCTTGAATCCACGAGGGGATCTTCCCTAGGTAGGGGTCTTGAATCCGATGGATCTTCTCCTAGACGGAGGTCCTGATCTCCGAGGAGAAGTACCGGTGGATGAGCAAAGGCTCTCACACACAAATATGAGCTAATCCAATGCTAAGTCTCAAGGTGAGGAGAGGGGGTCCTATATATAGGATCTGGGGCGAAGGGGTACATGGGCTCAGCCCAACACGCTGCACAAAGGCCGCCGATGATCCGGACGAGGGTCCGGATGATCCGGACCGTCCGGATGATCCGGTGGAGTCCGGATGAGCCGGAGGGTCGGCTGGTGGCGGCGACGGCCGGATGTCCGGCTGGGGTCCGGACGTCCGGGCGGGTCCGGATGATCCGGCCTGGGTCCGGATGATCTGCTTCAGCGAGAGGTTCTGCTGCCTTTGGTGGAGTTAGCGGATCGTCCGGACCGGGTCCGGATCATCCGGCTCGTCCGGATCGTCCGGCCTCTGTCCGGATCGTCCGGCCTCCTGGTACTTGTTGCTTTCTCCTCTCCGTCTTCACGTATGTCTTCCGCTTCCGATTCTCCTTGCTTCCCAGCTTCTTCATGGTCGACTCCTTGGTGCCTGAGTATGCATAGAGTTTCCGTTTGAGGTAGTAACCATGTCTCATGTGAATCGAAGGAGAGTTGTGAGAGGAGTGATGTCACCTCGGTCTCAGGACCTCTTGCACGTGCTCGAGTCATCGGTCCTTGTGGTGTTGTAGGTGTTGATGTAGAGTCCATGGGGATGATGGAAGGATGCTCCGCATCATATCCCATCCCTTCGAAAGGATCCGACCTCGGATCTAGTTCTTCATCACCATGGAAAGGCGAGAGGTCTTTGACGTTGAAGGTGTCACTCACGTTGTACTTGTTGCTTGGTAGGTCGAGCTTGTAGGCGTTGTTGTTGTAGCGTGCTAACACCTTGAAGGGTCCATCGGCTCGGGGTAGAAGTTTGGACTTGCGTTCATTGGGGAAGTGTTCCTTGCGAAGGTGTAGCCACACTAGATCGCCTATGTTGAAGATCATGGGTTGCTTGTTGATGTTGAGCTTGGTCGCTAGTCGTTGTACTTGGCGCTCGATGGTGTTTCTTGTATCTTCATGCATTTTCTTAATGTAGCTTGCACGGGCACTTGCGTCGAGGTTGGTGCGCTCTTGTAGAGGTAGAGGTAGGATGTCCAATGGGGACAATGGGTTGAAGCCGTAGACGACCTCGAAGGGGGACTTGCCGGTCGTTGAATATCTTGCGTGGTTGTAGGCGTACTCGGCGATGGGTAAACATGTCTCCCACTCCTTGATGTTCTTCTTGATCAACACGCGAAGTAGAGTGGAGAGCGTCCGGTTCGTCACCTCCGTTTGGCCGTCGGTTTGAGGATGGTATGCGGATGAGAATAAGAGCTTGATGCCGAGCTTGGCGCAAAGAGTTTTCCAAAAGTAACTCAAGAACTTGACGTCGCGGTCGGAGACGATTGACTTTGGTACTCCATGAAGGAGCAAGATTTCCCTACAAAAGAGATTTGCAATATGTGAAGCATCGTCTACCTTGTTGCAAGGAATAAAATGTGCCATCTTAGAAAATCGATCTACAACCACAAACACGGAGTCCTTTCCATTTTGAGTTCTAGGCAAACCAAGTACAAAGTCCATGCTAATGTCTTCCCAAGGTTGATAAGGAATAGGAAGAGGCATGTAAAGACCATGAGATTGAGCTTTTGACTTAGCTTTGTGGCATGTAGAGCATCGGGTGGTGAAGCGTGAAACGTCTCGAAACATCTTTGACCAAAAGTAGTTCTTGGAGAGCGTGGCGAAGGTCTTGTCGCGTCCAAAGTGTCCCATGAGTCCACCGCCATGAGCCTCTTGCAAAAGGAGCAAACGAAGAGAAGACTCGCGTATGCATAGTTTGTTAGCTCTCATAAGATAACCATCCTTGATGTAATATTGTTCCCAAGATGTATGCGTCAAACATTTAGCATAATGAGGTGTAAAAGATGGATCACTAGCATACAAATCTTTGATATGCTCAAAACCAATAACATTCAACTCAAGTTGGGTGACAAGCGTGCATATGCGTGAAAGTGCATCGGCAACTACATTTTCCTTGCCCTTAATGTACTTGATCACATATGGAAAAGATTCAATAAATTCACTCCATTTGGCATGACGCTTGTTCAATTTTGTTTGACCTTTTAAGTACTTAAGTGTTTCATGATCGGTATGGATGACAAACTCATGAGGTCTAAGATAATGTTCCCAAACATTTAGCACACGCACTAAAGCATACAATTCTTTGTCATACACGGGATAGTTAAGTTGAGCACCGGAGAGTTTTTCACTAAAATAAGCAATGACTCGTTTTTCTTGCATTAAAACTCCGCCAATTCCGGTACCACTTGCATCACAATGGACCTCAAAAGTTTTGTCAAAATTGGGCAAAGCAAGAATTGGAGCATGAGTAAGCAAAGACTTGAGCTCATCAAAAGCGTTTGATTGCAAAGGTCCCCAAACAAAAGGAGTATTCTTCTTACTCAAAGCATGCAAAGGAGCTGCAATAGTGCTAAAGTTTTTCACAAAGCGGCGATAAAAACCTGCAAGACCAAGGAAACTTCGCACTTGTTGCAAATTGGTGGGTTGGGGCCAAGTTTTAATTGCTTTGATCTTAGTTTCATCAACATGGACACCCTTGGAAGAGACAACGAAACCCAAGAAAACCACTTTGTCAACTCCAAAAGTGCATTTCTTCAAGTTGGCATAAAGACTTTCTTTTCGAAGTGTTTGCAAAACAAGCTTAACATGATCAAGATGCTCTTTCATGGTTTTGCTAAACACAAGAATATCATCGAAGTAAACCACAACAAAGATTCCAATGTATGGGCGAAGTACATGATGCATAAGACGCACAAAAATTCCGGGAGCTTCCGACAAACCCATGGGCATAACCAACCATTCATATAGGCCAAATTTTGTTTTGAAAGCAGTTTTCCATTCATCACCCTCATGAATGCGTATTTGCTAATAGCCACTTTTAAGATCAATTTTGGAGAAAAAGTTGCCTCCACTAAGTTCATCAAGCATATCACCTAGGCGAGGAATGGGATGCCTATAGCGCACGGTGATAGCATTTATGGGTCTACAATCGGAGCACAAGCGGAAACTTCCATCGGGCTTAGGCACAAGTATAACGGACACGGCACAAGGGCTTAAGCTTTCACGTACATGACCGTTGTCGAGTAGTTGTTGTACTTGCCATTGAATCTCCTTGGTTTCTTCGGGATTGACACGGTAGGGAGCTTTGTTTGGAAGTGGCGCTCCGGGGATGAGGTCGATTCGATGCTCAATGCCTCGAAGAGGAGGTAGACCCGGAGGTAGCTCATCGGGGAAAACATCTTGAAATTCCTGCAAAAGAGATTGAAACACCAAAGGTAGCTCATGAGTGGTGTTAGTTTGTGGTTCTCCATCCTTGCACACTAGGACAAAGTGCATCACACTCGATGGGTTCTCACACACTTCTCTCATCTCATGTTTGGTGGCGAATAATATGAGGTTTTTCTCTCTAGGCGAAGAGGCGCTCAAATTTGGCTTGTGGCTCTCACTCACTTTTTGGTGGCTCACTTTCTCACTCTTCTCTCTTTGGTTGGTGGCTTGTTTGTCGGCTATCACTTGACTAGGAGACATGGGTCGTAGGACATATTATTTGCCTTTCATCTTGAAGCTATAGTGGTTTGTACGCCCATTGTGGTAGACACCACGGTCGAATTGCCATGGCCGACCAAGGAGGAGGTGGCAAACGGTCATTGGGACCACATCACACTCCAAAGTGTCCTCATATGCACCGATTTTGAAGGATACTTGGACCGTATGCTCAACTCGTATAGTGCCGGAGTCACTTAGCCATTGAACCTTGTATGGTTGCGGATGCTTCTTCTTGACCAATTGGAGCTTGGAGCATAGTTCTTCGCTTGCCAAGTTGTGGCAACTACCTCCATCGATGATGACCTTGATGGATCTCCCATTGATGCCGGCCTTTGTGTGGAAGATGTGGCATCGTTGGTCTTCTTCTTGGTGATGTTGAAGTGTCAAGACTTTGGAGACAACAAGAGCGGGGCTTGTATCTTCATCACAAAAGACTTGATCATCTTCATCCTCGTTGATGCGCCGGTGCATGGCCACTTGATCAATAGCGTCCATTTCATCTTCACTCATTGAGTCGTAGGTGCCATCGTCGTTGAGTATCATGGTCCGCTTGTTGGTGCATTCATATGACTTGTGGCCTCGGCCGCCGCAAGTAAAGCACTTGAGGGAGCTTGTCTTGACGGTCTCATCGTTTGGAGTAGATGATGAAGCACGCGGCTTGGAGTTGCTTGTAGTAGGAGGAGGACGACTTGAACTTGTAGAAGTTTTCTTGTAACTTGACTTGTCGTCGTTGCTTGGAGAAGGCTTGGTTGATGTCGAAGTTGGAGTAGGTGTTGAAGCTTGGTTGTTGGAGAGGCCGTATGTCTTGGATGAGTACTTGGCGTACTTGAAGTCATCTTGCACTTGTCGTTCCTCCTTTGTAGCTTGATGCACGAGCTCAATGAGGTTGGAGTAGGGTTGGAAGTCGGCAATCTTCTTGATGGGATGGTTGAGTCCGTTCAAGAATCGTGCCATTGTTTGCTCATCATCCTCCGTGACATTGGCTCGAATCATGGCAATCTCCATTTCCTTGTAGTATTCTTCAACACTCTTTGTTCCTTGCTTGAGGAGTTGGAGCTTCTTGAAGAGATCACGGTTGTAGTAGGTGGGCACAAAGCGTGCTCTCATGACATCCTTCATTTGAGCCCAAGTGGTGATTGGAGGTTCACCTCGTGCTTGTCGGCGCTCAAGGACTTGTCCCCACCATATGAGCACATAGTCTTGGAACTCAAGTGATGCCATAGCGATCTTCTTCTCTTCCTCATAGTTGTGCAAACGAAAGATTTTGTCGACCTTCAATGCCCATGAGAGGTACTCTTCGGGATCATTGGTTCCATATAACTTGGGCATTGTGAACTTGACCTTGCCATAGCGGTGTTCTTCATTGTTTTGAGGTCAATGTTGATGATGACGTTCTTGACGTGGAGGGTAATGATCCTCATGTTGCTCTTGTCGAGGAGGAAGTTCATGATCAACTTGCTCTTGTTGACCTTGAGGTTGAAGGTGAGCTTGAGGAGCTTGACGTTGCGCACGCGGATGGTAGTTCCTCTCTTGTATTTCTTCTCGAAGTGCTTCCTCTTGATTGCGCCTTTCGCGATTGCGGTTGTCGAGAGCTCGAGTTGATGCTTGAAGGGCGCGTTTCGCCTCAAGAGCTTGTGCTTCGCGTTGTTGTTGTTGAAGACGTTTAGTCTCGGCGTCTTGCTGCTCTTGGTGTAGGCGCGCTCGTTCTTGTTCTTGTTGGTGACGAAGACGTTGTCGTTCCTGAGCTTGAGCAAACGCCATTTGGCTCAATTGAGGACGAGGAACCTCTTCATCAACTTGCTCTTGGAGATTCTTGTCGTGTAGCGGGTTGCGAGATGCATGACGGTCTTGATGCGCGGCTCGACGGACAATGTTCGATGACGGTGTACTTGTGTCGGAGAAGGAGTCGTCGGAGTGGCGACTTGAGTGGCTCCGTCTTGAGTGTGAAGAGGTAGAAGTATGCCGGTTCACCAACAAGGCGCGGATCTCGTCCATTCTTGCATCATTCTCTTTCTTGTGCGCGTCGAGTTTGTTGTCGAAGTAATCTCGTGTACGTTTCTCGGAGAGTCGCAAGTCGGTGGAGAGGTTGTCGATGCGTTCGCTCAATGCTTGTTGCTCTTGATGGAGAGCTCTTTGCGCGCCAAAGAGGTGGCTCTTGGTGACGTATGATGACATGTCGTCGTCTTGCTCGATGAAGAGTGGATTTGTAGAAGAACTTGGCCTGTCCATAATTTCAAGCAAATTGTGAGTGGTAGAAGGAGAAGAATGAATACCAATGTACCTTTGACGAAGTTGAAGATGAATCAAGTTCACTCAAATGCGGACAATGAAATAGCACTATTGGTACCGATCCTTGTCGATTCTCACACCTACACAAGTAAAAGCTTTTGGTGGAGCTTGGTTAGGATGGTGGCACAAAATTGATTGCAATCGTTAGCTTGACTCAAAAATGTTGAAGAAGATTCGCAAATTCGCATATGCAACAAGTAGACCAAGCAAGTAGTGGTACACGGAAACACACGCAAAATAGATAAATGGGATTGTGCAAACCAAAATGAGCCAAAATGTGGAATCCATGAAAATGCTCTTGTTGCACAATACTAAAGAGACGCTAGCACGATTGCACAATAGGCGGATACGGAGCTTGTGCACGACCTACTAGGCAAAAATGCAACGATCTCTATCCCAAGTATACTATATGTATGGTATTTCGGTGCAATGATCCAAGATGATCTTATGTGACAATCTTAATGTTGTATGATGCTATGCTTGTTGCTTATAAGCTCTTTGCTTATCTTTCCTCTTTGCTTAAAAGCTTGAGTGGCTCTTTCTCTTTTGAGCTCTTTTCTTATGCAAACTTGACGAACTAAGATAGCAATTGTGTATGCGATGACAACTTTGTGACACACAAGTTGATTCCGAGATATGCACCTCAAAGGTATGTATGATATGGTGTATGCAACTAATGTGCACAAGTCACGTTGCCGGCAATACTCAATGGCTAGTCTCGGTGGGTAAGCAATGCAAAAGATGTTATATGATGGCTATCAATGCAATTGCAAGGTATGACAAAGATGTCGTCGATGTTACCGTCCGTAGCGAAGATGAGTAGCCGACCAAAGTGAGCGTTTGTTGTTGATGTCACACCGCGCCTAAATAGCCGAAACACAAGAGGACACGGAAATCTCACTCAAATTGTCGAACTCAAAATCTAATGGTATTACGGAGGTTGAGTCTTGGGGTTTGGCAAGTGGAAATGGTGGTGGATAAGGTGGGGAGGGTGTATAGATGTGTGGATGGTGGTGGAGTTGGATGGAGGACTGCAGAACTGCAGTTTCGACAGAGGAAGCCGGATGATCCGGGCCAGTAGCCGGATGATCTGGGCGAGTCGGGATGATCCGGGACTTGGTCCGGATGATCCGGGCAGGTCAACCACGCACGGGAATGGCTCGGGAAGAACACGAAAATGGGGTGGAATTTGACGATTTCGGGGATTTTGGGTGGATTTCGAGGGGGAGAAGGTGGGGAAACACAAGATCCACGAGTTACACACCGAATCCACGGATCAAAAACAACAAATGATCATCAAAACCAACAAATCACAAAAAAATTTGGGGGTATTTTTGTGGGGATTTTCGGGTTTTTAGGACGAAAACAACAAAATCAAGCTAGAAATCACGAGGTAGGGGCTCCAAAAACGTGATCAACGTGGCTCATGATACCATAAGATGTAGGGTGGAACCCTAATTCGTAGATCTTTCACGTTTGGAGGTGATCCTACGGGGAGAACATGAAGAACGCGCGGAAGAACGAGAGGAAATCACGGGGAAGAACGAGAGAGACACTCAACCGACAAGAGATCAATCACACAAGGTCTAGATCATCGAAGCACGAGTGATACATGGTCCAAAATCAACAAAGGAAAGATACAAAGGTAGCCGTTCTTCTCCCGGAGGAGGTCTTGAATCCACGAGGGGATCTTCCCTAGGTAGGGGTCTTGAATCCGATGGATCTTCTCCTAGACGGAGGTCCTGATCTCCGAGGAGAAGTACCGGTGGATGAGCAAAGGCTCTCACACACAAATATGAGCTAATCCAATGCTAAGTCTCAAGGTGAGGAGAGGGGGTCCTATATATAGAGTATGGGGCGAAGGGGTACATGGGCTCATCCCAACACGCGCGCACAGGCGCTGGCCGGATGATCCAGACGAGGGTCCGGATGATCCGGACCGGTCCGGATGATCCGGGTGGAGTCCCGGATGAGCCGGAGGGTCGGCTGGTGGCGGCGACGGGCCGGATGTCTGGCTGGGGGTCCGGACGTCCGGCGGGTTCGATGATCCGGCCTGGTCCGGATGATCCGGCCAAAGACGGAGGTTCTGTTGCCTTCGGTGGAGTTAGCCGGATCGTCCGGACCGGGGTCCGGATCATCCGGGCTCTGTCCGGATCGTCTGGGCCTCTGTCCGGATCGTCCGGCCTCCCTGGTACTTGTTGCTTTCTCCTCTCCGTCTTCACGTATGTCTTCCGCTTCCGATTCTCCTTGCTTCCCAGCTTCTTCATGGTCGACTCCTTGGTGCCTGAGTATGCATAGAGTTTCCGTTTGAGGTAGTAACCATGTCTCATGTGAATTGAAGGAGAGTTGTGAGAGGAGTGATGTCACCTCGGTCTCAAGAGCTCTTGCACGTGCTCGAGTCATCGGTCCTTGTGGTGTTGTAGGTGTTGATGTAGAGTCCATGGGGATGATGGAAGGATGCTCCGCATCAGGAAGGCATCCCGTGAAGAACATCATGAACACAAGGAGGCCAGTCGAGCTACTTCACATGGATCTTTTCGGTCCCAACGCTTACAAAAGTCTCGATGGAAATTCTTTTGGTCTAGTTATAGTTGATGATTTTTCAAGATTTACATGGATGTTCTTTCTCGATGATAAATCGCAGGTCCAAAAGATCTTCAAAAACTTCGCTAGGAAGGCCCAAAATCAATTTGAAGTGAAGATTAAGAAGGTTCACAGCGACAATGGAACGGAGTTCAAGAATGCAAATGTGGACGCCTTTCATGATGAAGAAGGGATCTCACATGAGTTCTCGGATACGTACACACCTCAACAAAATGGAGTTGTTGGGAGGAAGAACCGGACACTCATCAAAACGGCGAGAACTATGTTTGATGAGTACGAGATGCCGAAGCACTTATGGGCGGAAGCGGTTGAGACAGCTTGTCATGCACCAAATCGCTTGTATCTTCACAAGCTACTCGGCAAGATGGCATACGAGCTCCTCACCGGTAACAAACCCCAAGTTGGATACTTTCGAGTATTCGGCTCAAAGTGCTACATTCTTGATAATCATCGTCATTCTAAATTTGCTCCAAAGTCTCATGAAGGTTTCCTACTTGCTTATGGCTCAAACTATCACACTTACCATGTCTACAATAATTTCATCCGAAAGGTTGAAGAGATGGTAGATGTGAAGTTTGATGAATCTAACGGCTCGCAAGTAGGGCAGTTGCCAATTGATGTAGGAGACAAAGACCCTTCGGAAGGAATCTAAGACTTGTCTATTGGCAATATTCGTCCAACGGAGGTGAAGGAGAGTACCTCGTCCGTCCAAGTGGAAGCTTCCACCTCACGACAAGGTGAACCAAGTGTTACGGAAGCATCACAAGTGGGACACACCAAGATGAAGAAAACGAGGAAGTGCACCAAGATAAACGTCAACAACCTCCTTGTCCACCACGACAAGAGAATGACAACATCAACAATGAAGAAGGCCAAGAAGAAGAACAAGATGAATAAGATGTTCCACCTAGATCCAAGCAAAAGCTTTCCCGAGTTCGAGCAAGAATTGCCAAGGACCATCCCGTCGAGCAAATCTACAATGATATCCAAACCGGGAGAAACACTCGCTCTAAAACTCGTTTAGCTAACTTTTGTGAACATTATTCATTCATCTCTAGAATTGAATCTATGAAGGTTGAAGAAGCATTGGAAGAACCAGATTGGATAAACGCCATGCACGAAGAGCTACACAACTTTGAGAGAAATCAAGTTTGGACATTGGTTGAGAAGTCCGACAACAACTACGACATCATCAGTACCAAATGGGTGTTTCACAACAAGCAAGATGAAGATGGACAAGTAGTTCGCAACAAAGCATGTCTCGTCGCCCAAGGCTACACTTAAGTCAAAGGTATGGACTATGGTGAGACATATGCCCCCGTTGCTAGACTTGAGTCCATTCGCATCTTACTTGCCTATGCTAATCACGATGATATCACTTTGTACCAAATGGACATTAAAAGTGCTTTCCTAAATGGTGAAATAGAGGAGGAGTTTATGTTAAGCAACCTCCCGGCTTTGTCAATCCTAAGAAACCTAATCATGTTTACAAACTTCACAAAGCTCTTTATTGTCTTAAACAAGCTCCTAGAGCGTGGTATAAATGCTTGACCAAGTTCCTTATTGAAAAAGGCTTTGAACATGGAAAAATTGATTCTACCCTTTTTACCAAAAGGGTTAATGGAGAACTATTTGTGTGCCAAATCTATGTTGATGATAGTATATTTGGTTCGACTAACCCTCACTTTAGTGAAATGTTTGGAAAGCTAATGTCGAAGAAGTTTGAGATGTCAATGATGAGTGAGCTCAAATTCTTTCTCGGTTTGCAAATCAAGCAAACTAAGGAAGGTACCTTTGTTTCTCAAACGAAGTACACCAAGGACTTATTCAAGAAGTTCAACATGCAAGAATGCAAAGGTATGACTACACCTATGCCTACTAGTGGACATCTTGATTTGACCAAAGATGGTGAACCGGTTGATCAAAAGGTTTACCGCTCCATGATTGGCTCATTGTTATATCTATGTGCTTCACGTCCCGATATTATGCTAAGTGTGTGCATGTGTGCACGATATCAAGCCGCCCCTAAAGAATGTCATCTTAAGGCTGTGAAAAGGATAGTGAGATACTTAATCCGTACACCAAATATTGGCATTTGGTATCCTAAGAGGGCCTCTTTCAATCTTGTTGGCTACTCCGACTCGGACTATGCCGGTGACAAGGTTGATAGAAATCCACTTTGGGTACTTGTCAATTTCTTGGTAGATATCTTGTGTCTTGCTCCTCCAAGAAACAAAACTTGGTATCGTTATCCACCACCGAAGCGGAATACATTGCCGCTGGTTCATGTTGTGCTCAATTACTTTGGATGATCCAAACTCTTAAAGATTATGGGATATATGTGAAACATGTTCCATTGCTTTGTGACAATGAAAGTTCTATCAATATTGCTCACAATCCCGTGCAACACTCTCGATTTAAGCATATGTAAGTTCGTCATCATTTCATTCGAGATCATGTTGCCAAAGGGGACATTAATCTTAAGCATGTTCATACCGACAAGCAATTGGTGGATATATTCACTAAACCACTTGATGAGAAAGTGTTTTGCAGGTTAAGAGGTGAATTGAACATCATTGATGCTTCAAACTTGGAGTAGGAACTCCACTTGGATACATGCAAGACATTAGCCTATGACTAATCCTTGATATTTCTCTTATGATGATAACCTTATGTCTTGGATATATTTTCATCTTGCATGTTATCTAACCCTTGTAGGTACTTGGATGAATCCAAATCTTTGAGATTGCAACTCACTCACATCTTGAGCAATCTCTACATCACCAAGTCTCTACACCATGGTGGTTGAAGACAAGGAAGCACGAAACGACTCAAACATATCCTTTGACAAATTCTATATTGAGTTTCATGATTGTCATTTTGGATACACAAGTGCTCTTCCTTGCAAAAACTGACCTATGTAGGTAGATGTACTCAAATTTCAAGTGGTGCTCCCAACTCTTGATGAGCTACATCAACCTTGAGCAACCCATATAAGTTCAACTACATGGTCACGATCAACACCACCACCCAAGGTATCTTATTCCGTCTTAGAGAAGCTTCACTCCAAGTCATGAGTCAAAGCAACTCGACAAGATGTGAATACATCAAGATACTTAAACGAAAAATGGTAACCCCATTTTGAGCTTAAACGATGAGTATGACCTATGATCAAGTGTCCTCACTTGACTCCTAAGTCAATATACTCTAACATAGGTGACTTTGTCGCTGACCAATTCTAGATGAAGACCTCTTCTCGATCCTTTCACCTCGACTCTTCACCCTCTTGATCAAAGCATGGAGACAAATCAGCAACTTTGAATGTTGGACTCACAGCATAGTCTTCAGGAAGCTCGATCTTGTAAGCATTGTCATTGATCTTGGCCAAGACTTGGAATGGTCCATCTCCACAAGGCATTAGCTTAGATTTGTGCTTCTCAGGGAACTGATATTTGCAAAAATGTATCCAAAATAGATCTTCGAGCTCAAAAGTCACCTTCTTGGAATTTTTGTTTGCCTTAGCCGCATAGTACTTGGACTTCCTTTCTATCTCTTCCCTGGTCTTCTCATGAATGTTCTTCACATATGCAGCACATTTTGAAGCCTCCATGTTACATCTCTCTAGCAATGGAAGTGGCAGTAAGTGAGTTGGTGCAAGTGGTTTGAATCCATATACCACCTCAAATGGGCACATGCTTGTGGTAGAGTGAACTGCTTGCTGTAGGAAAACTCCACGTCCGACAAACACTCTTCCCACTCCTTCAAATTCTTCTTGATCATTGTACGCAACAAGGGTGAGAGTGTGCGGTTCACCACCTTTGTTTGCCCATCAGTTTGTGGGTAACAAGTTGTTGAAAACAGCAGCTTGGTTCCCAACATTGCCCACAATGTTTTCCAAAAGTAGCGCATGCACTTCGCATCTCGATCTAAAACAATAGTCCTTGGCATTCCGTGCAAGCGAACAACTTCCCTGAAAAATAAATCAGCAACATGTGAAGCATCGTCGTTCTTGTGGCACAGAATGAAGTGTGCCATTTTTGATAGAAGCAAAGATGTCCCGTCTTTCTATGAGATGGTGGCTATCGTTTTGGTGAAAGTCGACCTTGACGATCCGACTACGAACGTGTGAGGACATCGCGCCTTAGCAATCACTAAACCAACTCCGAGAGGTTATTGACCACGCCGGAGCACGATCAACCTGACCACGAAGGTCTATTTCCTGCAAGCAAACGATGAAGAAGCAAGAAACTAAGATTGCAATCTGGATATTGCGAATAACAGAGGAAAGCTTATTAATGAAGGTGGGGTTCTGTGACGCCTTTGTCTGGTCGTTGAACACAAATGAAGTATGCGAAGTTGCAGCTATGGCGAACTTCTAAACAAAACCCAAAGTCTAAACGACACCCTATGGGCTGTATATATGGAGGAAGAGGGGGGATTTTCATGGCCCTTGAGGGAGGGGTCCGAAACCAACCCTAACTCTTGTTTCCCCACACATACGGACTCTAAAAACAGCCTATAATCAAGTATTTCGAAATTACATTGGCCTGTCCCAATAATAAGGTGACGCACCACCTAGAATAGCCTATGGACAAAAATTATGAAGTAGCATATTTTATATTTCGTCCAAGGCTTCATGAACTCATTATGGTGGCTTCAACGTCCTGAAATCATCACCTGTAACTCCGTTCTTGTTCCCCTTGCACATGCCATCATCTCCATGATTGTTCTTGCTCCAATGTTCATCCTTCTCCAAACTAGGCCCTTCATTTGTAAGAAAAACAAATGTATCCAATTTAGGCAGCATCATATTCTCATGAACATTAGAATCATTACCAAGAAACGAAAGTACCTAGTAATTTAATTGACGTGCACGAGCTCTAGTAATTGGTCCAGTATGTATAGCAGCAGGGGCTGTGGGTGTAACAATGATATTGATGTCGTCATCATCCTCCCCTCCTTGAAATGGAGTCGTCTTCGATGGAAGTTCATCTTCCTCTCCCAAATAAGGCTTCAAATCTGCAATGTTAAAAGTGGGACTAACCCCAAAATCTGTAGGCAGCTCAAGTTCATAGGCATTATCATTTATTTTCTCTAACACCCTAAAAGGTCCGTCAGCATGTGACTTAGTTTTAAATGTTGTTTTCCATTCATCCCCTAATTTCATACGAATTTGATGGTATCCACTATGCAAATCAACTTTGGAGAATATTGTAGAGCCACTCAATTCATCAAGCATATCATCAAGCCTAGCAATAGGATGACAATAACGAATACTATTATTAATGCCTCTACAATCAACACACATACGTGATGTACCATCCTTTTTCGGCACTAGAATAATAGGAACGGCACAAGGACTAAGGGATTCGCGTATATAACCTTTGTCGAGAAGTTCCTGTACGTGACGCATAATCTCCTTCGTCTCCTCTGGATTGGTACGGTATGGCACACGGTTTGGCAGTGAAGCATCGGGAATTAAGTCAATCTGATGCTCAATCCCTTGAATAGGCGGTAATCCCGGTGGCACGTCTGGTGGAAAGACGTCAGCGAACTCCTACAAAATGTTAGTGACAGCAGGAGGGAAAGAGGAATGCACTTCCTCGAATGAAAATAATGCCTCTTTACAAAAGCATGGCAAACATATTTGCTGAAATGTAGCTAATCAATATCAGATTTGGTGGCAAATAAACATGCACTTTTCAATTTAATTTCAGAAGCAACACTAGATAGTTTATTATTAGGCTTCATTTGTTGCTCAAAATCTTTTGCCACAATCTGATTTTCACTCTTATTTTTCTCCTGTTTTGCTTTATTAGCTCTATTAATTTCATCTTTCAAAATGGAACCAGGAGACATAGGAAGCAAAGCAATATGTTTATCCTTATGAACAAGAGTATACTGATTGTTTCCACCCTGGGGTACAAAATTTTTATCAAATTCCCATGGTCTACCAAGTAATAAGGAAACATAGGAAGCAAAGCAATATGTTTATCCTTATGAACAAGAGTATACTGATTGTTTCTACCCTGGTGTACAATTTTTTTATCAAATTGCCATGGTCTACCAAGTAATAAGGAAAATGCTTGCATGGGTACCACATCACAATCAACATAATCAACATATGTAGAGATACTAAAATGCACACGAACAACACGCGTTACCTTAACCGTCCCGCTGTTATTGAACCATTGGATATAGTAAGGATGTGGATGTTGTCTTGTGGTGAGAGATAACTTCTCCACCATCTCCATGCTAGCTAAGTTGTTGCACCTCCCTCCATCAATGATGACGCGAACAGAACATTCGTTCACAACTTCCTTTGTATGGAACAAATTATGCCTTTGATTTTGCTCAGCTTGTGTGACCTGCACACTCAAAACACATTGAGCAACTAAACATTCATACCTGTCAGCATCTTCAGGAGCCATGTATTGTGTCTCATGTTCAGAATCATCTCCACCATGTTCTTCACGTGTAATAAGAGCCATAGTCTCCTCATCATAGTCACTACCGGACTCATACCCACCATCCTCAGTAGCAATCATCACACGCTGAGATTTGCATTCTCTTGCATAATGACCTCGTCCCTTAGCACGACGACAAATAATATCACTTGTGTGCCCTGTTGATGCCATGGAAGAAGAAGAGCTCTGTGCAGGCCCGACAGGTGCGCTCTTCGTAGATAGTGGTGGTTGTGCCTGCTTTCTTGTATCATGGCTGGAGGACCTGATGGAGGTGCTAGTGGAAGTAGAAGATGCATGCGGTGTCCATGATGAGGGTCGACCTGCAGAAAAGTTAGTTCGCGCCAATGCTTGTCGATCCTGCACTTCACATTCAGCTTTACAAGCAAGATGAAATAAATGAGTGATATTAGTATACTCCTTATATTCTAGAATGCTCTGAATCTCTCTATTTAATCCACCCATAAAACGTGCAAGCATAGGTTCATTCTCCTCAACAATACCACATCTAATCATGCCAGTATGTAATTCCTGATAATATTCTTCGACAATTTTTTCCTTGTCTTAAACGCTACAATTTTTGAAGCAATTCACATTGATAATATGGTGGAACCCAACGAGTATGCATAGCAGTTTTCAAACCAGCCCAAGTAGCTGGAATAGGATATAGTCTACAATGTTCAGACCACCATACACATGCAAAACTAGTGAAATCACAAACAACAGCAGCAACCCGTCTCTACTCGGGATATTGTGAACATGTAAAACATTGTTCAGTTTCTAACTCCCAAGTAAGATATATATCAGGAGCATATCTACCCTCAAATGGAGGAATATTCAAATGCAGTTTAGTAATATGGTCATTATCTCGTACGTGAGGTGGTGGTGCAGGCCTACCATTGCGATTATTTGCATGCGGACGACCTGGTGCTGGTGCTGGTGGTTGCACGTAGTTCTGATTTTGATTAAGCTCATCCTCATAATCGCCCGCATAATCATTATCCTCCTCGGTACCAGCAGCAGCAGTAGCAGGAGCCGAAGGAACATCAACAATAGGTACAGCAGCACCAGAAGTTTGGCCATCCTCAAGAGGAACACGCTTCGCTCGTCCAAACTGATTCGGAAGGGGGCATTGTTGTTGTCGTTGCAGAGGTGCGATAGGTGCATCCGGCGGTGGTTGTGGAAGATGCGCGAGCAATTCATTAAACTTGTTATTGAGCTTTGTTTCGAACGTCTTCTCAATGCCATCTATCTTCTCCATGGCCTCTTCAATCTGTTTAGCACATCTTGCACCTGTCCACTCATCATTTGCTGAAATTTATAATGTAGCTGTTTGTTCGTCATGTTCTCCTAATCAGTCTCATCGGCTTGTGATCCTACCATCGTTAGCAGCAATAGAATCACACAAGAATATGATCCTACATACTACTAGGAAGTGGTGCTGGTGTGTCACAAACCCGTCAAGTGAATCTCCAATTCTTACCAATTCTTACCCAGCAGCAGGTGGTGATCGGCAACCGTTGCAGTCAAAACTCTCAAAGCTTGGATAGAGCGATGGCCAGGGATAGTCAAATGCACGATGTAGATGTATGACGAGCTGGGAAGGCTTATGATATGGTAGCAAAAAGGATCAGCAATAATCAATTCAGAGATGCAAAGTTGAATAAATGCTCTACGACGGTACTATGTTGGTCCTAGGCTAGACCGTGCTAGAGACACGAGCTTAGAACACCAACAAAATCACGGCGCGGCACGTAATCAAGGGAAAAGCACACTATGAAAAAAAATCGCTATTTTTTTGCGTTCCTCTTTTTTTTGTGAAAATTCACTATAATGGCGAGTGTCTCAAAACTCTTCCCAAGTCAACGTAACAGGATAGGCACGAAATTTTTTTGACTATTTTTTTTGGAAATTAGGGCAGCGATGACGAAAAAATGCGACAAACAATCATTATGATGGCAAGTGTCTCAAATCGCTCCTTGGAACCTGAAAATAGGATAGGGAAAAAATATTTTCGATCGCCGAAATGTTGGCCTAAAAACTGCCCGGGTGGCTTTTTTTCCCGAAACCTACTCAGGCAAGGAAACACGAATCGGAAAATAGATGGATCTCGACAACAAACCTAATATGAAAAGAACTTGGATTGATGGTGGATATATGGTGGTATATGGCAGCGGTGGTGGTATATGGCAGCGGTGGTAGGATATGGCAGTGGTGGTGGTATATGCCAGCGGTGGTAGGATATGGCAGCGGTGGTGGTATATGGCAGTAGCGATGAAGATGGTGTGGCGGTAGCGTGACAAACTGTGACACAACTTGAAACTCTAAAGGACTAGACGCTAAGACCAGCAACTAGACACGATGATGCAACCGCAAATTCAGCAATGCAAAAACCCTAAAATGATTATGCAAAGGCTCAGATTGGTTCGGATATGATGAACTAACCCTAATTTTTTTGTACTTTTTCGTGGACTATAGGTATGATAACAGACTCGATCTAAACTACGAAAAACTGTAAAATCTCACCGAGCAACCTGGAAATATGATACCACTTGATAGAGGCAAAGGTGTCCCGTCTTTAAGTGAGATGGTGGCTATCGTTTTGGTGGAAGCCCACTTTGACGATCCGACTACGAACATGCGAGGACATCGTGCCTTAGCAATCGCTAAACCAACTCTGAGAGGTTATTGACCACGCCGGAGCACGATCAACCTGACCACGAAGGTCTATTTCCTGCAAGCAAACGAGGAACAAGCAAGAAACTAAGATTGCAATCTGGATATTGCGAATAACAGAGGAAAGCTTGATTAACGAAGGTGGGGTTTTGTGACGCCTTTGTCTGGTCGTTGAACACAAACGAAGTACGCAAAGTTGCAGCTATGGCAAACTTTTAATCTAAACAAAACCCGAAGTCTAAACGACGCCCTAAGGGCTGTATATATTGAGGAAGAGGGGGGGATTTTGTGGCCCTTGAGGGAGGGGTATGAAACCAACCCTAACTCTTGTTTCCCCACACATATGGACTCTAAAAACAGCCTATGATCAAGTATTTTGAAATTACATGGGCCTGGCCCAATAATAAGGTGACGAAGCACCTAGAATAGCCTGTGGACGAACATTATGAAGTAGCATCTTGTATATTTCGTCCAAGGCTTCATGCACTCATTATGGTGGGTTCAACATCCTGAAATCATCACTTGTAACTCCGTTCTTGTTCCCCTTGCGCATGCCATCATCTCCATCCTTGTTCTTGCTCCAATGTTCATCCTTCTCCAAACTAGGCCCTTCATTTGTAAGCAAAACAAATGTATCCAATTTATGCAGCATCATATTCTCATGAACATTAGAGTCATTACCAAGAAACAAAAGTACGTGGTAATTTAATTGGCGTGCATGAGCTCTAGTAATTGGTCCAGTATGTATAGCATCAGGGGCTGTGGGTGTAACAATGGTATTGATGTCCTCATCAATTTTTTAGAACCTATCAACCACAACAAAAACGGAAATCCCTCCCCCTCTTAGTCCTAGGCAGTCCTAAAACAAAATCCATGCTAATATATTCCCAAGGAGTATTTAGAACAGGTAGGGGAGTGTATAAACCATGGGGATTCAATTTAGACTTAACTTTGTGGCATGTGATGCATCACTGCATGAATCTCTCAACATCCTTCCTCATCTTTGGCGAATAAAAGTGATCAACCAACAACTCGTAAGTCTTCTCACGACCAAAGCGTCCCATTAATCCTACTGCATGTAATTCCTGCAACAACAAGGGCCTAACCGACAAATCTGGAACACATTCATGCAACAACAAGGGCCTAACCGGTGAATCTGGAACACACAACTTGTTAGCCCTAAAAAGGAAGACATCATGCACATGGTTTTTATCCCAACCTTTCCCATCTTTACATTTTGCATATGGTTCTGAAAATATTTGATCAGTGCAGTACAGTTCTTTTATGCGATCAAGTCCTGATATCTTCATTTCTAATTGTGTCAAAAGAACATGCCTACGGGACAAAGCATCAGCAACCATGTTTTCCTTTCCTTTCTTATACTTCACAACATGTGGGAAAGTTTCAATGAATCTACCCATTTGGCATGCCTATGATTCAGTTTATCTTGGCCTTTCAAATGTTTCACAGCTCATGATCAGAATGTACAATAAATTCTTTAGGCCATAAGTAGTGTTGCCAAGTTTCAAGCACTCTAACCAAAGCATACAACTCTTTATCATAAACAGAATAATTCAGTTGTGCACCATTCAGCTTCTCACTAAAATATGTTACTGGTTTTCATTCTTGCATTAACAACCTCCAATACCTATTCCACCAGCATCACATTCTATCTCAAATGTTTTAGTGAAATCAGGTAAAATCAGCAAAGGTGCTTCTGTTAATTGTTTCTTAAGCTCAAGAAATGCTTCTTGTTCTTGTGGTGCACCCCATTTGAAATCAATACCTTTCTTTGTCAATTCGTCCAAAGGTGCAGCAATTGTTCTAAAATCTTTCACAAACCTTAGGTAGAAACTAACACCATGAAAACTTCTCACCTGGCTTACCTTCATTGGAGTTGGCCGATTCTTGATTCCTTCCACCTTAGATTCATCCACTTCAATTCCCTGTCCTGAAACAACATAGCCAAGAAAAAAAAACTTGTTTGTGCAAAAGGAGCACTTCTCAACATTAGCATATTGATTTTCTGTCCTTAGCACATTTAGCACTTGTTTTAGATGTTCAATATGTTCCTCAATGGTTCTGCTATATATTAGGATGTCATCAAAGTACATAACAACACATTTGCCAATGTAAGCTCCCAAACATGGTTCATCCATCTCATAAATGTACTTGGTGCATTAGTTAACCCAAAAGGCATGACTAACCACTCATACAACCCAAATTTTGTTTTGAAAGTAGTTTTCCTTTCTCCTTCTTTCATCCTAATTTGATGGTATCCAATCCTCAAATCAATTTTAGAGAAAATAGTAGAACCACTCAATTCATCAAGCATATCATCTAAACTAGGAATAGGATGACGATACCTAACAGTGACAATATTGATAGGCCTACAATCCATAACCAGTTGCCATGTTGCATCTTTCCAGGGCACCAAAATCACAGGTACAACACAAGGACTTAAGCTTTCACTCACATAACCTTTATATAAAAGTTCTTGTACCCACCTTTGTATCTCCTTTGTTTCTTTGGGATTGGACCCGTAGGGTGGTCAATTCTGAAGTGATGCTCGTGGAATGAGGTCAATTTAATGCTCTATGCTACACAAGGGACATAGACCAGCAGGTACTTTCTTAGGAAAATCGTCCTCAAAATTCTGCAAGACATCACAAATAGCACTAGGGAGACAAGTTAAGTCATTAGCTGAAAGTAATGCATCTTTATACACAAGTACAACAACCACTTGATTTGGGTTTAGCCTTCAGATCTCTCAATTCTTATTTGGTGACTAACATTACAAAGTTCTCTCCCTTTCTTTTATTTTTATCTCTCAAATTTGGCTTGTGGCGCTCACTCACTGATTTGTGGATCTGTCTCTCACTCCTTTTCTCTCCCTCTTTCTTACTCACTACTTTTACTTCAGAAACTTTCTACAAGTGCTCAGCCATGATTTGTTCGGCTGTCATGGGTCTTAGCACCAAGTATTTTGCTTTCCATTTGATGGTGTATTGATTGGTTCTACCACAATGTTGAGCTAAATGATCATATTGCCATGGCTTGCCCAACAAGAAGTGACACTCCTTCATGGGCACCACATCGCACTCAACGGTGTCATTATAATCTCCAATCTTGAATTGCAGCTGTACCATGTGTGTGACCTTAATCTCTCCACAATCACTCAACCATTGGATATGATATGGGTGGGGGTGTTGTAGCAGCATCAGCCCAAGCTTATCACACATTTCTTTACTAGCAAGGTTGTGACTGTCAGATTTAGGGATCCGACAACCCTTGAGAGGTTCGAACTCTAGGGTGCGTGCGTAGATCTCAACCTGCCCAGCCTGCCTACTCGCGATCCTCCTAGCCTAGCGCGTCGAGCTCAAAGAGACACAAAGACACAGAGATTTATACTGGTTTGGGCCACTGTTGTGGTGTAATATCCTAATCCAGTGTGGTGTGGTGGATTGCCTCGAGGGGCTATGGATGAACAAGTACAAAGGATGAACAAGCCTCAGGAGGTGAGGTGTTTGAGCTGGTGTGGTGCTGATGCGGAGCATCCCACATTCATCCCCATGTACACTCTGACTACTCTCCAAGCCCCAAGGATACATAAGATGAGACCTCGACTATGCGCCATCAGACACAAGGTGAATTCACTCCTCTTCGAACCGTCACTTTCCGCATATGAGACATGGTTACTACCTCATGCGTGGACCTTGTATACACTCAGGTACAACCACGATGACCAAGGAGAATCCAAGGACCAAGGCCAAGCCTGGAAGAGAAGACGGAAGAAAGGAGAAGAAGAAGACGGAGCGGCTGTTGGAGGAAGGCCGGACATCCGGACCGCCGTCCGGATCATCCGGGTCCAGCCGGATCATCCGGACCCTCCCCCGGATCATCCGGGTCCCGATGCCGAAGACAACAGAAGCCCCTCGACGAAGCCGGATCATCCGGACGGTCGCCCGGATCATCCGGACCCCCGACACCCGGATCATCCGGGCCACCATCCGGATCATCCGGACCCCGCCTGTGCGCGTGACTTGGGCTGAGCCCATGTACCCCTTCGCCCCAAACTCTATAAATAGGACCCCCTCTCCTCACTTTGAGACTCAGCGTTGGTTTATCTCAAGTTAGAGATAGAGCTATGCTCATCTATTGGATTTCCTCCTAGTGAGAGACCGCGGCCTCTTCGGAGAAGATCCTCTCGGATACAAGACCCCTTTATGGGAAGATCCCCTCGTGGATTCAAGCCCTCCTCTTGGAGATGAACGGTTCCTTTGTATCCTTACCCTAGTTGACTATGTATCTTGTGGATCTCATGTGTGTATGTTGATCTAGCACTTGTGTGATCGATTCCTTGTTGGTTGAGTGATTCTCTCGCTTTCCCGTGTTTCCCCTCGTGCTTCCGCGTGTTCTTCGTGTTCCCTCCATAGGATCCCCTCCAAACGTGAAAGATCGACGAATTAGGGTTCCACCCTACATCATATGGTATCATGAGCCACGTTGATCACGTTTTTGGAGCCCCTACCCCGTGATTTCTAGCTTGATTTTGTTGTTTTCGTCCTAAATCCGAAAATCCCCACCAAAAATAGCCCCCAAATTTTTTTGTGATTTGTTAGTTTTGATGATGTTTTGTTGATTTTGATCCATGGATTTGCTTGGTTTCAAGTGGATCTAGCTTTCCCCCAAGTTTCCCCACCTTCCATCCACGAAATCCTTCAAATTTTGCCCCGAAAATCACCCATTTCCGCCCAAAAATTCGTCCCCAAGAGCAAATCCCGAGCGGGTTGACTTGGTCGGATCATCCGGACCTTCTCCCGGATCATCCGGACCAAGCCCGGATCAGCTGGACGCCCCCCCGGACGTCCGGATAAATCAGCAAACCAAAAATGAACCGGCGCTGACGAACCCGGATCATCCGGATGTCCTCCCGTATCATCCGGACATAGCCCGGATGAGCTGGACCTCCTTCCGGATGTCCGGTTACACTGAAAACTGACACGGCTGAAATCTTGTTTTGTCCATAACTAATTCATCCGAACTCCGATTTTGACGTTCTTTAGCTCGTTTTGAAGCTATTGACATCCCCTATCCCACAAAAATACCACCAACATCATTTGACTCCATCATATTTTCTGAAATTTGGCAAGTTTGCCTAGTCCCTCCACCACATCATCCGCATTACCACCACCGACTTCCGCAACCTAACCCATTTTGTTCCCCATTTCATATGTGGTTGTTTGAGTTGTGATTAGAGTCTCCTAAGGTGTTTTGGCTACTTAGGGACAATTGCTTCTTCATCAACCACCACCACCACTTCCGCATAACCGTGCCCACCATACATTTCCAACCCAACCTAACCAAATAGTTGTTTGACCTTGTTTGAGTTGTGGCTTGTGTCTCCTAAGGTGTTTCGGCTACTTAGGGACGGCAACTTCAACTCGGACACGTTTATAGCCCATCATTCCACCTCCACATTGCCTAGCGCAACACCACCACCGCTTTTCGCTACCACCATTTGACATTTGTCATTTGAGATTTTGAGTTTGCGGTTTTCCCGTTTCCTAAGGTGTTTCGGCTACTTAGGGACGAGTCTCCATCATCTTGGTATCTACACCAAGAACACCGCCACTCATCATCGCAAAGGACGGTAACCTTGACGACACCTTTGTATATTCACCTTGCAACTGCATTGTTAACCCTTGGCCCATTTTGCGTCACTTACCTATCGAGACTAGCCATTTGAGTATTGCCGGCAACGTTACTTGTGCACATTAGTGGTCCATACCTTCCATAGCATACATACCATATCATATTGGTATCATATCATCCATTGTGCCTCAAGTGTGTTCCCGCATATACACAATTGCTATCTTGGTTTGTGCATTGTGCATAAGTGGCCATTGAAAAAAAGCTTTTAAGCAAAAAGAGAGCAAAGAGCTCGTGAGCAAGTGCCATAGCATCATACCCATTGCACATAAGATTGTCAAATCTACATCATATGATATCATGCTTGAGAGAAACACCGGGAACCATACATACATAGCATACTTGGGATAGAAAGTATATCCATTTTGCATCTTATAGGTTGTGCACAAGTGTCGTATCTGCCTATTGAGCAATCGTGCTAGCGTCTCTCTTGAGTTGTGCAACACGAGCGTTTTGGTGGATTCCACATTTTGAGCTCATTCCTTGGTTGCACGACCCCATTTATCTATCCGTGTGTGTGTTTCTGTGTACCTTTCATTGCTATTGGTCTACTTGTTTCGCTTGCGAATTTGTGAATCTCTTTCAACATTATTGACTCTTGCTAACATTTTGCATTAAATGTTTGTGCCACTATCCTCACCGAGCTCCACTATAAGCTTTACTTGTGTAGGTGTGAGAATCGACAAGGATCGGTACCAATAGTGCTATTTCATTGTCCACATTTGAGTGAGCTTGATTCATCTTCAACTTTGGTCAAAGGTACATTGGTATACGTTCTTCTGTTTCTCCCACTCATATTTGCTCGAATCTTGTGATGGATAGGCAAGGCATTCCCTCTCCGGTTTACGACAACAACGACGGCGTGAACGACTACATCACCAAAAGGTCTATCTTCGGACTACAACGACAAATCCAAAGCGCACAATCAAGATTGCAAGAGCGCATCGAGAACATCTCCATCGACATTCGTCACTCCGAAGCAAGGAAAAGGGACTACATCGACAAGAAGCTTGCCGCACATAAAGAGGAGCAAGATGCAAGGATGGAGGAGATTAGAGCCTTGATCAAGTCTTCTTCCCCTTCATCATCCTCAAGACGACGACTGTCAAGCCACAAGTCTTCGGAGCGCGAAAAAGATGCAAGTGCAAATCGTCCTCGTCCACATCTACATGGCGATCATCATCACGTTCACGATCCACATCGCCATGAAGGCCAAGTCACCTCCAAGCAACATGTGCACGACGACGACGAACGACATCTACTACGAGCTCAAGCACGACGATGGCATCATCATCATGAAGATGCTCAACAAGCGCAAATGCACAAGTCCCAACAAGACCTACTTCACGCCAAGTCCAAGCTTCAAGAGCACAAAAGAAGACTGCGAGACGACCACCACCAAGACGGCGCTACGGCTACATCAACCACTTCGGCATCTTCGCCAAGTGTTCTCAAGGCATCTTCGCCTTTGGACGTACGGCATCTTCGCCTACTTCCCACAAGTACGCCTACATCGACTTCATCAAGTCCAAGGCGACTACCTACGAGAGAGGGTGACACTTCCATCTTCGGAAGCCCCCCAAGGAAGATGGCTGAGCATGGGAAACTCCCTTCGGTCATGGAGACGAGCTATGAGGTGCCACATCATATGGACCTCCAACACCAAGACGGCGACAAGAAGGTCGAGCAAGGACCATCCCCTTCGACCACGGCGATACGAGTTGAGCATGGAGACATTTGCACCAACATCTCTCCGACACCAACATATGTCGAGATGCCCCAAGTGCCATGTGAGGAGAGCCACCACCCCATGAGTGACATGAGTGACTCCACCATACGTGACATTGAGAGCATTTCCTATGAGAGGATGAGTGTGACCACCACTAGCCCCACACATGAGAGCATGCCACACATCCTATGTGAGGTTGAGCACCATTTGAGTGACTCCACCAACAATATGAGTGTGTGCATCCTTGAGGGAGTGAGTGAGCCACAACACTTAGTGAGTGAGGTAGTTGGCACGGCATGTGAGGCCACTTTGATTTCTAACGACTTAACCTCTACTCCTAGTGTGTTTTCTCCTTTGGTGCTAGGTCTCCTACATGACGACACGCCTACCATTGATGAGTCCATACCTCCTATGGAGACGACAATGGCCATGCTGGACGATGATGCACCCCCCACATGGTTCCATCAAGATGAAGATGACAACGAGACGATCTTCAACACCTCACCTACAACACATGAGCAACACTCCAAAGGTAACATAGGTGATGGTGCTTTTCTTGTCCCATTAGTGGACTCTCTTGACGATGATTGCTCACATGATGATGACACACCTATTACCATGCTTCATGCTAGTGAGACTTCTTCATGCCTTGACTTACCTATTTATGATGAATATGATGATGAGCATGTTGAGTTTCCTAGTTGTGATGCTATGCTTCATAGGATATCATGTGAAAATTCTATTGGTCACTTCATGTTTGACAATCCATTGAACTTGTCATATGCTATGAGTGAGATCTCCCATATTGCATCCCTACAATCTCAACATAGTAACTATGCATGCCCCATTAAAATCAATCCCATTTGCACTTATGGCATAGATGACGAGATGATGGTCATTGGCTTTTGTTTTTCATGTGATGATATTGCCATGCTTCCTTTACATGATTTGCACAATTCATCCAATATGTCATGCCATGATCACATTGTTCCAAATATGCATTGTTTTGGATGTTGTCAATATTCTCCACATGATGTTACTACTCTTGCTCATGAGGAGACCCCCATAGTTTCCTCATACATATTAGGAGATCTTGATGCATTCCATACTTTGCATGATTCCCATAATTGCTCGCACCATATGCATAACATGAATAACAATGCTCTCGATATTTCTCATGATGCATCACATCCTTTGAGTCTCCATTATGCTATACATCATAACAAACCTCTCATGATGGATGACATGTTTCTATATCACGCATCTCATTTATTTGAGCGTTGGATATTTGGTGCTAACAAACACACGCACGTGCGCATCATGATGGATGATGTGTACATCTACCACGCACACACAATTTTCCCTTTGTCTTTGTTTTGTGTAGGTACTCAAGTATACTCGTCAACCTCTCAATCCCAAGAGTTGACGAAATGAGCTCTTGAGAGCAACGATGCGTTGGGATCCCGTGGACTATCCTCACCATCGTCCCCTTCGCGCAAGGACTACGCGCAACTCCTCTACTTGGCTCTCACACGGCTATGGGCTATTTACCACTCGTCACCTTATGCCCATACTATTGTGTTCACTTTGCATGTTATGCTTGCTCCTATGCCTTTGCCATGCAATTGTGACCCTTGCTTGCATCTACCCATGATTCACCAATATGATATCCCTATGTGTATTTGCATGCTTGGTGGAGATCCTTGTTGCTTTTGCCATGTTTATCATGTGCCCCATGCTATTGATGCTTGTTGTGTTGGGAGAGTCATGATGCCCCATTGCTACTTACATATGGTCTCTCGCCAATACATTGATGCTATTTTACTCACATCTTGCTTTCATGCTTGTGATATGTCATGTGCATTATTCATGCCCACTATTTGCACACATGACATGCTTGCCATGATTCCTCCTAGTATGTTGCATCTTCGCACTACTAGCTTGCTTAACTTGATTGCTATGATTGCTTGCTATGTTGCATCACCCATGTTCCACTATTACTTGCTTTCTTGGGTTGATGACATATATGCTCATGCCTCTCACAAGATTTGTCATGATCATTACCTCTTGTCTCCATTAGTTGCATCTCTCATATCACCTTGTATTGAGTGCCAACTTGCCATGCTTATTGATCTTGGAGACTTGGACACTTTACTTGTGATGCATGTTTGTTTGATTGAGCCTATTGCATTTGGTTGTTCTCGCATCATATGCCTCCATACTATGCAACGCTCCCTTATACTTTCTTATGATGAGCATGATGTGTACACTTGTTAGGTATCTTACCACTCGAATGATAGGTTTTGCATTTCCGCTAACCTCATTTGTTTTCCGAGTGTTGGTCATGTTATTTCATTTTGGAGGTTTCAAAAGGCGATGCCGTTATGCGACAACTTGGTTATGTGAAGGCATACATGATGTGCAACTCCAACATCTTCGGGAACATTCATAAGGTGGACTCCTTCCCTTTGAGCCACTCTCAAGTATGCATATTGGATGGGTCACTCTTTCATTGTTGTTTCCTTCTTGTTGTCTACATGATACATCTCGCGACTGGAGGAGCGACATTGGAGATTGGCTACATGGACCTTCACATTGAAGAGCGCTCGCACTTATTGGATGCACCTTCTAAATTCCACTCATGCCACGACATCGAGCATTGGTACATCAACACTCCTTTGACACCTTGCACTCCCACATCCATATTGGTTGATTGTGCTCATATATGTCATGCTCGATGGACATATCATACTAAACACAAGTTTGCACCCTATGCATGGATTGACTCACATTATGATTGCCTTGTTGCATCTTGTATTACCATGTCATCCATGATATATGAGCTTGTTCACTTCCTTAGCAAATTTGTTGTGATCTTCCTTGATGGCATATTCATACATCATGATCATATTGCCCACCATCAATTGCATGATCACATATACATATTGAGCATCCATTGCCATGTTCATGCTTTTGATGCACCATCCCATTATGACATCATTTTGCACAATGGTAGAATTTGTCGCTTTGTGCACCATGCTAATTATCCCATGAATGCTTTACATCTCATTCTACTTCTTTTGGATAACCATCTTGTGTCTTGCCACGCACTATCTTGCCGCACGGACTCATTCCTACATGATGGACACTTTGTGTGCGCTAACCATTGTATTTCCAAGTGTTGCTTGTGTCTGCTCTTTTTGCATGTCTATCACTCCGGCGACACCTTGGACTACGCGGATTGCACCATGTCTTCAACTTCCTCCAACTACAAGTCCGTCTATGACAACCGTTTCCATGGTGATGAGGATCACGATCCGAGGTCGGATCTTTCCCAAGGGGGGGGATATGATGCGGAGCATCCCACGTTCATCCCCATGTACACTCTGACTACTCTCCAAGCCCCAAGGATACATAAGATGAGACCTCGACTATGCGCCATCAGACACAAGGTGAATTCACTCCTCTTCGAACCGTCACTTTCCGCATATGAGACATGCTTACTACCTCATGCGTGGACCTTGTATACACTCAGGTACAACCACGATGACCAAGGAGAATCCAAGGACCAAGGCCAAGCCTGGAAGAGAAGACGGAAGAAAGGAGAAGGAGAAGACGGAGCGGCTGTTGGAGGAAGGCCGGACATCCGGACCGCCGTCCGGATCATCCGGGTCCAGCCGGATCATCCGGACCCTCCCCCGGATCATCCGGGTCCCGGCGCCGAAGACAACAGAAGCCCCTCGACGAAGCCGGATCATCCGGGCGGTCGCCCGGATCATCCGGACCCCCGACACCCGGATCATCCGGGCCACCATCCGGATCATCCGGACCCCGCCTGTGCGCGTGACTTGGGCTGAGCCCATGTACCCCTTCGCCCCAAACTCTATAAATAGGACCCCCATCTCCTCACTTTGAGACTCAGCATTGGTTTAGCTCAAGTTAGAGATAGAGCTACGCTCATCTATCGGATTTCCTCCTAGTGAGAGACCGCGGCCTCTTCGGAGAAGATCCTCTCGGATACAAGACCCCTTTATGGGAAGATCCCCTCGTGGATTCAAGCCCTCCTCTTGGAGATGAATGGTTCCTTTGTATCCTTACCCTAGTTGACTATGTATCTTGTGGATCTCGTGTGTGTATGTTGATCTAGCACTTGTGTGATCGATTCCTTGTTGGTTGAGTGATTCTCTCTCGTTTTCCCCGTGTTTCCCCTCGTGCTTCCGCGTGTTCTTCGTGTTCCCTCCATAGGATCCCCTCCAAACGTGAAAGATCGACGAATTAGGGTTCCACCCTACATCAGGTGCTCTACTTGTTCTGATCTCGGTCCCTCCGTCTGGTGGTGGCTAGTCCTATATATAGTGGCCTTGGTCCTGTTCCCAAATATGAGCGGGAAGGGATTCCACAACGGCGGGATTTGAAAGGGGACAAGTAGTACAGTCTATCCTGACAAATGTAGTCTTCGCCTCCGAAAAGCCTCTGGTCGTGACGCTGCGATGGGCTCGGTGATGACCTCCGTCTTGCCGTCCTGGCGGTCTTGGTCTTGTTGGACCACAATGGAAACCTTTGGCTGATTCCTCGGGACTCCGCACCTGTGGCTTGCCTCCCTTGCACCGAAGAGGAAACCTGCGCTCTGCACCTGCCTGGCGCCCGCCTGGCCTTGGTCGTCATGGCTCATGTCAGCTGAGCCTCAGGAGGTAGCTGCATAGAACTCTCCACCCTCAGGAGCCCTCCTGAGGAGACCAACTCCTTTAGGGGTCTTGGCATCGTCCGCCTCGTGAGGCTTGGCCCCTCGCGAGGGTCTTGCAGTGTTGGTGTTGAAGTTGGGCCGTACCAGACCGTCGATGAAGCCACGTGGTGGGCTGTAGGCAGGCAGGACTGGATACCCCCAAGTCCAGGACGCCGACAGTAGCCCCCGGACCCAAGGCGTGCTCGGACTTGGCTTCTAGGCGAAGCCAAAGGGCAAGTGCGGAGCGCCGCGGGCCCTAACCGCCTGCAGCCTTGATGACGCGTGGCGATTGATTGGACGTGGGCGACTCTGTTTCCCACGCTGCCTCGGCAACTACTCCTGTCTGAAAAAAGGGGTGCCGCCTGCCACCAGGCTTTCATTGCTCCTTCTTCGTCTTGCTCTTGATCCCCTTCTCCCCACAGTAGAAGAGCTCACCAGATCTGTCAATTTTCCACCAAATCTTCCGGTCGATGGCCGCCGAGAAGACCACGGCTTCTTCCTCGGCCGCCGGCTCCGCCTAGTACGAGCCAGGGCTGTAGGCGCCCTGCGTGATCGGGGAGAAGCTCCAGAGCACGCTCCTCCTGACGGCGAGCGACGACAACGAGTGGAAGAGGACCACACTCCGGGTCGCCACCGTTGCACCAGAGCCCGCGGGCAGCAACTTCTTCCCGTTCTTCATGCACAGTGTCTTCTCGGGGCTGGTACCTCCATTCTCCCCCTTCTTCTCACCATCCTTCACCACTATGGTTTCCACGCGCTCCACATCCATGCCAACTCCATCCTCCTTCTATCCCTTTTCGCCTTATATTGTTAGGCGTTCATGGGGGTGATACCCTCCGTCGCCCCGTTCCGCCATTTCTTCTACCTCCGCAAGACCAGCGACAATCCGGTCGGGTGCATCGGCTTTGTCGCGGCCCGGGGTGGCAACGCAATCTCCCAAGCTGGGAAGAAGGTGGAGGATGCCGTGAAGAGGTGGGTCCTGATGGATGCCAGGAGCTCCTAGAGCTTGCTAACGCTGTCGACCGTATTCCCCGTCTCCGAGAAGTGGTGGCGTTCTGAGAAGATCACCGACCCTTCCCTGACGCCATTCATAAGGAAGATGGATAAGGAGCTGAAGAGCGCGAGGCTGACGGGGGCCATGCTCATCAGGGAGTCCCTGAAGCAGCGCATCGCGCCACTTCAAGACCGCCCCCGCCCCTTGTGGAAGCTTGGTGGTGATGACGACAAGATCCACCTACGCCAAGATCCCCTTCTCGAGGAGAAGCTGAACAAGGTGCTGCTCTACCTGATGGGGAAGGACCCGAGCGACCCTCCGGAGGACTGGTTTCCGCTATACTGCCGTGATGATACCGAGGAGGTTGTCGCGGCCATGCTTGTCTTCAACGAGCTCGGGTTCGTGCGGCTAGGGTCCTCCTTGCTGCCTACTACCTTGGTGCACCTGTCCTTCGACGGCCAATCCTCCGAGGCCACCAAGGATGAGGTTGTGGAGGAATTCTCTGCCCCAGAGCAGAGGGAGCTCCTACACGACCTTCCTGATGATGATGATGGCGACGAGCCCCCGGTGGTGGAGGTGATGCGCCCTCCAGGGGTCACTACGAGGTCTGGGGTGGCCTCCTCGAAGCAACCCAAGCGAGCGGTGGTGAAGAAGAGCAGGCCCGCGTTGATCCGTTCGTGCAGCAGCCTACCTTCGTTGACGCCGTCCCGGGCGGCGCCAACCGCAAGCTCTCCTGCCCCAAGAGCTCGGCACCAGCTGCTCCACCCCAGCGCCCGCCGCTGAGCATGAAGAGGCGCTATGCCTTAGTTGACCAGTAAGTTTCTCCCTTAACCTTGCTTGCTGGTTCTTGGAGTGGTACTGAGCGTCTTCTCCTATCATTAGGCAGCAGCCATCAAAGAAGCAGAAGGAGGGTACGGAGGTTGCCGCGGCCGCAAGCGATGAGCGGCCTCTACGGCCCTAGTGAAGAAGAACGCCACTACCCCCGCAGCCCCAGGGACGACGCCAGCTTCGGAGGACTTGGATGCCCATCCTCAGGAGGTGCCGATGCCCTCGGCAGGCCTGACTCCTCCGACACCTAGCCTTGCCGCGGTTGCTGAGGACAACCAGCCTCTGGAGCCCCCGGTCCTTCCTGAGGCTGAGGTTTCCTCTGCCTTGGCGTCGAGGGCGTCTCCTCCCTTGCCCAGCGCGTGGCAGAGTCATGGTGCTCCCGCTCCCTCTAGGACCCTGTAAGAGGCAAGGGCAGCGCTGGACCTCCTCCAGGGTGAATTTCAGGGCCAGGATCGTCGTTCGGCACAAGGACGCCTGGGGCTGATCTCTTGTTGGCTCAAGGCTGATGCGTCTGTCCGTGCAGCCTGGGGCTCTACGGAGGAGGCCTAGAAGGCGCTTGGGGTGGCCGCCACGGTGCGTGACCTGGCACGACAGGAGGCCACAGAAGCTAAGAACCGGTGCCGCGTGGTGGAGGCTGATCTGAAGGCTCTCTAGGACCAGCAGCCCACCCAGGCCAGCGAGCTCCAGGAGCGCAAGGAGAAGCTGAAGGCCCAGGAAGCTGCCGTCGTCAACCAAGACGCCAAGGTGAAGAAGACAGCCTTAGAGTAGGCTGGGGAGCGCGACCGCTTGACGAAGCTGAAGGAGGAGGCGGAAGCAGCCCAAACGGCCCTAACCGAGGCCAAGAAGGTGGCCGCCATGGAGCGCGACACCCTTTCCTCCCTCGAGGCACGCTTCCACATGGCCCAGAAGGCGCTCTTTGGGGATGACCCCTCGAGGAAGGTAGTGGTGACGACCCCGAGGGAGAGCCCTGCTGCTCTGCTTCCTGAAGTTGTGGTGGTGCTCGAAGATGTTGTCGACGGATTTGCATCCTTGGCGGAAAGTGAGGCGCGCTTGCTTTCTTCCTCGGCTCTGACGTGCATCTTCAGCCACCTTTATCTATAGGATGCTAGCTTCAACTTCTCCTCCTTCCTTACTCCGGTGGACGCCGACTCCCAGGATGCTGCTGCTGCCACCGTAAAGAGCTTCGTGGATGCCATGCTGAGCAAGTACCTAGTCGTTGGTCCTCCGACTGAAGCCGGTGGGACGAGCGACGCGCCTGGCGATGAGGCTCCACTGGCGGGCAGTGGTGACGCCCAAGTGTGAAGAGGTGGCCCGGCAATTCTGCTTTTGCTCGTTTATCCTGCATCACGCGACATGCCTCGAGGAGGCGGTTTAAAACTATTTGTTTGGAATAATAAGTCTTGTAATAAATAGTTTATGCTCCTTCAGCTTTTCCGTTTGCTTTGTTGTTTTGCGTCGTCAGAGCCCGACCCCGCGCATACCTCAGCCGTAGTTGGGTTGTCCGGATCGCTAGGACGAGCCCAAGAGGTGAGGGGCTACGTGACCAGTTAGGCTCCTGAGTCGTGATGCTCAGGAGTCCTCCTTGATGTGCGAACAACTTAGGAAAAGATGCAGGGGCAAGATTTGGTGTTCTGTGTCGGCAGGGCCCGGCCCCGCGCATGCCTCAACCATTGTTGAGTCGTCCGGATCACCAGGGCGAGCCCAAGAGGTGAGGGGCTACATTACCAGTTAGGCTCTGGAGACGCGATGCTCAAGAGTCCCCCTTGATGTGCGAACGGCTTGAAAAAGAAGGGTGTCAGCTAGGTCTTGGCGTTCTGCGTCGGTAGGGCCTGACCCCGCACATGCCTCAGCCGTCGTCGAGTCGTCCGGATCACCAGGACGAGCTCAAGAGGTGAGGGTCTACGTGACCAGTTAGGCTCCTGAGACGCGATGCTCAGGAGTCCCCCTTGACATATGAACATACCATCATACCTTTTCCTCGCCAAGCTCTCGCTTGGGAGGGGTGCGGGAAGACCAGGCCCGTGAGGCCTGGCGAGGTGGGGTACGCCAGGCATGATCTGAGCATAGCCCCCGTGCCCAGCCCCCTCGTGCTACCTTCCCGAGGGGGAGCAGCGCGGTGAGGCTAGTCACTCAGCCCGGAGGCTCCCTAAGGTTAATGCGGCTGCGAGGCCACCCCCATTTGTTTATCACTAGCGCGGAGCATAGCGCTTCCGCTCTTGCACGGGCATAGCCACTCCTCGGCAGTGTTGATGGCCAGCGCGGAGCATGGAACTTCCACTGGTGCATGGGAGGGGGCTCCCTCTGAGGAGAGCCTCCGGGGCGTGTACATCCCCGCCCTGACATGTGGCTTGCACGATAGGGCTGGTGGAGGTGTATATGGGCACCCGTGAGCCAGCGCGGGACTCACGAGGCCCTACCTCAAGGCGGGTTGTGCCTGGTCTTCATTAGAGATGCTTGGGTTGGTTCTGTGAGATGGTTAGGCAGCCTGCATCGAATGAGTTTCCTGAGGTTATTGCATGAGAAGGCCATACACCAACGGCCCCAGGAGGTGACGTGAACGGGACCGGCCTGCCAGACAGAGCTCAACCACTGTATTTATCGACGCTGCAGGGACGGACCCGAGCACAGACGCCGTGCCCAGTCTTCTCATGAAAAGATCCTGAAGAAAAACAACCGGCGCGCAGTTCCCGTGGCCATGGGGGCACCAGGTCGCGCACCCTCACTCATCCACCCATGATTAGCTCATGCGAGAACAGGGCAGCAAGAGCCAGGGGAGGTGACGTACACGGGCTTGGCCCGTGAGCTAGAGCTCAGCTACTTGGGTTTAGCGACGCTGCAGGGACGGACCCGAGCACAAATGCCGTGCCAGTCCTTAATCATGAGGCGGTCGTGGGAGGGCTTTCAAGGGCGCGAGACGTTCTTAGCGATGATGCGCCGGTCAGGTAGTCAATAATTCAAAAGTAGTTTGCAAAGGATTGTAACTGGCTCTGATAAAATGCAAAAGGGGATACATGCCGTAGGGACGGACCCACACGGCCTGGGAATGATGCAACCCGAGGCGCGCCCCCAAACTCAATGAACTAGGGAGATTTCACCTGGTACCGTTGCTGAAGAGTTGTTGAAGTAGCCAAAAAACGTGCGCTGTTGAATCCGTTCCTCATGAGCCACTCCGGTGCTGAGCCTCGGGAGGTTCGGGGGGACCGGAAGGCTCCTGAAGGAGCTCCTCCATCTCCGCCATGAGTGCCTGGTGCCTGGCTTCGCAGGCCATCTGGGCGTCCCTCATGCAGCGCTGGAATGCCTCAGCCACACCCGCCAGGCCAAAAGTCATGCAGACGTAACTGTGAGGTGGACCCCCGCATTCGACCGACTCGAGACGGCCACATGAGCTGCCGAGACGCGACCGTGTTGAGCCCGGGGATGTCGATGCAGACGACGAACTCCTTACCCTCACTAGGGCAGTGAGCTGCGCGACGCGGCATGCGATGATCGCCTTGCCGAACCCTTCTTTGCTGAATGTCCTCTATTGCCTTGCCGATGAACTCCTGAGTGCCTGGTGCCACTCGCTGGCTGCCTTCTCCTGGGAAGCGTGCTCTGAAGAGCGCCTCCACATGGTGCCTGATCGCCACTCTCATGACATTAGCTAGGTCCGAGGCCCTCCAAAGGAGAGCCTCCGAGCCCAGCATGATAGGGGCGCCGGGCGCGCCTTCCTATGCGATGGGTGAATGAAAGTGCAACTATCCCTAGGTGGTTTTGGTAATTAATAACAACATATAGCTCATTGAGCTAATGTTATTCCAAGACTACTATTTCAGGAAAGCTCAATGAATGGCATGGCATGGATGATGAAAGTGGATCCCTCAAAATACTAATGACAAAGGATTGGCTCAAGCTCAAAAGCTCAAGACTCTTCATTTTACATTTTAGTGATCCAAGATCACATTGAGTCTATAGGAAAAGCCAATACTATCAAGGAGGGATGAGGTGTTGCTTAATGAGCCTCTTGCTTCATGTGCTTAGTGATATGCTCCAAAACCCTCAACTACTTTCCCACATCCACAAATGACCTAAACCCAAAGCCAAAATCGGTCACACTGATTCTTCTATACGGCGCCACCGATTCCAGAAGTCATAGCCACTGCCACAAACCCTAAGCAAATCGGTCTTACCGATAGGGATCTCGGTCTCACCGAGATGGGGTTGTAATCTCTCTGTTTCCCTTCGTAACGTTTTGGTCTAACCGAAGTGAGGAATCGGTCCCACCGAGATTGCAATGTAAACTCTCTGTTTCCTTTTTGTAACATTTCGGTCTCACCGAAAAGAGAAAACCGGTCCCACCGAGTTTACCTGACCAACTCTCTGGAAAGCTTATTACCAAATCGGTCTCACCGAGTTTGTGTAATCGGTCTTACTGAGATTTCATTATGCCCTAACCCTAACCGAATCGGTCTCACCGAGATTCATGTCAGTCCCACCGAAAATCACTAACGGTCACTAGGTTTTCTAAATCGGTTCGACCGAGTTTAACGATTCGGTCCCACCGAGTTTGGTAAATTGTGTGTAACGGTTAGATTTTGTGTGGAGGCTATATATACCCCTCCACCTCCTCTTCATTCATGGAGAGAGCCATCAGAACGAACCTACACTTCCAACTTACCATTTCTGAGAGAGAACCACCTACTCATGTGTTGAGGCCAAGATATTCCATTCCTACCATATGAATCTTGATCTCTAGCCTTCCCCAAGTTGCTTTCCACTCAAATCTTCTATCCACCAGATCCAAAACCTATGAGAGAGAGTTGAGTGTTGGGGAGACTATCATTTGAAGCACAAGAGCAAGGAGTTCATCATCAACGCACCATTTGTTACTTCTTGGAGAGTGGTGTATCCTAGATTGGCTAGGTGTCACTTGGGAGCCTCCGACAAGATTGTGGAGTTGAACCAAGGAGTTTGTAAGGGCGAGGAGATCGCCTACTTCGTGAAGATCTACCGCTAGTGAGGCAAGTCCTTCGTGGGCGACGGCCATGGTGGGATAGATAAGGTTACTTCTTCGTGGACCCTTCGTGGGTGGAGCCCTCCGTGGACTCGCGCAGTCGTTACCCTTCGTGGGTTGAAGTCTCCATCAACGTGGATGTACGATAGCACCACCTATCGGAACCACGCCAAAAACATCCGTGTCTCCAATTGCGTTTGAATCCTCCAAACCCTTCCCTTTACATTCTTGCAAGTTGCATGCTTTAATTTCTGCTGCCTATATACTCTTTGCATGCTTGCTTGAATTGTGTGATGATTGCTTGACTTTTTCTAAAATAGCTAAAATCTGCCAAACTCTAAAATTGGGAAAAGGTTAAGTTTTTATTGGTCAAGTAGTCTAATCACCCCCCCCTCTAGACATACCTCAAGGTCCTACAAGTGGTATCAGAGCTTTGGTCTCCATTTGCTTTGATCTCCATAGCTTTTGGTGGTCATAGCCTTGGTTGCACAACCTAGGAGAGTATGGCGTCTAGCGAGGGAAATTATCACCGTAGAGGTCCTTACTTTGATGGTACTAATTTTGCTAGTTGGAAGCATAAGATGAAAATGCATATTCTTGGACATAACCTCGCCGTTTGGGCAATTATTTGTATTGGCTTGCAAGGTGAATTTTTTGATGGGAGAGAACCGAACCGTGAAGCTAATGCGGAAGAATTGAAGATGCTGCAATACAACGCTCAAGGTTGTGATATCATCTTCAACGGATTGTGCCCCGAAGAATTCAACAAAATCAGCCGTCTTGAGAATGCAAAGGAAATTTGGGATACTTTGATTGATATGCATGAAGGTACTGAGTCTGTCAAGGAATCCAAGTTGGATGTGCTCCAGAGTCAGCTTGACAAGTTCAAAATGAAGGATGGTGAAGGTGTCGCTGAAATGTACTCTAGGCTTGCTCTTATCACAAATGCGATTGCCGGCTTAGGGAGTGAAGAGATGACCGACAAATTCATCATCAAGAAGATTCTAAGAGCATTAGATGGAAAGTATGATACCGTGTGCACATTGATCCAAATGATGCCAAACTACAAAGATCTCAAGCCAACGGAAGTCATTGGAAGAATTGTTGCTCATGAGATGTCACTCTAGGATAAGGAGGAACTTCACAACAAGTCAAGTGGTGCTTACAAAGCCTCAAGTGAAGCCCCCACATCATCAAGTGAGAAACCAACCTTCAATGAAGAATTGAGCTTAATGGTGAAGAACTTCAACAAATTCTACAAGAGTAGAAGCAAAGAAAGAAGCTCCAAGTCGAGGTCATACAATGACAAAAGATCTAGTCGAGAGCGCAATTGCTACAATTGTGGGAGACCCGAACACTACTCCAATAAGTGTATAGCACCCTACAAAAGAAGAGAAGATTCTCCAAGAAGAAGGAGCAAAAGAGAAGAATCACCACCAAGAGAGAGGAGGAGTAGAGATGATCGTTATGAACGAAGACCCTCACAGAGAAGCAAGGATTCGGAAAGGAAGGACAAGTCATCAAGGAGCTACACAAAACGAAGACATCAAGCTCATGTTGGTGAATGGGTATCTGGCTCCGACTCCGACAATCACTCCGAGAGAAGCTATCACTCTGACTCCGAATATACTCAAGATGAACGTGTTGCCGTTCTAGCACTTGTGTCATCCAACTCCTACGACATATTTGATTCACCAAATGAAGGTGTTGGAAGATGCTTCATGGCCAAAGGTCCAAAGGTAACACATCCTGAGTATGTTGATTTCAATAGTGATGAAGATGACTTGCTAGTGGATGATGATTTACTTGTTGACAACTCTAGTGATGAATACTATGATGAAACGTCAATTAATCATGCTAATCAAGATAAAACGAATGACAATGATAAGGAGAAGATTGAGCTTCTAACTAAAGAACTAAACTCTCTTAAGTTAGCTCATGAAACTATCTACGAAGATCATCGAGAACTTTTAAGGGCTCATGAGAAGTTACGCTTTGAAAAGCTCAATCTTGAGCAAGAGCATGAGTTCTTAAAAGCAACCAATGATGATCTCTGCAAGAAAAGTTCTTCTTAAATGCCAAGCGTTTACTCTTATCTACTTACATGCCTCAAGTCAAGTCTAGTAACAAGTACAAGAAAGATACTTCCTCTAGTGGTAACAATAATAATGTCAAATCCAATATTGTTGCTTCTAGTAGTTCTCTTGATTCCACTAATGATTCTCTTAGCCAAGTTACACTTGAGCAAGAAAATAGCTTATGGAAGGAAATTATAGAGAAAGGTGTTTACAAGAGCCTTGCCGGGAGTAAGCAATTCGAGGAAATTGTACACAAGCAAGGAAGGCACCGGAAGAATCAAGGTGTTGGTTTTGAACGAAAGTTCAATGCCAATGGAGTTGAGTGGGAGGAAGATCAATACCCCAAGACTAAGTTTGTTCCTCAACAAGAGAAGTATGATCCTACTTCCTTCAAGGGAACACAAGCTCAAGATGATCTTCCACCACAAAACCACAAGAACAAAGGCAAGGACAAGCTTCAAGAAGAGATTGATGCATTTGAAGAAGCACCTAAAGCCTCGTTCAAGTGGGTTCCCAAGACTACGTCAGGTTCTACTTCATCAAGTACAACTACAACTCCAAGGATTCCCATCAAGATGATGTGGATCCCGAAGAAGAAGAACTAGAGAGTTCTTGAGGGTGACTCCGCCAACATTCTTCACTCATATCATTTTGGCAAGAACAAGTGCAATCAACTTCCACATCTTGCACTAGTTCAAGGAGTCACAAACCCTCATGTTGGTAAGTCAAGGGACAAGGTAACCTAAAGATTTCATGGACATCATCTTGTGTGTGCATCACTCTATGTCTATGGATATTCTTGTTTGTTCCTTGTGGTACTAACCCATGTAGGTAAGTTGAAAGTGCAACTCACTCCAAAGGATTGCTCCAAATGATCTACACCAACATTGAGCATCCACATCTTCAACACCTACATGAAGTCATCATCGACAAAACCCAAGGTTAGTTCATCCCTCTAAGGGGGGATCTCACATCTAGGGGGAGCTTAACTCTAAGAATTGAGTCAAAGCAACTCTAATGGTGTGAACACATCAATGCATTATGTAAAAGTGGTAACCCCACTTGAGCTTAAACGATGAGTATGACCTATGATCAAATGTTCTCATTTGACTCCTAAGTCAATATACTCATATATAGATGACCTAGTCATCGCCAATTGTTTGATAGATGCTAGAATTGGTTGTGCATGCTTTGCCACATATTTCATTTGCCATCTTATTGTGTGAGCATGTTGGTGCATATTTTACTCATTCAAGGATATGCACTTGCTGTTTTGATTCTTGGGTTTCTTTTCTTTTAGCCAAGTGGATGGACAAGAATGCCTAAGAACCTTCTTTGGCTATCTATGCTTTTCTCATCTCAAACTCTATTCATGCTACATCACAAAATTTGATCAAGTCAGATTCGAACCACTCTGTGTGAGGAGCACTCGGAGTCCCCGATTCGTCATAGACTTAAACTTCCAAAGCCTCTTTGTAATTCTCGGTCAGACCGATTCCTCCATTTCGATCCTACCGAGATCACCAAGTTGATCTGAGTTTTCAATCTCGGTGCAACCGATTTGAACTTCTCGGTCTCACCGATTTGTCAGAATCAACACGTTATGCATCTCAGTGCCACCGAGTTGTTCCACTCGGTCACACCGACAGGGTCAGGCTATATATAGCCACGGGCAAAATTTTGGAAATTTCTCCGAAACCCTTCGCCCGCGCAATAGCTTGCTCTGCCATCGGAGGTCTTCGGATCGTCTCCTCGTTGCCAGCAGCCTCCTATCGCTGGTCTCCGCTGCCGTCAATGGATTTCGTCCCCACCGTTGCCGCCATAGCAAGTCCACCGCCAAGTTAGGGTATGGACTTGATATTTGTGCTATCCATGTCTGATTCCAGGCACATTGTATCTTTATTGAATCTTGCCATGATTGAAACTCTTCTATCCAGCCAAAGTAGTCCATAGATTAGATGAGATTCAAATTTTTAGGGTTAGGTTTCCGACGAAACCATATCGGACCCACCGAGTTGAAAAACTCGGTCTCACCGATTTGGCATATGCCATTGCACTAGTGACTCTCGGTCTGACCGAGAATTACTAATCGGTGCGACCGATTTGAGGATTCTGTGAAACCCTAGCAGTCTCGGTGCCATCAACCGTGACTCGGTCCAACCGAGATCATCGCTTAGGTTCTAAAACTGCTTCGTATCACCGAGTTTGAAAATCGGTTGATCCAAAATGCTTTCGTGGAAAACTAAAACTGAACTTTTGAATCATTCTTTTGCAAAAATCTCTGCATTTTGTGATGCTCATGTATTCTATCTCATCTATAACTCTTCACGGGTCAGAGATCAGCTTTTGAAGTATGTCGATCGAGTGACAGCGTAACAGGTCAAGAGAGCAGATGGACTTGAGTGAGGGCACTAGTCCCTCAACTACAGATGAAGGGAGCAGAAGTACTCCTAGCAATTTGCCTAAGGCTGCAACTAGGCAAAGGAGGAAGAGAGCTTCAGATTCTGAGGATGAAGATTACAAAGCTGAGGAAGATGAGGCCACTTCCAAGAAGGTGGTTGTCGGTGTCAAAACCGGCGGATCTCGGGTAGGGGGTCCCGAACTGTGCGTCTAGGCGGATGGTAACATGAGACGAGGGACGCAATGTTTTTACCCAGGTTCGGGCCCTCTCGATGGAGGTAAAACCCTACGTCCTGCTTGATTAATATTGATGATATGGGTAGTACAAGAGTAGATCTACCACTAGATCAAGGAGGCTAAACCCTAGAAGCTAGCCTATGGTATGATTGTTGAGATGTATGTTCGTCCTACGGACTAAGGCCCTCCGGTTTATATAGACACCGGAGAGGCTAGGGTTACACAGAGTCGGTTACAATGGTAGGAGATCCTCATATCCGTATTGCCAAGCTTGCCTTCCACGCCAAGGAAAGTACCTTCCGGACACGAGCCGGAGTCTTCAATCTTCCATCTTCGTAGTCTGGGTGTCCGGCGGATATTGATAGTCCGGCTGTCCGGACACCCCCTAGTCCAGGACTCTCTTAGTAGTCCCCGAACCAGGCTTCAATGACGATAAGTCCAACGTGCTTTGTAGTCTTCGGCGTTGCAAGGCGGGTTCTACCTTCAAATCCCATGTACCTACCGGATAGTGTCCGGCTTCATCTTGAACACTGTGCTCCTCGGCTTCTACGCCAAATTATGACCCTCTTCCACGCGTCGCACGAATGCGAAAAGCCAGGGTGTTTTTTACATTTAACCCCCTAATTGTGCGAGTCATCCGCCTATAAAAGAGGCAAGGATCCAGATCCAAACAACACCGTCTTCCTCCCGTGTATACTCCATCGAAGCGCCTTTGACCTAGAAATCCATTCCACCATGGATCGTCAACGCGGCTCTTCCTCACGCGCTCCCAGCCCATCGCCAGGGAATTGGAGGAGGTGCTCTATTTCGCACAATGAGCTAGTGAAGCTCCAAACGGAGGGGTTTCTTCCTCCGGCCTTCATGGTCCCAAATCCGAGCCGGACTGGTTACTTACTAAGGTGGGAGGCAAAGGAGGACACTCCAAGCCCTAACAAGGGGAGCGAGTGTGCTTCGTCCCCTATCCGATAAGGGGCTCGGATTTCCAATACATCCGCTCCTCGCAGAGCTCAAGTTCTACGGACTCCAGCTCCACCACCTCACGCCCGCCTCAGGCTGCTGCATATCGCGGGTACGTAGCTCATGAGCTATTCCCGGCATCGAGCCCCATTTAGCATTGTGGAAGAGGCTGTTTTGCCTCGCACTCGCTCTCACCAGGGGTCCATATATCAAGTGGGCGGCGCCAAATATGGCGCATCGCCGGGACCGGATACCTATCCGGTACTCCCAAGAAGGCGTCCAAGATCGCCCTCGGAGTGGTTTTATATAGTAGACGCCCGTTGCTCGACCCGATCCGGATCGGCCTCCGGAGTTTGATGCTACTCCCTTGAAGAACGCCTCACCGGCGCTCATGAGCCCCCGCTTGGAGGAAGACAAGAGCGCCCATTACTTGATGGGCCGGATAAGATTGATGGCTCATTCGGCCCGACCATGATTGGAGTCATGGTGACGCATCAAGTGGGGGTGCAGCCGCTGCATCGAGGCCACCCCAAGTGGGATTTCAACGGGAAGACGACGCTACCGCACGGCCACAAAGGGTCGGGTTTGACCGAGGATCCGTGAAGATCCCGTCCGCCTGTACAAGGGGAGAAGGAGGACTTCTTCGCCAACCCTTTGGATGGGTTTTCCATGATCAACCCTAGAGGATGGGTGTTTAACACCTCAAGGGTTCCACCTGTGCTTTCAAGTTTAAGCTTCTTACATTATGTCTTCGTGCAGGTCTATGCCGGATCGTGGAGGACATGGTGAGTCCTGCTCCACAACCCGAGGATCCGAAGGATCCTCGGTCCGCCTCCAAGAGGATCCGGACATCGAGGTGGAGCTGATCAACGGGTGTATCACCAGCTCAGCATAGACAATGCTTTGGTCGCCATTACGGCGAACTACCCCGGGCTAAGTTTGGCTTCCCAGGTGACCACAACCGAAGTCCGGACACCGTCATCTTATCCTTGCCTATTTCTGACTTTCGCGAACGATGGTATCTTGCAGGAAGCGCCATTACGGCGGGAAGCCGAGCCTGCGGCGGCCGACCTATAGAGGTCATTCCGAACTAGCAGGTGGAAAAGGAGCGTCGTGCGGACAAAAACGTCGCCCCAGAGGTATAGCTCGTGTTTGAACTTTTAGAGCAATGTTCCGAGGAAACGTCTAAGTGCTCATGATCTTTGTAGGAGAAAGAGCGCCACGGATCATGAGCGCAGGAATTGCCGACCCGACCAACACCAGCCAGGCTCCAGCGCCCGGACTGGAGGGGGAGGCAAGCGCAAGACGCGAACCGGATCCTACTCCAACGGAGGATACCGACAGACTGTCCGCCACCAAGTCTGAGGTGGAGAGTGCTATGAATCATAGGCGCCGCCGGACAGTATTTCAAGAAGCGTGCTTTTCCCCTGAGGCATTGGATGCCTTTAACGCAGGGGACGCGCATCTGCGTGCTGCTCAAAATGGTTTTACCAGAGCCACGGAGTAGTATGTGAAAGACATACGGGTAAGGGAAATTTAATGGTTGTATATACCAGTAGCCCCCGAGACTTAAATTAGTTATGCTAACTGATTTAAGGATCATTTGACATTTCAGGCACTCAACGAGAAGAATGCCCAGCTGTCTCGGGAGCTGCAAGATTGCAAGGCTCAACTTGAAGCCGCACTTGCTGCCGCAGGAGGAGACGGAAAGACCCCTCCTGGTAACACATTTGTATAAATTAATATAAAGCGCCAAGGCGGCGTGCGTCTAGGGTCTGATAAGAATGTTGCGAGTACCGCGGACAAGATCCGGACAGCAAACATTGCTGCGCCAGACTAAAGGTCATGCGAGTGTGCTGAATAGGGTTCAGCAGGAAAGGAACAAGCTCCAAGATGCCAACGCCAAGCTCGGAGAAGAGCTGAAAGGCGCACAGGCCGAGCTGTCCGGCTCCGTCAAGGAGAATCAACGACTTCGTCGCGGCATATATAGTAAGTGCTCGAGCGAACTCTTTTGAAAAGAAGAGTTCGGCGAGGAAGTAATCTGATATGATATGTCTTGTAGGTATACTCACAGGTCGTCCTGCAGGGGAGATGCCCATATCAATGGGTGATCAACTTCCCGAACTGTTGCAACTACTCGACCGAGTTCGGCAGGCGATGAGCGGCGTCGTTCAGGCTTTATGGCCAGCCCTCACCATACCCGAGGGCCTTGGGGAGCTTGCGGAGAAGCTGCAAGGAGTGCGGCAGCGCTTCCGGTTGTGGAAGATATCGGCTTGCCGTCAAGGTGCCAGGGAGGCCTGGGCCATGGTGAAGACGCGGTACAAGAAGGCGGACCCCAACTACATGGCCGAAGTTGGACCGGTGGGGCCCGATGGGAAGGAGATCCCTGTGAGTTTAGTGTACAACCAAGTAGAGTTGGCTGCTAAGTTTTCCCAACGGGGCTGTAAACTAGACAGCCTGTTAGACGGGATTGAGGAAGAATACAATCAATAAATATGATAATGTATGCTATCCTTTAAAATGACATGTGAAATGCCTTCTAGCCGGATTGTAGATCGTTTGTCTTTGCCAACCTTTTCGCTTCGACCTCGGGACCCTAGAGTCCGGAGTGTGTCCGAATACCTTTTTGGTTAAGAAACAACCGTGGTATGCATGGAGACTAGGCGTAGGGGTCATTAGTGCTTTATCAGACAAGTGCCCAACTAGTTATGTTATATTACATGGTTAGTAAGAAACATCTTCCAGGGAGAATAGTTCCGTTAAGGGTTCCTTTCGCTGGGGAGGCATGCCCTAAAGTGCATGTCCGGACTGCAAAGAGAGCACTAAAACATCTGGGGGCAGATAGATAAATAAGCGAAAAATCATCTTTTAAATCACCGACCGAATATTCTCTTAAGAACGCTAGCTTTCGGCTTCACCCAGTCTGAGGTACACATCCGGTGACCCGCAAGAATAATCGCAGAGGTGCTCCCTTTACCTCTTAGCCGAACAATCAGGAACGTAGGGGTAAGCACAGGAGCCAGGCAACCCAGCTTGGCCAAAACTTAAGTCATATCGATGCATATAATGGCAATTAAAAGGGACATGTGGAAGCTTGACACATGTGTTGGGTATGAAACCCGTATAGTTGAGCTTCTGTAAAAGAAGCCCCCAGGAATAATGAGTGCGGATGGCACATCATGCGATTCAAAGAACGCGAAAATGGGCCCCAAGGGCTTTTTAGTTAAAAAGATAAAAGGAGAAACAAAAGACAGCCAAGTATAAAAGGTTGACGGGGAAGGGACGAACTCTTAGTCCGCGCTAGGCATAGAATCGTCAGAGTCGGGCTGCGTTCCATGGGTTCGGCTCGAGTCGGTTGTCCGACGATTTTCGTAGACGGTATGCTCCGCCGGTCAGTACTTGATCAATAATGAAGGGCCTTCCCATCCGGGCTTAAGCTTGTCCTTTTCTTGTCCGCAGCGAGAACTAGTTCGCCAACGTTGTAAGTCTTGGCCCGTACTTCTCTGCTTTGATATCTTCGGGGCTGCTGCTGATAGAATGCGGAACGAGCCTTCGCGACGTCGCGTTCTTCCTCCAATTTGTCCAAGCTGTCCTGCCGATCTAGCTCGGGTTCTCTTTCCTCATACATGCGCACTCGAGGTGAGTCATGAATAATGTCGCAGGGCAAGACTGCCTCTGCGCCGTATACCATAAAGAATGGTGTGAATCCGGTGGTACGGTTAGGCGTTGTCCGCAGCCCCCAGAGTACGGAGTCGAGCTCCTCGACCCATTGGGTGTCGAATTTAGTGAGTGACCTCACTAGTCCGGGTTTAATGCCGCCATTATTAGACCATTTGCTCTTTCCACTTGACCGTTGGTTTGAGGGTGATAGATCGACGATAGTCGAGCTTGATGCCCATATTTTTGCACCATGACTTAACCTCGTCGGCCGTGAAATTCGTGCCGTTGTCGGTGATGATGCTGTGGGGACTCCGTAGCGGTGTACCACCTCTGATATAAAGTCTATCACTGGTCCGGACTCTGCCGTTTTGACCGGTTTGGCCTCTATCCATTTGGTGAATTTATCCACCATGACCAATAGGTACTTTTTCTTGTGGGTTCCCCTTTAAGGGGTCCAACCATGTCAAGCCCCCAGACCGCGAACAGCCAGGTAATGGGTATGGTTTTGAGGGCTGTGGGTGGCATATGGCTCTGATTAGCAAAGAGCTGACAACCAACGCATCGCTGGACCAAGTCTTGTGTGTCTGCCTGAGCCGTCGGCCAATAAAATCCTGTACGGAATGCCTTTCCTACCAGGGCCCGGGCTGCTGCGTGGTATCCGCCTAGTCCGCATGAATTTCAGCCAGGAGGTTTCGCCCCTCTTCTTCGGAGATACACCTTTGAAGGACTCCGGTAGTACTTTTCTTATAAAGTTCTCCCTCATGGACCTTGTAGGCCTTCGATCGCCGCACTATGCAGCGGGCCTCATTTTGGTCCTCGGGAAGTTCCTGCCAAAGTAAGTAGGCTAGGAAAGGCTCTGTCCACGCGGCGATTACTGCCATTATGTCGTGGGCGGAGGGTGTTATGTTATCTGCCAAATCACCGATTGGTGCGGTTTTCTCCGGTTTGTCGCTGCCGGGCTCTTCTCCCATAGTACGGATGGCTTGAAAAGCCGTTCCAGGAAGATATTTGGAGGGACAGCATCACGTTTTGCGCCGATGCGTGCCAGGATGTCGGCCGCTTGGTTATTATCTCGGGCTATGTGATGGAATTCGAGTCCTTCAAACTGAGCTGACATTTTTAGGACAGCGTTACGATATGCTGCCATTTTCGGATCCTTGGCGTCGAAATCTCCATTTATTTGGGATATTGCGAGGTTTGAGTCCCCGCGCACCTCTAGGCGTTGGATGCCCATGGAGACCGCCATCCGGAGACCATGTAATAGGGCCTCGATTCGCTGCATTGTTGGAGTCTGTGTACATTATTTGAAGTACATATCGATCAGATCTCCGGTGGGGACGCCAAGACGACGCCAAACCCCCATCCGCCAACATTTTGGAGCCGTCGAAGTGCATAGTACATTGAGTATGCGCCGTACTTTTAGGGAGTTCGCTTCATCCATTCGGCGACAAGTCAGCCAAAACTTGTGACTTTATGGCTCGTCGAGGTTTGTAAGTGATGTCGAATGGTAAGAGCTCAATTGCCCATTTTGCGATCCTGCCCGCTAAGTCGCGGTTATTTATAATGTCATTGAGTGGCACTTCTGAGGCCACTGTAATCGAACACTCTTGAAAGTAGTGCCGAAGCTTCCGAGACGCCATGAACACCGCATATGCTATCTTCTGATAGTGCGGGTAACGGGATTTGCAGGGGGTTAACACAGTGGATACATAATACACTGGTTTTTGAAGAGGGAATTTATGCCCTTCTGTCGCTTGTTCGACGACGAGGACCGCACTAACAACTTGATGCGTTGCTGCGATGTATAACAACATTGGTTCGCCCAGGGTGGGCGCAGCCAGGACCGGATTTGTTGCCAGTATGGCCTTTATTTCTTTGAGTCCGGCAGTGGCGGCATCCGTCCACTCGAAGTGTTTGGTGTGCCTTAGGAGGCGATAGAGGGGCAACGCCTTTTCTCCTAAACGGGAGATGAAGCGGCTTAAAGCTGCCACGCATCCTGTTAATTTTTGTATTTGCTTGAGGTCTTTTGGAATATCAAACTGTGACAGAGCCCGGATTTTGGCCGGATTTGCTTCAATTCCTCTACCGGATATGATGAAGCCCAAGCAGCTTTCCGGTGGTACGCCGAAAACGCATTTTTACGGATTCAACTTGATGTCATATGCTCTGAGGTTGTCGAATGTGAGCCTCAAATCGTCTACTAAAGTTTCGACGTGTTTTGTTTTGATGACTACGTCGTCTACGTATGCCTCGACTGTTTTGCCGATCTGGGTGGCCAGACATGTTTGAATCATGCGCTGATATGTTGCGCCGGCATTTTTGAGTCCGAAGGGCATCGTGTTGAAGAAGAATGGTTCATATGGAGTGATGAATGCCGTTGCGGCTTGATCTGCTTCCGCCATCTTGATTTGATGATAGCCAGAGTATGCGTCAAGAAGCACAATGAATCGTGCCCTGCTGTGGCATGATAATTTGATCGATGCGGGGGAGAGGGAAGGGATCCTTTGGGCAGGCCTTATTGAGGTCTTTAAAGTCAACACAGAGGCGCCAGGATTTATCCTTCTTTGGTACCATCACCAGATTTGCTAGCCAGTCCGGATGTTTGATATCTCTAATGAATCCGGCTTCCAATAACTTGGCTAGCTCTTCTCCCATTGCCTGTCGTTTGGGCTCGGAAAATCGTCAAGAGCCTGTTTGATCGGCTTAAATCCTTTTAGGATGTTTAGGCTGTGTTCGCCAACTGCGAGGGATTCCGGCATGTCCGAGGGATGCCAAAGCGAAGATATCCCAATTTTCCCGGGAATTCGCGTAGTCTTGGCGTCAACTTCGGTTCAACTGCGCCCGATGGAGGCCGCTTTTGTTGGGTCCGTTGGTGGACCTGAAATTTTATTATCTCATCTGCTGGCTTGAAGGAAGTGGACTTGGATCTTTTATCAAGTATCACGTCGTCCCTGTTCACCGTAGAGCGTAGCGCGGTGAGTTCCTCTGCCGCTAAGGCTTCGGATAGTGCCTCGAGGGCTAGTGCGGCTGTCTTATTTTCAGCGCGGAGTGCTATGTCCGGATCGCTAGCGAGAGTGATTACCCCGCTGGGCCCAGGCATTTTGAGCTTCATGTACCCGTAATGGGGTATTGCTTGAAAGATTGTGAATGCCTCTCGTCCTAATATGGCGTGATAGCCACTGCTGAACGGGGCCACCTGGAACGTGACCTCTTCGGATCTGTAATTGTCCGGAGAGCCGATCACCACATCGAGTGTGATTTTTCCGTGCAGCGCTTCACTGGCTAGGGATTATTCCTCTAAAGGTTGTGCTGCTTCGCTCAATACGGCTCCAATCGATTTCCATTTTTCGCAGAGTTTCCTCGTAGATGAGGTTTAGTCCGCTGCCGCCATCCATGAGGACTTTTGTCAGTCGAAAGCCGTCCACAATGGGACTGAGTACCAGTGCGGCTGGGGCTCTGGTTGTTCGAGACGTGGGGCTCAAAGTCCAAGGAGTTTCCAAATTCGGAAATTTGGCTTGCTGGACGCAATCCAGTGAGTCCGGGGCGATGCATGATTTTAAATTCCATGCTCGATTGATGTCGGTCCCTCCGCGAGGATCCGGCATGGAGGGTTCGGGAATCCGGACATGAATTTTCTTCAACATTGGCAAAGAGTTGCCATATTGTTCCTCCACCACAGAGACGTGGTGGGTGGCCTGGGGAGAGTTGATCTCTCTCAGATCGGTTTTAAGCCCAATCTGGTTATAGTCCGTAGCGACTCCCAAGGCGGCGATGCGATCCAAGAGCTCATTGACAGACGAGAGCTCGATTGGATCTAACTGTTCGGCAGCTTTAGGGCTGACGCGAAGATTGCTTCCGATGACTTGAGAAGTCATTGCCTCTTCGGCCAAAGAGGCACTTGCAAGGAAAGATACATCATCCAAACCTCAGAAAGTCCCCACTGGTGCAACTATGAAGTTCACAATTGAATCAGAGGATGATGGTGATCAGGACAAGAAAAAGAAGAGAGCAAGAACCACAACTGCCAAGGTCCTTGGAAAGCCCTCTATGAGAAGAGATTCTGAAGAAGAGGAAGAGGATGCTGCACACCTAAGGCACCTAAGCTTATGGGTGATGCAATCAGATCAGGGGCTGCAACATCCAAGCCCAAGGAAGCACCCAAAGCTGCCTCCAAGGCCAAGCAAGTTCCAAAGAGGAATACTAGGAGTATTCCAGCTGCTGAGAAGAACAAGGCCCCAGTGCCCAATGTTGCTGAAGATGAAGATGAAGAAGGACAGGTCCTTAGAAAGCTCAAGACCAAGATACCAGACCACAATGATGTCCATCCTGTGGCTGAGGACATGAGAATCAGGAAGGATTCAGGGCTGAGACTGTGGAGGATGGAAGATCCATATGCTTCAAGAAGAAGAACTGCTGTTGACTACAGGTTCCATACAAAGGAATAGCAGGACTTCTATGAAACAATTTTGTTGGATAATAAGCCTATAGTCTGTGACATGAGGTGGGTCGACTGGACCTACATCAAGGACAATGAAGAGCACTATCCTGGAGTGCAAGAAAGTTTTGTTGCTTGTGGAGTTGCTGATTTTGTTGGACCGAAGTTCACCAACTGGAATGATGAGCTTATCATGCAGTTCTACTCCACAGCACATCTTTACCCAGATGGTAGAATTGTTTGGATGCCTGAAGGTACAAGGTACCAGTCCACTGTTGAAGAATGGGCAAGTCTGATAAATGCCGCCAAGGAGGATGAGGATGACATGGACATTTATGCAAAGAAGAAGTTGGGTCACAACTCCATGGCTCACATGTACAAGGAGATTCCAGACAAGGCAGTAGAGACTCACAAGTTTGGATCAGTTCACTTTCTGCTGTCAGGGTTGCCAACCATCAATTGGATTATGAGGCACACTCTGTTGCCCAAGTCTGGTGACCATAACATGATCAGAGGGCATGCCATCAACATGTTGCATGTGTTTGATGTGCCATAGATGTTCAAAGTCATGAGCCTCATAATTGAAACAATCAAGAGGACTGCAGCAGATCAGAAGAGGAGTTGTGGATATGCACCTCAGATTCAGGAATTGATCAGCTCAAAGATGGGCAAAGGGAAATATCAGTTGGATAAGGAACATTTTCCACTTTATCCAGACTTTGAGGACAATGAGGTTGTCATGAATGAAGATGATCCACAATCAGTTCAAGCTTAGGAGAAGAAGGAGAAGGCAAAGAAGGAGAAGGCTGCCAAGATGCCAACTCAAGAGGAGGCATCTGAATATTTCTTGAAAACCAAAAAGGAGCAGCTTGGTTACTTGATAGCATCTACATTGAGGATTGAGAAAGGACTGGCCACCCTCACTCAGAATCAGGAGAGCCTTGAGAGAATCATGGAACAAAAATTCTATGATCTAGATGTCAAAGTAACTGAGATTCAGTCAGTTGTAGAGCAGGTGCAGGATGACATGCAGGAGAGGAAGGGCGAGACAACCACTGATGCATTTGCCAAAGTGCGTAGAGCCCAGAGGTCAGTTGCAGTGCCGATGGCACACTAGAGCAACAACTTCAGCACCAGCCATCGCCCCAACAGTTCAAAGGCAACCAGCTCCAAGATCCACTCCAAACCCTCTACTTCAACTCAAGCCTTCGTCCAAGGAGCTATCAGACACCACCACCGAATATCAAGCCTGAGAGTCGATCTAGCACTATGCATTTTCTATGAACTTTTTGGTAACTTGTTGCCAAAGGAGGAGAAAAATGTATAGATCATAGACTTCGAGAGAGAGAGAGTGTGTGTGTGTGTGTTGCTTTTATTCTCTCTTGCTTTATTTGGTGATTTTTCAAACTTTGTTTGCTTTTGGTTGAGATACTATGCTTGTGAGACATTGATGATCATGTGTTTGATCATAAGCTCTATGCATGCTTGATATTATCCTATCTATCTTATGTGATCACTCACTATGCTTAGTGATGAGTGCATGTATTCATTGTTTATTATTTTGAGCGCTCCACCAAGATGTAATTGACATGGAAGAGTAACCCATGAGCCTAATTCATTGTGCATTTGCAGTCCAAAGCAAATATTAACCCATGCACAAATTTAGGGGGAGCTCTTGCTCATCACATACTTCTCAAAGCGACGATGTTATTCAATCTTATTATCATTTGTCAAAGCTTTGATCTATATGTTGTCATCAATTACCAAAAAGGGGGAGATTGAAAGTGCAACTATCCCTAGGTGGTTTTGGTAATTCATAACAACATATAGCTCATTGAGCTAATGCTATTCCAAGACTATTATTTCAGGAAAGCTCAATGAATGGCATGGCATGGATGATGAAAGTGGATCCCTCAAAATACTAAGGACAAAGGATTGGCTCAAGCTCAAAAGCTCAAGACTCTTCATTTTGCATTTTAGTGATCCAAGATCATATTGAGTCTATAGGAAAAGCCAATACTATCAAGGAGGGATGAGGTGTTGCTTAATGAGCCTCTTGCTTCATGTGCTTAGTGATATGCTCCAAAACCCTCAACTACTTTCCCACATCCACAAGTGACCTAAACCCAAAGCCAAAATCGGTCACATCGATTCTTCCTATCCAGCGCCACCGATTCCAGAAGTCATAGCCACTGCCACAAACCCTAAGCAAATCGGTCTTGCCGATAGGGATCTCGTTCTCACCAAGATGGGGTTGTAATCTCTCTGTTTCCCTTCGTAACGTTTCGGTCTAACCGAAGTGAGCGGTCGGTCCCACCGAGATTGCAATGTAAACTCTCTATTTCCTTTTTGTAACATTTCGGTCTCACCGAAAAGAGCAAATCGGTCCCACCGAGTTTACCTGACCAACTCTCTGGAAAGCTTATTACCAAATCGGTCTCACCGAGTTTTTGTAATCGGTCTTACCAAGATTACGTTATGCCCTAACCCTAACCGAATCGGTCTCACCGAGATGCATGTCAGTCCCACCAAAAATCACTATCGGTCACTAGGTTTACTAAATCGGTCCGACCGAGTTTAACGATTCGGTCCCACCGAGTTTGGTAAATTGTGTGTAACGGTTAGATTTTGTGTGGAGGCTATATATACCCCTCCACCACCTCTTCATTCGTGGAGAGAGCCATCAGAATGAACCTACACTTCCAACTTACCATTTCTGAGAGAGAACCACCTACTCATGTGTTGAGGCCAAGATATTCCATTCCTACCATATGAATCTTGATCTCTAGCCTTCCCCAAGTTGCTTTCCACTCAAATCTTCTTTCCACCTGATCCAAAACCTATGAGAGAGAGTTGAGTGTTGGGGAGACTATCATTTGAAGTACAAGAGCAAGGAGTCATCATCAACGCACCATTTGTTACTTCTTGCAGAGTGGTGTCTCCTAGATTGGCTAGGTGTCACTTGGGAGCCTCCGACAAGATTGTGGAGTTGAACCAAGGAGTTTGTAAGGGCAAGGAGATCGCCTACTTCGTGAAGATATACCGCTAGTGAGGCAAGTCCTTCGTGGGCGACGGCCATGGTGGGATAGACAAGGTTGCTTCTTCGTGGACCCTTCGTGGGTGGAGCCCTCCGTGGACTCAAGGCAAGCCGTTACCCTTCGTGGGTTGAAGTCTCCATCAACGTGGATGTACGATAGCACCACCTATCGGAACCACGCCAAAAACATCCGTGTCTCCAATTGCGTTTGAATCCTCCAAACCCTTCCCTTTACATTCTTGCAAGTTGCATGCTTTCATTTCCGCTGCCTATATACTCTTTGCATGCTTGCTTGAATTGTGTGATGATTGCTTGACTTGTCCTAAAATAGCTAAAATCTGCCAAACTCTAAAATTGGGAAAAGGTTAAGTTTTTATTGGTCAAGTACTCTAATCACCCCCCCCCCCCTCTAGACATACTTCAAGGCCCTATAGTGAAGGTGCCGCGTCCGGAGATGCGAGGCTCAGCGCTCCGTCCTCGAGTGATTCTCCCTCACGAGACCCCTGGCCCAGCTGCAGCTTCTTCATCTTGGGGGCGACCTCAGGAGGGAGGGCGCCGTCTTCATCTTCTGGGTTCTCAACTGATGCAGCTTGGAAGGAGCGCTCGAGGGAGCACACATCATCCTTCTCTTGGCAGGCGACCGTGATTATGCCGCTGCTTCCTGGCATCTTGAGGATGTTGTAGCCGTGGTGTGTGGCCAGTGTTGGGTACCCTAGGATGACGTTGTTGGGCCAGCGAATGTCGGCGACCTCGAAGTCGATGAGCTCGGTGTGGTAGTTGTTGCGCTCGCCGAAGGTGACAGGGAGGCAAACTTTCTCGATCGGGTGTGTCGATCCGTCGGTCACTCCTAAGAATGGCTTGGTGGGGTGCAACTTGTATTATGGCATCTAAAGCCTGTCGAACGTCTGAACAGAAAGAACATTGAGCCCTGCTCCGCCATCGATGAGAGTCTTGGTGACGGTCACGTTGCTGATGACAGGGGAGCAGAGTATGGGGAGTGCGCCTGCGGTGGCTGCACACTTTAGCTGGTCCGAGGAGTCGAAGGTGATGGCCCACTTGGACCACTTGAGAGGGTGAATCGCTTCGAGCTTGGGGAGCACTGCATTCACCTCTCGTGCAAACTGCTTGAAGATACGGTGGGAAGCCGGGGCCTGTGAGCCGCCCAAGATGCAGGCAATGGCCCGAGTATCCTAGAAGCCCCCAGCCCCCTCGTCCTGGTGATGATCTTCGTTCCTTCTTGGCGTTGGATGTAGAGGAGGCAAAGACGCGTTGCCCTGAGGGCGGTCCTCATGAGGCTGCTCCCTCGAGTTGCCCTAGCGAGGCTGATCCTGCCAGCGGCCCTCACGAGGCTGGCCGCGCCACTCCTAGCAGAGGTCGCGTCCGTCCCAGCGCCCTCCACCTCGGCCACCTCCGCGACCGTAGCCCCGACCGTTGCGCTCGGGGCGTCGATCGAGGCACCCGTCACGGAGAGCCCCGAGCTCCTGGCAGTCGCTAGTGTTGTGGCTGTAGACATTGTGGAAGGTGCAGAATGGCCGGTTGCCCTTGGACGACTCGTGGTGTTGCAGCCACGCTTGGTTTCTGGCTCGGCCGCAAGCACGGCTGGCCCCTTGCGCTTGAAGTCCTTGGCCTTGGTCTTCTTGTCTTCTGGATCAATATCAGGGAGCTCGAGGAGGGAGAGGCGTCCCTCCTCAGCCCTTGCACACTTGTTCACCATGTTGAACATCTCCAAAGCGATGCAGATGTCCTCATGGATGGCCAGCTCCTCCTTCATCTTGACATCACGGACGCCATCAGTGAACGCGGAGATGATGGCCTCGTCAGACACCTTGGATATTTTGAGGCGAACGTTGTTGAAGCGGTGGATATACTTATGCTGGGTCTCTCCAAGCTGCTGCTTGACGCGGCGCAGGTCGCCCGCGGCCAGCGGACGATCGCAAGTGCCCTGGAAGTTGGCCATGAAGCGGTTGCGCATCTCCTCCCAGGAAGAAACCGACCCCTTGGTCAGGTTCAGGAGCCAAGAACATGTGCCATCCTTGAGGGCCATCGGGAACCAGTTTGCCATGATCTTCTCGTCGCCGTTGGCCGCCTCGATGCTCAGCTCGTAGAGCTGTAGGAACTCGGCGGGGTCTGCGGTACCGTCGTAGCGTAGCGGCAGGTCAGGCTTGAACTTGCTCGGCCAGACGATGTTGCGGAGCTCTGTAGTGAACGCACGGCATCCTGCCGTGGCCACCGGAGGTCATCGAGGGGGTGGAACATAGTCCTGGTGCACACGCACTGCCACCTCCTGTGGCGGCGCACGAGCCTGGTGCTGGGGTGCTGGAAGTACGCGCGCTTGTCCTTGGGGACGCTGCACCACCTGGCAGCTCATGTCATCTCGAGCCGGCGCCGGGCGCTGCGGGTCGCGCCGTGGCTCGACGATGGCGCCCCGGGGCGGAGGTGGAGGAGGAGCCCCATGCGCGACGTTGCCCGCTGCGGGTGGTTGTTGAGGAAGCGAGCGAGCCGGCCCGTCGGAGCCCCCGTGCGCGACGCTGATGAGCTCGGCGATCCGCTGGAGCCACTCCTCTTAGAGATCACCAACCGAACAGTAGGGAAGAAGCTCCCGTGCCGTGAGCAGAGCGGCCTGCGCGTCCACCTGGCCGCGGCGCGCGTGGGATGACGAAGCTGCTGGGGTCACCGATGGAGTAGCGGTGCGGCCGTCACGGCACACTGACGGTCCAGCGATGAAGCTCGCCGCTCGTGGCTGGCAGGGCGGGCACAACTGTCACCCGTCGGAGCCGTCTTAGCGACGCGGGTGGCGATTACAAACCGACGCTCGGCCCGAACCCTACACGCATCGGCCATGGAGGTGTCGGAACAGTGGCGGATCGAACGACGTAAGAGAGGATCTGACGCACCCCTACCTGGTGCGCCAAATGTCGGATTTAGGGATCCAGCAACCGTTAAGAGGTTCGAACTCTGTGGTGCATGCGGAGGTCTCAACCTGCCCAGACTGCCTACTCGCAATCCTCCTAGCCTAGCGCATCAAGCTCAAAGAGACACAAAGACACAAAGGTTTATACTGGTTTGGCCACCGTTGTGGTGTAATACCCTAATCTAGTGTGGTGTGGTGGATTGCCTCGAGGGGCTATGGATGATCTAGTACAAAGGATGAACAAGCCTCAGGAGGTGAGGTGTTCTTGAGCTGGTGTGGTGCTCTGCTTGTTCTGATCTCAGTCCCTCTGTCTTGTGGTGGCTAGTCCTATATATAGTGGCCTTGGTTCTCTTTCGAATTATGAGCGGGAAGGGATTCCACAACAGCGGGATTTGAAAGGGGACAAGTACAGTTTATCCTGACAAAAGTAGTCTTCGCCTGCGAAAAGCCTCTGGTCGTGACGCTGCGCTGTGCTCGGAGATGACCTCCGTCCTGCCATTGTAGCGGTCTTGGTCTTGTTGCACCAGAATGGAAACCTTTGGCTGATTACTCAGTACTCCGCGCATGTGGCTTGCCTCCCTTGCACTAAAGAGGAAACCTGCGCTCTACACCCGCTTGGCACCCACCTGGCCTTGGTTGTCATGGCTCACGTCAGCTGAGCCTCATGAGGTAGCTGCATAGAACTCTCCGCCCCTCAGGAGCCCTCCTGAGGAGACCAACTCCTTCAGGGGTCTTGGCATCGTCCGCCTCGCGAGGCTTGGCCCCTCGCGAGGGTCTTGCGGTGTTGGTGTTGAAGCTGGGTTGTACCAGGCCATTGATGAAGCCACGTGGAGGGTCGCAGGCAGGAAGGACTGTATACCCCCAAGTCCAGGACGCTGACAGTGACTACTCCCACCATCAACAATTACTTTTCATACCATGTAGCGCACTTTGGCTCTTGTTTGAAACAGATTGTGTTGTTGTCCATTGTCAGGACTGCATTATCCTCAAGCTGCACGGGTCCGCTGTTAGGACCCCGATCCTAAGTCACACCAATCTAGCATGTAGCACATCATATCACTTTGCGGCCTCACGCACGGTATTCCCACGGGTGCCACCTTACCTGGCCCGGGACTGTTTGCGTCCTTTGGCTCATGTATATGATAGTGTCGCTAGCATCCATATGACAGAGAACTTGGTCCGACAGGGCTAGTCATAAACCCAATGTGGTACTAACTTACAGGGACAGGCATACATGACCCAGCAATGCACGTGTCGGTCATCAACGTATGAACCCAAGTCGTAGCAAGCTAGGACTTAAGGGACAACGCGTGACATTTCCCCGAAGGGACACATAAGCAAATAAGGACACATGCCGATTAATCCATGTGTTCTGGAGTAGTAGAATCTACCATGGCTTAGTGGAAGCACTCGGGGACATTTCCCCATAAGAGAGGCCACCAAGAATAAACAACTAGGTTGTCGGATCCCACACATACCAAGCATTTCAAAAGCATAATCCCAATATGCTCGATATGTGCAAATACAACATGGCATCACAACAAAACTCTATGACTCAAAGTATTTATTCAATAGGCTCCGAGGAGCCAGATATTACAAACATGGGTCTCATGACCCAACATACAGAGCATAAAATCAACCGAAGCATAACATGTTTGAGTACAGACAACTACGAATGAAAGGGGTGAGAAGCCTGACTATTGATACGTCTCCAATGTATCTATAATTTTTTATTGTTCCATGCTATTATATTACCCCTTTTGGATGTCTATGGGCTTTATTTTACACATTTATATCATTTTTGGGACTAACCTACTAACCGGAGGCCCAGCCCGTATTGCTGTTTTTCTGGCCTATTTAAGTATTTCGAAGAAAAGGAATATCAAACGGAGTCCAAATGGAATAAAACCTTCGGGAGCGTGATTTTTGGAACGAACGTGATCCAGAGGACTTGGAGTGCAAGTCAAGAAGCGATCGAGGCAACCACAAGGGTGGAGGGCGCGCCCCCTATCTCGTGGGCCCCTCGGGCGGCCACCGACCTACTTCTTCCTCCTATATATACCTACGTACCCCGAAAACATCCAGGGAGCCAACGAAAAACAATTTCCACCGCCGTGACCTTCTGTATCCGCGAGATCCCATCTTGGAGCCTTCGCCGGTGCTCCGCCGGAGGGGGAATCGACCATGGAGGGCTTCTACATCAACACCATAGCCCCTCAGATGAGTTGTTAGTAGTTTACCACCGACCTTCGGGTCCATAGTTATTAGCTAGATGGCTTCTTCTCTCCTTTTGGATCTCAATACCATGTTCTCCCCCTCTCTTGTGGAGATCTATCTTTTTGCGGTGTGTTTGTCGAGATCCGATGAATTGTGGGTTTATGATCAAGTTTATCTATGAGAAATATTTGAATCTCCTCTGAATTCTTTTATGTATGATTGAGTTATCTGTGCAAGTCTCTTTGAATTATCAGTTTGATTTGGCCTACTAGATTGATCTTTCTTGCCATGGGAGAAGTGCTTAGCTTTGGGTTCAATCTTGCGGTGTCCTTACCCAATGACAGCAGGGGTTTCAAGGCACGTATTGTATTGTTGCCATCGAGGATAAAAAGATGGGGTTTATATCATATTTCTTGAGTTTATCCCTCTACATCATGTCATCTTTCATAATGCGTTACTCTGTTCTTATGAACTTAATACTCTAGATGCATGCTGGATAGCGGTCGATGTGTGGAGTAATAGTAGTAGATGCAGGCAGGAGTTAGTCTACTTGTCACGGACGTGATGCCTATATACATGATCATGCCTAGATAATCTCATAATTATTCGCTTTTCTATCAATTGCTCGATAGTAATTTGTTCACCCACCGTAATACTTATGCTATCTTGAGAGAAGCCACTAGTGAAACCTATGGCCCCCAGGTCTATCTTTTATCATATAAGCTTTCAATCTACTTTTATTTGCATCTTTACTTTTCCAATCTATATTATAAAATACCAAAAATATATTTATCTTATCATACTATATCTATCAGATCTCACTTTCGCAAGTGTCCGTGAAGGGATTGACAACCCCTTTATTGCGTTGGTTGCGATTTCTTTGTTTGTTTGTGTAGGTGCATGGGACTTTTGAGGAGCCTCCTACTGGATTGATACCTTGGTTCTCAAAAACTGAGGCAAACATACTTACGCTACTATTTCTGCATCACCCTTTCCTCTTCAAGGAAAACCAACGCAAGCTCAAGACGTAGCAAGAAGGATTTCTGGCGCCGTTGCCGGGGAGGTCTTTGCTCAAGTCAAGACATACCAAGTACCCATCACAAACTCATCTCCCTCGCATTTACATTATTTGCCATTTGCCTCTCGTTTTCCTCTCCCCCACTTCACCCTTGCCGTTTTATTCACCCTCTCTTTCCCAATCTTCCTCTCTCTCTTTCGTTAGCCTTCTTCTTCTTCCTCGCTTTTGTTTGCCGTTATGTCTGAAATTGGGGAGATTATCGTCGATATGGACAATAATGATAACATGAAAAATTCTAAGGCTCCGGCTGAAGAACTCCCTATCTTGCATACTAAAAAGTTTCGAATGGGTAGTGGTAACATTATTGGAAAAGGTGTTATTCAAGATTTCTTTACTTGTGTCGGTGCTTTACCTTCCATGGGTGGTTCTATTCTTCATAGAACTAGTAGTCTTGCGGATGCTTTTCGCTATGCTTGTAGTTGAACTTGAAAGACAATTTATGCATATGCATCCTTGCATACAAAGAATTTTCCTAGAATTTTCTAATATTGAGCATTCTTCTATTAAGCGTGTTGTTACTATAGGGTGGACGCCGGTCGTCCTCCCATAGAGGTGATCCTCTTCGATCAAGAGGAAATTAGGCGTTTTCAATCTTCGGACTATGTTGCTTTCCATGAAAACCTTAGAAAAAAGGTTCCTACCAATGTCCTAGTTGATTAAATTTCCGAACTTAATAATGATTTTGCTCTTCGAAATAATGAGCTAGGATACTCTCTTGAGTATAGGCTCACAAAATTTTGCCAAAAGAATGCCTATAGTGATGAATTAGTTGTGCATTATGAAGGGCCAAAGGGGGAACCCGTTCCTCTTGTGATTGATCTTGGGGATTTTTGTCCCGCTAAATTTAGCACTTTTGATTACTTTTGTTGGCCTCAAAGAAAACTTGCTGCTGAACGTAGAGAATATGAGATGAGTTTTCAAGATCTATCTTATTATTATGACACTACTTAGATCTATCTTCGCTTTTATGCCTAGCTAAGGGCGTTAAACGATAGCGCTAGTTGGGAGGCAACCCAATTTTATTTGTATTTTTTGTTTTTGTTTATGTTTAGTAATAAATTTTGCACCTACCTTATGTTTAGATGTGTTTTTATGTTTTAATTAGTGTTTGTGCCAAGTAGAACCTATAGGATAACCTATGCTGATAGTTGATTTGATTCTGCTGAAAAACAGGAACTTTGCACGCACGAATTTAGTTTTGTTAAATCACAGAAACGTTCTTTTGCGTTGATTCTTTCTGATGTAGATCGATATACAAATTTTCCAGTACTTCCTGTTTTGGTAGGATTGTTAGAGTTCCAGAAGTTTGCGTTAGTTACAAATTTCTACAGACTGTTCTGTTTTTGACAGATTCTGTTTTTCGTGTGTTATTTGCTTATTTTGATGCATCTATGGCTAGTATTAAGTGGCATGAACCATAGAGAACTTTAATACAGTAGGTTTAACACCAATATAAATAAAGAATGAGTTCATTACAGTACATTATGTGGTGGTTTTGCTTTCTTTCACTAACGGAGCTGATGAGATTTCCTGTTGAGTTTTGTGTTGTGAAGTTTTCAAGTTTTGGGTAAAGATTTGATGGACTATGGCATAAAGAGTGGCAAAAGCCTAAGCTTGGGGATGCCCATGGCACCCCAAGATATTCAAGGGTAGCCAAAATCCTAAGCTTGGGGATGCCCCGGGAAGGCATCCCCTCTTTTGTCTTCGTTCATTGGTAACTTTACTTGGAGCTATATTATTTTTATTCGCCACATGATATGTGTTTTGCCTGGAGCGTCGTGTATGATATTAATTTATGCTTTTTAGTTTACCACAATCATCATTGCTGTACACACCTTTTGGGAGAAGCCTACTAGATTGAAATTTATTAGAATACTCTATGTGCTTCACTTATATCTTTTGAGCTAGATAGTTTTTGCTCTAGTGCTTCACTTATATCTTTTAGAGCACGGCGGTGGCTTAATTTTGTAGAAATTGCTAGTCTCTCATGCTTCACTTATATTATTTTGAGAGTCTTTTAGAAAAACATGGTATTTTCTATGGTTATAAAATTGGTCCTAGAATGGTAGCCATCCAAGTTGGGTATAATAAAAACTATCATAAGAAGTGAATTGGATGCTATGATCAATTTGATACTTGATAATTGTTTTGAGATATGGAGGTAGTGATATTAAAGTCATGCTAGGTGGGTGATTATGAATTTACAAAATGCTTGTGTTGAAGTTAGCAAGCCCCGTAGCATGCACGTATGGTTAAAGTTGTGTAACAAATTTGAAACATGAAGTGTACTTGGATTGTGCATCCTTATGAGTGGCGGTCGGGGACGAGCGATGGTCTTTTCCTACCAATCTATCCCTCTAGGAGCATGCGCGTAGTGCTTGGTTTTTGATGACTTCTAAATTTTTGCAATAAGTATATGAGTTCTTTTGACTAATGTTGAGTCCATGTATTATACGCACTTTTACCTTTCCATCATTGCTAGCCTCTTCGGTACCGTGCATTGCCCTTTCTCACCTTGAGTGTTGGTGCAAACTTCGCCGGTGCATCCAAACCCCGTGATATGATACACTCCATCACACATAAAACTCCTTATATCTTCCTCAAAACAGCCACCATACCTACCTATTATGGCATTTCCATAGCCATTCTGAGATATATTGCCATGCAACTTTCCACCGTTCCATCATGACACGCATTACTGTTGTCATATTGCCATTGCATGATCATGTAGTTGACATCGTATTTGTGGCAAAGCCACCATGCATAATTTTTCATACATGTCAATCTTGATTCATTGCACCATCCCGGTACATCACCGGAGGCATTTATATAGAGTCATATCTTGTTCTAGTTTTGAGTTGTAATTCATGTGTTGTAATAAATAAAAGTGTGATGATCATCATTATTAGAGCATTGCCCCCCCCCAAAGGCCAAAAAAAGGCCCAAGAAAAAAAAAGAAAAAAAGATGAAAAAAATAAAAAAAATAAAATAAATAAAAAAGGGGCAATGTTACTATCTCCTTTTCCACACTTGTGCTTCAAAGTAGCACCATGTTCTTCATATAGCGAGTCTCATATATTGTGCTTCAAAGTAGCACCATGTTTTTCATGTAGAGAGTCTCATATGTTGTCACTTTCATATACTAGTGGGAATTTTTCATTATAGAACTTGGCTTGTATATTCCTATGATGGGCTTCCTCAAAATGCCCTAGGTCTTCGTGAGCAAGCAAGTTGGATGCACACCCACTAGTTTTCTTTCGTTGAGCTTTCATTCATTTATAGCTCTAGTGCATCCGTTGCATGGCAATCCCTACTCCTCATTTGATGGGCATCTCCATAGCCCGTTGATTATCCACGTCAATGTGAGACTTTCTCCTTTTTTGTCTTCTCCACACAATCCCCATCATCATATTCTATTCCACCCATAGTGCTATATCCATGGCTCACGCTCATGTATTGTGTGAAAGTTCAAAAAAGTTTGAGATTATTTAAGTACGAAACAATTGCTTGGCTTGTCATCGGGGATGTAGAATTTGGGAACATTTTTGTGTGACGAAAATGAAGCATAGCTTAACTATATGATTTTGTAGGGATGAACTTTCTTTAGTCATGTTATTTTGAGAAGACATGATTGCTTTTATTAGTATGCCTGAAGTATTACTATTTCTTGTGTCAATATAAAATTTTATTTTGAATCATTTGGATCTGAACATTCATGCCACAATAAACAAAATTACATTGAGAATTATGCTAGGTAGCATTCCACATAAAAAATTCTGTTTTTATCATTTACCTACTCGAGGACGAGCAGGAATTAAGCTTGGGGATGCTTGATACGTCTCCAACGTATTTATAATTTTTGATTGTTCCATGCTGTTATATTACCCCTTTTGGATGTTTATGGGATTTATTTTACACATTTATATCATTTTTGGGACTAACCTACTCTCCGGAGGCCCAGCCCGTCTTGTTGTTTTTTTGCCTATTTTAGTATTTCGAAGAAAAGGAATATCAAACGGAGTCCAAACGGAATGAAACCTTTGGGGGCGTGATTTTTGGAACGAACGTGATTCAGAGGACTTGGAGTGCAAGTCAAGAAGCGATCGAGGCAGCCATGAGGGTGGAGGGTGCGCCCACCCCTATAGGGCGCGCCCCTATCTTGTAGGCCCCTTGGGCGGCCACCGACCTACTTCTTCCTCCTATATATACCCACGTACCACGAAAACATCCAGGGAGCCAACAAAAAACAATTTCCACCGCCGTAACCTTCTGTATCCGCAAGATCCCATCTTGGAGCCTTCGCTGGCACTCCGCCGGAGGGGGAATCAACCATGGAGGGCTTCTACATCAACACCATAGCCCCTCTGATGAGTTGTGAGTAGTTTACTATAGACCTTCGGGTCCATAGTTATTAGCTAGATGGCTTCTTCTCTCTTTTTGGATCTCAATACCATGTTCTCCCCCTCTCTTGTGGAGATCTATTCGATGTAACTCTTTTTGCGGTGTGTTCGTCGAGATCCGATGAATTGTGAGTTTATGATCAAGTTTATCTATGAGAAATATTTGAATCTCCTCTGAATTCTTTTATGTATGATTGAGTTATCTTTGCAAGTCTCTACGAATTATCAGTTTGGTTTGGCCTACTAGATTGATCTTTCTTGCTATGGGAGAAGTGCTTAGCTGTGGGTTCAATCTTGCGGTGTCCTTACCCAGTAACAGCAGGGGTTGCAAGGCACGTATTGTATTGTTGCCATCGAGGATAAAAAGATGGGGTCTATATCATATTGTTTGAGTTTATCCCTCTACATCATGTCATCTTTCTTAATGCGTTATGAACTTAATACTCTAGAGGCATGCTGGATAGCGGTCGATGTGTGGAGTAATAGTAGTAGATGCAGGCAGGAGTCGGTCTACTTGTCACGGACGTGATGCCTATATACATGATCATGCCTAGATAATCTCATAATTATTCGCTTTTCTATCAATTGCTCGACAGTAATTTGCTCACCCACCGTAATACCTATGCTATCTTGAGAGAAGCCACTAGTGAAACCTATGGCCCTCGGGTCTATCTTTTATCATATAAGCTTTCAATCTACTTTTATTTGCATCTTTACTTTTCCAATCTATATTATAAAATACCAAAAATATATTTATCTTATCATACTATGTCTATCAGATCTCACTTTCGCAAGTGGCCGTGAAGGGATTGACAACCCCTTTATTGCATTGGTTGCGAGTTCTTTGTTTGTTTGTGTAGGTGCGTGGGACTTTTGAGGAGCATCCTACTGGATTGATACCTTGGTTCTCAAAACTGAGGGAAATACTTACGCTACTATTGCTGCATCACCCTTTTCTCTTCAAGGAAAACCAACGCAAGCTCAAGACGTAGCAACTATCTACAAGACCCTCCCAAGGGTACAAGATCGTAGCTGAGGTAACAAGCTAAACGTCGAAGTCCACGTAGGACTACTAGTGAGACTGAAGTCTCACTTCCAAACATAAATTAAGCAAACGTGAGTACAAATGTACCCAGCAAGACTTACATGAGAACTACCTACATATGCATTAATATCAACAAAGGGGTGCTGGAGTTTAACTACATTAAGCCATCTTTGACTCGGTGGCTGTCCTGGACTACGACTGCTGGTAACTCTTTTGAAGTGGCGTACACGAGTCCACCTATTCACCATATCAATACACCACTATGGATCCGCTCCCGTCTCCCTACAAGAAGGCCATCCATAGCACTCACGATTATCTTGCGCATTTTAGAGTATCCACTTTCACTTGTCTATGAACTGCATAAGCAACCAAGTAGTCCATTTTCGCGGTCGTGGCTATCCGAATAGTTTGATAACCCTGCAAGGGTGTACTTCTTCACACACGCTTCCACCACTTATCGTCGTTTACACGACATGTACTCGGCGACCTTCAAGCGAAAGCCCAGTGAAGGTGTCGGCCACGACCTGACTAACCACACAAGTCCCTATTCCAGGTTTATCGCCTATTCAGGTTCCATCTGCAGGGAGTCTGGCCGAGGTTTCCACTACGGCCCCAAACGATGTGTGCAGGGTTCCCGAGGCACCAAACGGGTGACTCGGTACACCGTGCCACGTACCTGCCACATCATAGCCAACACCTAGGGTCAGCGCTGCGCACATCCTCCAGTATACTACAAATAGCAGAAACTACTTGCAACTCCGGGACAAAGGATAAGGGCGGTTAATAAGTCGAGAGGGTCAATTATGGATCCCAATGTGTGGTAGTAGCTGATCTTGAATCACACACAAAGAACTCAGTTCCTGAGGACGATTTCAATGAGACAACCCACCATGTACTCCTTCATGGCCTCTCATCACTACCTTTACCAAATCATGTCCACACACTTAGCTCTCGACAGTAGGACATGTTCACACCATTCCGATCCATCCCAGATGAATCATACCTGACACAACACTAAGCACAGCAGGCATAACAAGCAAGCATAAATGAGTAGGCACATCATGGCTCAAATAACTCCTACTCATGCTAGTGGGTTTCAACTATTTACTGTGGCAAAGACAGGTCATGCAAAGGAAAGGGGTTTAACTACTGCCGCATGTAACAGTTGAATCATTGTTGTACTAATGCAGTGAAAGAGAGGGAGTGAGAGAATGGGATTGTATTTGAATGCTCAAAGGGAATTTGCTTTCCTGACACTTTTGAAGATGATATAGCTCTTCATCGGTGTCATTGATCACATCGTCGGAACAACGTCTACTGAGGGGGAACAAACACCGGCAAAGAAGAGGGAACACAATCAATGCAATGCAACAATATGATGCATGAATGTGACATGGCAATATGCTGTGATTTGAGCTAATGCAGCTGGCAACGACTTAAATGGAGTTGGTTTGAACACTAGATTCAAATTCAAACTCCACGTAAGACATTTCAGATGTCATTTATTTGTTTTGTCTAATTCAGCAGCAATAAGTTGTTTAAACATGCATGAAAATGGTATAGATGGAAAGATTGGATTTTTCTGATCATTTTTCATATATAAATTATTTCATTTGGAGTTACAGATTATTTTCTAAGATTTTTAGAAGTTTTGGACATTTTCTAAAATAAATAAATCATTTCTGATTTATTTAAAATCCTAGAAACCATTTATAGCGTCAGCATTGGGTCAGCCTAACATCAGCAAGTCAACTTGGCCAACAGGGTCAAACCTAACCAGTGGGGCCCACTGGTTAGTGACGCAGTGTCACTTGTGTCGTGGACAGGTGGGTCCGGTCAACAGCCACGTCAGCAAACTCAAAGCTGACGTGTGGGTCCCACTGGGTTATGAACTAATCTAAACAGATATTAAGTTAACCTAAACAGGCATAGGGGCCCACATGGAAGTGGCTCAAGGGGTGTTTAGCAAGGTCATTAGTGCTAATTAAGTGTGCCATGTCGACATCTGAACGCCGACGACCAAACCCGACGACGGAGGGTCGTCGGAGTTGCTCGGGCTCGCGCTACATGCCACGTTTGGGCCGCAGTTGGTCTCTACAACAAGCTGACGCTTGCACACATCTGATGGAGCAACGAGGGGGAGTTGCAGTGATCTAAGGCAACGGCAACATCAAGCTAGGCAGCGGCCAATGTTTGGGCATGTGTGGGCGCGTGGTTCCAGTGCACGGGAGAGCTAGTTAGGGGCTGTGTTGGACTCGTCGTTGCTCTAGGAACACGTCGGAGTCACAAGCTCGAGCGGAGATGCACGGTGACTGCGAGAGAAACAACCATGGCGGATGGCGGCGCTCGGGTACGGTGGCTGGCATGGCTAGAGGGCGTAATATAGCTCGGGGAGAGGGGGTTCTGATGCAGGAGCTCACGATGGTTGCAGAGGCGTCAACATGGGCTCGGGGGAGGCTCGGAGCAGAATACACGACGGTGGCGATCTCGGCTTCTCAAGGTTAAAGATGACGCGGTGACGACGAAGCAGGGTTTCCGGCAAGGCGTGGCTCGACGAGGTGGAAGAGGGCGATGAGGCGGATCCCTAGGACGCGCTGGTGAGGCGAGGAAGAGGCTCTGGGGGCGGCAACGGTGAGCGGCAGCGGTGGCTGCGCTTAGTGCGTGCGAGGAAGAGAGCCAGGGGAGGGGATGGGGATGAGGGAGAGTGAGAGAGAGCCGAGGGGGCGGCATGGTACGCGTGGAGGCGACCTGGCAGTCGAGGGGGCACACAGGTAGGGAGGAGCCAGCGCGGCTCTTTTGTGCGTCGGGCATGCAACTGCTTCTCCTCCTGGCAGGAGGAAGAAGACAGTGTTGCCCCTGGTGGGCCGGCTGGCTTTGCCAAGTTGGGCTACTACAGTGGTGGGCTGTGCAGGTAGGTTCTCTATCCCTCTTTCTTTATATTTATTTTTTTCTTTTTCTTTTTTGTTGTTGGTTTTTGATTTAGCAAAAATGCTAAACCATTTAGATAAACTCTGGAAATATTTTTAGGCACTTTTGAATTGTTTCCAACAGCATCAAACATTTCCAGCATTATTTGGACACTTAAAATATCTATAGGATTTAAATGTCCAAATTCAAATACCTTATTTATTAATTCAAAAATCCAGAATGTCCTAGAAAAATGTGCACCAATTTTGCCAGAGGTTATAGCCCAATCCAGAAATGATGAACATTTTGTGAAGGGCATTTTGGGTTCATTGAAATCAATTTTGGTTGAACCTAGTAATTCAAAGGGGTGTTGGGGTTTGTTAAATTCCCACTTCAAGTTTAAATAGAATTTAAACACGATTCAATAAACAAGCTAGTCCAAGTGCAAGGTAAAGCTAGGGATGTGACACCTGCCCCGCCGCGTGTATCATTTTGCGCATCTATCAAAATTGGCCTCACCTTTCACGATTTGCTTTATATTATTACCTACATGTCCGGTGCTTCGCCACCACGAATGCCCTGCGCCCTTAGAAACCCGCCCGCGACCGCCTCATGATTAAGGACTGGAACGGCGTCTGTGATCGGGTCCGTCCCTACAACATCGCTAAACCCAAGTGGTCGAGCTCTGTCTCGCAGGCCAACCCCGTGTACATCACCTCCCGTAGTCCTTGTTGCTTTGTTCTCGCATGAGCTAATCATGAGCGGATAAGTTAGGGAGCGCAGCATGATGCCTCGCCGCCGCGGGAGCTGCGCGCCGGTTGTCTTTCTTTAGGATTGTTGCATGAGAAGACTGGGCATGGTGTCTGTGCTCGGGTCCGTCCCTGTAGCATCGACAAATCCAGCGGCTGATCTCTGTATGGCAGGCCAGCCCCGTTCACGTCACCTCCTGGGGTCGCTGGTGTTTGGCCTTCTCATTGAATATCCTATGGAGATTCACTCGGCTCAGGTGACCTAACCATCTCGCAGGACCTCCACAAACGTCCCAACCAAGAATTCAGGCGCAACCCGCCTTGAGGTAGGGCCTCGTGAGTTCCGTGCTGGCTCAGGGGTGCCCGTATACACCTCCTCTAGTCCTGCCGTGCAAGCCACATGCCAGGACGGGGCTATACATGCCTCGGAGTGTCCCCTCAGAGGGAGCTCCCACCCACACACCAGTGGAAGCCCCTTGCTCTGCGCTGGCGGATGACGCAGTCGAGGAGCGGCTATGCCCATGCAAGAATGGAAGCATCAACCCTGCCACTGACGTGACCGGTCCTTCACCTCTGTGATGAAGATAAGTTTTCCCAAGTGTTTTGCTTAACAAATGCATATTTTGCTTAAGAAATGACCTATTTAGCTCCAAAATGACATATACTTAGCTTATTTTCCTCGAAAATGACATAATAACCTTACCTAGCTCTAAAATGACCTATTTTACCTAGGATAGCTATAAAATGACCTATACTTAGCATTTTTCCTCCAAAATGACTTAATATGCTTAGTTAACTAAAAATGGCATAAATACCTATGATAGCTCAACAATGACCTATACTTAGCTTAGCTAGTTCATTTATGACATAATTAGCTTACTTAGGTAAAAAGATGGCATATTAACCTTGGTTTAGCTCCAAGCTATCATATACTTCGCTTATTTTTCTCTAAAATGACATAATAACCTTACTTAGCTCCAAAATGACCGATTTTAACTAGGATAGCTCTAAAATGACCTACACTTCCCTTTTTTTTCTCCAAAATGACTTAATATGCTTAGTTAGATCAAAAATGGCATAACTACCTAGGTTAGCTCAATAATGACTTATACTTAGCTTATTTAGTCATTTATAACATACTTAGCATACTTAGGTCAAAAATGGCATAATAATCTTGGCTACCTCCAAAATGTCATATATCTAGCTTATTTTCCTCGAAAATGACATAATAACCTTAGCTCCAAAATGACCTATTTACCTAGGTTAGCTCTAAAATGACCTACGCTTAACATTTTTTTCCTCCAAAATGACTTAATATGCGTAGTTAGCTAAAAAATGGCATAATTACTTAGGTTACCTTAGTTAGAAGAAGAAGAAGAAGAAGATAAAGAAAGACAAGAAAAATTCATCTTCTTTTTCTTCTTCTTCTTCTTCTTCTTCTTCTTCTTCTAATGTTCTTCTTCTAGTATTCTTCTTCTAACTTTCTTCTTTCCCAATTTGCAGATTTGCTTCAGATCACGAAAGCTTGCATTGATGGAGTCTACTCTTCTCCTTGTCTGTAGCGCCCAGATGCGGTTCTATCAAAATCACGTGATGAATTCATGATCGGGGCACAACCGTGTTTCGAGCGCATAGCAAGGTGGACAACATTACAATATACCATGTACTCAATAGATGAGAAAACAAGATAAAGGCTTACACTCACCACAAGTTACAACATTCATACAACAATACATAAATACATAGCATTCATCAAGTAGAAGAATAGGATCCGACTACGGATAAATCAAACAAAAAAGAAGAACGACATCCACCCTGCTAGCCCAGGCTCCCGACCTGGAATCTAAATCCCTTGATCGAAGAAGAACTCCAAACAATCAAGCATCACACTCGCGTCAGATCATCGCATTAATTGTACCTGCAACTGTTGTTGTAGTAATCTGTGAGCCATGAGGACTCAGCAATCCCATTACCATGGGTATCAAGACTAGCAAAGCTTAATGAGTATGGAATGGATAAGTGGTGAGGTTGCAGCAAGCAACTAAGCATTGTATGGTGGATAACTTACGAGTACAAGAGTAAGATTTGAAGCTACGCAAACGGTCGCAAACTAGTAATGATCAAGAAGTGATCCTAAACTACTTACGTTCAAACATAACCTCGCCGTGTTCTCTTCTCGAAGTCTCCCTAAAAGAGACCATCATGGTTACACATGTGGTTGGTTTATTTTAGTTTAAATCTGGTGTAAAGTTTTCTACAACCGGACATTAAAAATTCTCATCTGCCACATAACCGCGGGCATGGCTTTTGAAAGTTTAAACCCTGCAGGGGTATCCCAACTTAGCCCATTACAAGCTCACGATCCGCGGAGACAATCGTCCATCGCGGGACATCCGATCAGACTCGGTATCCTGATGCACAAGACATTTCGACAATGGTAAAACGAAACCAGCAAGACCACCCGGTGCGTCGATACCCAGATAGGAGCCGCGCGTATCTCTTTCCCAGGACAACACCGTCTATGCAAAGTGGACGGTAGAAGAAAATACCATCGAGTTGCCCTAAGGTGCCACCGCCGACTGCTAGGTAGGTGGACCAACACTCATGAGGAGCACTAGCCCGGGGGGGTGATACGTCCACTTTGCATCATGCTTTTATATCGATATTTATTGCATTATGGGCTGTTATTACACGTTATGTCACAATACTTATGGCTATTCTCTCTTATTTTACAAGGTTTAACATGAAGAGGAGAATCTTTGGCACCGGGATTCTGGCTGGAAAAGGAGCAAATATTGGAAACCTATTCTGCACAGCTCCAAAAGTCCTGAAACTGCACGAAAGTCATTTTTGGAATTAATAAGAATTATTGAGCGGAAGAAGTACCAGAGGTGGCCCACACCCTAGCCACAAGGGTGGGGGCACACCCACCCCTACTGGGCGCGCCCCCTGCCTCGTGGGCCCCCTGGTGGCCCTCTGGTGCCCATCTTCTTCTATATGAAGTCTTTTACCCTGGAAAAAAATCATAAGCAAGCTCTAGGTCGAAACTACTCATAACAAGGGAGCGGCAACCAAGGCTGCGGGAAAAAAAAGAGAGGGCTCGCCGCCACGCAAAGACCTCAAAAGATCTCTCACGGGCAGGCGATGGCTCTCAGGAGCACCCTAGCCGCGGAAGCAAACATGCCGAGCCGGCGGAGCTGGAGTCGTTATCCCTCGATGGCATGCCCGGTCGCTCAATAAGCACCTCAATAAGCAGAAGGAGTTCATACAAGGCTTGATGGAGTTGCTGAAGGAGAGCCTCGACGACATGCCCACTGAGCTCAATCGGCAGGGGGAGTTGACCACCGGCTTGGTGATGCTGCTGAAGAAGAGCATTGCCTCGGAGAAGAAGGCAACCAGCGAAATCCTGCGACTTCAGGAGGACAAGGCGAAGCTCTGCCACGAGATCGGCCTGTTGAAGGAGAAGAACGCCGGCTGGAAGAAGCTGCATGAGAATAGTAGTTCCTCGATGAAGATCCTGCAGGCCCTCGTCATGGAACAGAAGGAGGAGTTGGCGAAGCTCGCGCCGAGCACCCGACTCTTGTCAAGGTAATGTGTCTGGCCGTGGAATGATGATGAAGGCTCGCATCGAGAAATCCCGCGTATGGACAGAATGAAGAAGATGGCGGAGGAGACATGCAAGGAGATGGAGGTCATGGAGGCGATGCAGAAGCAGTTACGACTCTGCGGCGAATTAGATCATTTGGGGTGATAATCTTCCTTCTTCTTTTGCTCCTATGTTTCATCTTTTGCTTTGGGTGTTTCGCCGCACGTGTCATGTTCTCTGCGAGGCATGAATAGAACAATGTTTTTTTGAGGGAATGAATAGAACAATGCTAACAATGAGAAGACTAGCAAATTAGATCATTTTTATCACCATATGGCACTGGGCTGCCGTGTTTCGTGCTCCTTCGTCGCAGTACTACTCCAGTGGAAAACTTGAGTATACCGCACGGTTCTTTGCTCCTCCTCGATCAGGTCGTCGGCGCATTTATACGAGCAATCAAATCACAAGGCCCCGCCTTCTAGCAGTAATGAGCCGTCGAATCACAAAGGCCCTCGCCTCTCGTGAAACCGGCCAAGCTAGACTGCCCCGCCCTCTAGCCTTTTAAAAATGTATACTTTTGTACAAAGAAGAGTATCGATGGATTGCGCCATGGAGCAAAACTTGAAATTAAAAAAAGGTGGTACATATAGAGAGTGCTCGTCGCCAAATTATGCATATAGTACTATTAAAAAGGCTAGAAAAGATAATGGTGTCCAGCACAACCCACCCCTCAAATAGAACTAAGCATCCTAGAATTCTTTGACAAAACTAAGCACCTTGAAATTCTTTGACAACTAAACTGCTGGCTATATGATGTTGGCCATATATATTGTACATGTATAATGTGAAGAAACGAGTGGTAGTACTATACCATCTAAAAGATGAAATGTAAGAAATACTAGTATGTATGTACTGAAGAGTTAAAGTAATGAGAAGAAACATAACATAGTTTTGCTGGGGGCTCAGCACAACACACCCCTCAAATTAAATTAAGCACACCTAAAATTAAACTTTGCAACTATTCCGGTAGGCACTGCATTAGAACCACCATGAGCAACGACACTACCACCTTACTCGGAGTCCTCGTCCACGTCCTCGACTTCGTCCTTGTCCCTCTTCCTCTTGGCCGATACTTCTTTGCTTGAACCGCACACTTGGTTGTTGCTCTTCATCCAACCCTTGTAGATATTGAAGAAAAGGTAGCCATCCATTGCAGCGTAGTGTATGTGGTCTATATCTAGTACATTCCGCTCCCATGCATGACGATGAAACGTGTATGGAGGTTTCTTCAGTTTATCGTATGAAGGATGAACCATGGCTCCTGCTAGGGTCAGCATTGAAGGCTGACGAGAGGACACCAGCCGATTCTTCTGGAGGTTGAAGGTGTTGCCTACAACGAGGCCTATCCGACCCATGACTTCTTTGTCATTACCAAAGTCTATAGTAATGAATTTGACTAGGTTGCTCTCAAGGAAGTCCTTAAAATCCAGGCACTCAACGTCGGCATGGCATATGTGGTAGACCAAGGATAAGTCATGCATGCAAACCTGGATCACGGCGGGCTTCTTCCTCTCTTCGTCCTTTAGATCCTTCTCTCGTGCCAGGACTGTGGTGTACTCAACATCTAGCCCAGCGACCCACTCATCATCTGAGTCTTCAAACATGCGTCTGAAGCGAGAAAGGCATCCTTTCACCGTCGCGGAAGAACAGGTGTAGATGACGTCGAACTCATCGCCGGTGATGGTTCTAAGCTTGTACTCACCGGCGATCAGGGAGATTTGGGATGCCATGGATTTGGGAGGAGGGTTAGGATTAGTGGAACTACCGTAATGTGAACAGCTAGGAGCGAACCATCGTAGTATTGAAGGACGTGCGAGGACGAGTAGGAGCAAACTGCCAGCGTGCGAACGGTAGGGTAGTGGCTTTCCATTCTCCCATGATACGGGCTTCCGAGAGCCCTTGGATCTGAGATCGAATGGTTGCATGGCGTGATTCTAGACCTATGGGTGAATATCCTATCCTGGAGGGTTATTCTGCAAATTTTCAGCAACTTAGCATGCGACCGTTTGATCTCAGATCCAAGGGCTGTCAGCAACCCGTATCATGGTCGCACCTACCACGACCGTCGCATCGCTCGTGCCCTTGGAGATTTAACACGGTGCGTTAGGCTATCTGATGTTGGCATGTCATACATAGTCATCACTTAGTCACTCATACTACAACAAGGTTGGCTATAAGGTTGGCTATAAGTGTATTTTTTTTACTTCTCTCTATCTCTTTCTTCGTAATCCCTCCGTCCCGTAATATAAGAACGTTTTTGACACTAGTGTAGTGCCAAAAACGTTCTTATATTATGGGACACAGGGAGTACTAGTATTTAGTGCATTTGCCAAGGAGTGACCTCTTCCAATGAAATGGTGTTGCTAAGTTTGCTTCATTTAATTAGCTATAGACTCAAAATTGTCTTTTCACCTAGGTACACGCGCTTAGCACCATTTCTTCCTTGGGTCACCAAACTAGTCTCCCTCTTCATGATTAACTTGCCACATCAGACTTTATGCCTATGTGGCAAGCTTGGCACTTGTAGGAGCAAGTAAGTACAATAGTGCACTTTACATGGCATTTTGCATATGTGGAGGAAAGAGAGGCAAGGAAAAAGTGGAGAAGTGGGCTCTCATGCAAGAGCCAGGCTCTACTACATGGTGGAGCATTGGGAGAGGCACCTGTATGGAGGTCGTCAGGAATCGGGAGACTCACGCCGGTTGTAGCGCCGCAGTTAAAGTGATAATGGCAAGTCAAATCACGAGGCCCCACCTGTCCAGCAGTAACTCGCTGTCAAATCACACAACCCTACGTTTGTAGCAGCCTACTCCCTCGTCTTCTCGCGTCTCTGTCGAACCGACTAGGCGGAACTGCCCGCCGCCTACCGTGCAGGAAAAGCCCCTCCCTCGACTTTTAAATAGTATACAGTATACTAATTTTGTATCCATGGATTGCGCCCGTGCCATGGAGAAAAGCGTCTAGAAAACGGCGGCACACATGTACGAAGTATACAACACACCCCTCGCGTTCGCGTCGCACCCCAGACGGTCGGTCGGTTTGGCACGCTGCTCTCCGAATGGAACGCGCGTCATATTGCGTTTGCACACACATGTGGGACGGCAATTGAGAACCGACCATAGGCACACTCCCCGGCCCCGCAAGTCGGGTGACTTAATAGAAGAGGGAGAGGAGCGATAATACTAGAGAAGTGTTGTACAAAGTTGGTGCCTGGACGATCCCTGCAAGACACGGAAGATCAGTTCATCCACGCATGTGGCCAGACTCTAGCAGGCAAGCCTGGATTGGCTATCGTCTACATATCGTGCAGGTTGTGTTGTACATGGCTGTAGTTGTGGTGAGAAATCTAAAAAAAGGTTTCTTGTCATCTTGCAAAATTAGGTGTCATGTGCTTCGGATCACTGCGAGGGTTAAACAGTGACAACTGAGTTGGGCTAGTCATTGGGGGCACATGCACGAACAGTGACTACTCGGCTGCCATCTAGGTCAAGCCGGCTATGTTAATTAGGACATCTATCGACGGACCCCTTTTCTATGAGTTTATCTTTAATTTGATCTTTGTTCCTCGTCTAGTTTGTCCGTCGGGATTCATGTTGTCTCCTTTGGGCAGTGAGGTTATGATTACTTGTGATGTGGCATTTTTTCGTGTTATATGTTATAATCCGGCGCTTCAGATCAAAATGACGACAACTGCGCCTCCGGGCCACGTGCATGAAGACTTCTCGACAGTCGTTGACGAGGTCAAGCTAGCTCCGGTAGATAAAAGAAAACTAGTACTACTCCACTATATAGGCATGAGCCTCCGCGCTTGCTTGCTAGTGTTGCTCTCTTCACACTATCTCGGCCTCTCCAGATCTATAAACGACAGCGGTGGCCACGCACTCTCTCTCTCTCTGCTCACCACTGGTCACAGATCCAGCCGGATCCTCTCCGCCGGGGAAGGTGAGAAGGTGCAACGTTCACACGGTCGTCCTCGGCGACGGCTCTTACCCACTGCTGGGCGCGTCCCGATCAGCCTGCCTTGTCGTTCTCTCCCAAGCACCGCTGGCGAGGGAGGGCCTCCGACCCCTTCTTCCTCGCTGCCGTAGTGTGGGCAGATCCGGCCTCCCGCCACCCACCTAGCGACATCCCGGTGACCATCAGGTATAACTTCCTTCGAAACCGGCCTTGCTCTACTTCCCAAGCTCCTGACATCGCTGCATTTGTATCTTTTACTATTTCTCCGGCCCCATCGTAGATAGGATCTATCGGCTATTCGAAAATCACCTAATTTTTTTATGTTTAAGAGGTAAAACTAATTCATGCACTCGAATCTAGTACTACTTGGTTCAAACAAGGAAGAAAGGGGGTGTGGGGTGGGGGAGGATTTGTTACCTGAATCTAGGACTTGGTCGAAAGAGGAAATAATGGGGGCAAAAAGTAGCAGAGACTGGCTATCCAACTGGTCTCTAGGTCTAATAGGGAAATAAAGGGAAACGCCGTACAAACTCAATATAAACCTGATCTATTGGTTGAAAAAGGAAAGAAAGTGGGGACTAGGGGACAAGTCAACAGAGTAAGTCCAGCACTAGATTTGCTAGCCTCACACAGTATAAGGTGGCTATACCGAACAAAAATGGGACCAACCCAGATATCATGTTCTGATGTTTGTTGCCCCGAGCCACTTTTATGTAATGCCACTGGTGAAAGTAAGGACACGTTAAACCAATGTTGTTTTCAATGTAATGCCTCCAGTAATATGAATCAATGGAACTTCTTTACATGTCCTGCTAAAATTTCCCATTAAGATAAGTTGGTTCTTTTCGTTAGAAATGCAACTGTCCTGGTCCGCTTACTCTCCCGTGCCCAAAGTAATGTCATATTGAACGGTTGTCATAGTTAATCCTAGTGCCCACACTAATATCTAGCAATGCCACTGCTTTAGAAATTGCTACTGTTCTTGTAGGATTGCCATCCAGATAAGGAACATGCTTATTTTCATTTGATGCATGTTTCATCACTTGTTAGTCACCCTCCTTTCCACCTTTTTTTGTGCAAACAGCGATATACATTTCACGCTCGATCTTAGTTGAACTGCACAAATGATATCCAAATTATAGTTGAGCATTCCAGGAGCTTCACAACCAACCTTGATGTTGCTCAATTTTATTGCAACTAATGAAGAAGAAGCTCTGTGGGTTTCGTTTTCTGATGGAAATGGAACCGGGGCTGGAGCCCTTTTCTTAAAATTTTTTGAAGAAGAAGCTGCTAGCTCATGGGACATTGCTTCATTTTAGGTTAACTGCACCAAAAGGTCCCATGAATTGAATCATCAATGTTGGTGACTGAAAGAGCCAGCTTCAGCATTCCAGTCTAAGCACCCCCGGCCTCCATCCTTGCGATGCACGGTACACCTCATTTGCCAGCTGCTCGACCCTAGTGTCACTGATAAAATGAAGTAATAATACAGTTAAAGTAGAGCGAGTGTCATCTCTATCATTTCATTTCCAATGTAGATAAAGGAAGTGCTTCTCTTTGTTAATGTATGTTTCATCAACTAGTCCCATTGTTAATGTTTAAGCGTTTCTACAAACCGGTGTGCTTAGGGCTGGAATTCGAGCCGAGTCGAGCCATCTCGACTCGACTCGCTAGATCTTGTTTTGTTAACGAGCTAGCTCGACTCGACTCGTTACTATAACGAGCTCAAACCCAAGATTGGCTCGGCTCTTATAACTCGCGAGCTGGCTTGTTTAGCTTGTTAAGCTTGTTAAAGATATAAAAATAAAACTCTCAAATATGATAAAAATGATTATGTATATATTAAACCTATATATCACTAAAAAATTGTAATTTCCTTATAACGCATGAGTCTCCTAGGAGGCTAGGCCTTAAATAGTTGGGCCTTGGGTTGTGCGCCTGGGACGTAGGTTGTTTAGTGGCTGATCTTTCTTTGTATTGAGAGTGACTGATCTATTGTATCGAGCCTAACGAGTTAAACGAGTACTCGTGAGATTGGCTCGTTTAACTTGGTATATAAACGATCTTAAACTAAAGCTCGGCTTGACTCGTTATTCTTCGAGTTCGAGTCGATTCGAGCCGAGTCACGAGCTACTTGTTTAGCTCGCGAGCTTCGAGCTTTTTTTCCATCCCTAGGTGTGCTTAATTTTAGTTGATATGTACAAAAGTAGATATTTGAATGTCTCAAGGCGCCTCCTTGTACTACCGATGTACACTGATGTTCATCACTGGCAGAAGGTGTATCTGGGAGACTTGGACGATGTCCAGTATGAGGCGTACCGTATGAGGCGTCGTAGGGCCCATCTCGCCCTCGCAGCATGGCATACTATGATACTATCACAATATTTTCTTCTATTTATTTTGTGTGTTTCATCAACTAGTGCCACTATAATGTAATCACGCTTTTTCATTATCTGTGCAAACAGGGTTATTCAGCTGCATTTTGGTGGAACTGCACAAATGTACGTATGGAACCGGCATATATGCAGAGTGCGAGGTGTGCCAAGTAAAAATTACCGACAACAACCATGCTGCATGCACGCATTGGCATCCACCACCACAAGTGGGATGTGTGGCGCTCTCTGTGGATGGATCTTTCTCGGCAGCAAATCCTCTAACCAAATACTAGTAGCGTATATTGGTAGTTTTCTAGGGAGTACTCTTTTCTGAAAGAAGCATCAATCAATTTTTCTTTAGTTGTACACTGTGTCACAACTTTGACCCAAAGGTCCAGAGCTATTTTAGGGTGATTGGCGTAGTACTCGGAGACTAATTGTAAGCATGATTTTCATTAGCTGTCACACTGATTGTAAGCATGAGCAGGTGGAAGATTAGGTTAGTGCGAGGCTTACCTTAAACCCTGCCGCCGCCGTTGAAATAAGGCGAGCGTCGAGGGAACCGTGGAGAACGGCGGGGAAGCGACGTCGCGCCATCCGGCCTCCTCTTGCAGTGGGAGAACAAATACTCCTGTGGCTCCGGCTGGCTCTGCACCCTCACGAACGGCACACCATACTCGATCGATTCGTTATCCTTTGGGTGCTCGACCTTCAACCTGTACGCCCACCACCTCCGCCTGACTGTCGCCTCAGGCGAATCTGTCTGCTCCATCGCCCAGAGGAGATACTCGATGAACTCGGAGGACTGCGGCGTGACTACCGCCGAGGAGTACATGTACATCACCGCCCTCATCACCGCCGTCTCGCTCTTTCGCATACATTGCCACATGGCCCCCTTGAAATCTCCCACTCATTGTCAAACCAACTAAGGATCTCCTTCAACTCAAGCTAACTTTGCTCAGTGCCGCCGGGCGATCTGCTCGATTCATCGCTGCATCCTCTCCATAGATGTCCTTCTGAGTGGTCCGGTGCTAGCTTTGGAAGGTGGGAGGAGAGACGGTGGTCTTGCAATAGAGAAGAGAGAGAGGCGAGATGGTGGTTTTGGAATGGAGAAGATGGAGAGGATAGGAGGTGGTTTTGCAATGGAGAAGATCAAAAGAGGGAGAGGCGAGACGGTGGTTTTGGAATGGAGATGATGGAGAGGAGAGGATGTGGTTTTGCAATGGAGAAGATCTGAAGAGGGAGAGGCGAGACGGTGGTTTTGGAATGGAGATGATGGAGAGGAGAGGAGGTGGTTTTGTAATGGAGAATAGGGAGAGGAGCGTGCGGCAACGATTAGGATTGGACGAGAGGGCCGGCGCGCTGTGACTGGATCAAAATCAAAATCAATTTACCCTTCAATTAAGAAAGCGACCCCACATTAACTAGTCTCCCTTTTATTCTGGGTCATAATTGACCATGATTTTCGCACATAAAATATATGTTATATGTTGCAAAAATAATATAATTTGAAAGTACATTCACATACGAACCAAACGATACAATTTTTGGTGACATGCAGTCACATTTTTGCTTGTCAAATACAGTATGTGGTCAAACTTTGACCCAAAATACGCAAAACAACAGCAAAATACTTCCAAGACCAGCGCCGCCCTTCCGCTCTTCTCCTCTTAAACCACCACCGCTCCTCTCCTGTTCCAATCTAAATCCAGCGCCGCTCCTCTCCTCTTCCATTTCAAAACCACCACCCTCCTCTCCTGTTCCAGTCCAAAATCAGCGTCGCTCCTCTCCCGTTCTAATCCAAAACCAGCGCTGCTCCTCTCCTCTTCCATTCAAAAACCACCGCCGGCGAGTGAAGGTGTTGTGGAGAAGTAGATCGATGGAGGAGTACAACCGATACGTGAGGATCGCAGACGGCGACCCTGTGAAGCTAGCTAGGATGTTGGAGATACATTCTTGGTTTGACAACAAGGACCAACTAGCGGCGACGGCGACATCCATGGCCGAATATCTACAACAGAGCGAAAAGGCGGCAATACTCCCGAAGGGAGTCGCGCCGGAGTACATAGAGCTGCTCCTCTGGGCCATGGAGCAAATAGATTCACCAAATCCGATCGTGAGGGAGCGGTGGTAGGAGTATCGATCCCAGATGGAGCATCCACCAGAGATTGAAGAATCGAGCATCTACAGGGTGCCGTTTGTGAGGGTGTCCTTCCAAACCGAGCCGGTGGAGTCTTCGTCGACCGAACCCAATTGCAAGAGGAGAAAAATAGTTGGACCAACGATGCTTCCCCACCTTTGTCTCCCTCGCCGTTCACATCGTCTCATGGGGCGGTTGTCTGCTGCCGAGGAATAGGAGGGGGCTGCCCCCCCCCCCCCCAGCCCAATAGTTGAGCAGGTTGTGAATTGTCAGGAGGAGCTTAGGGTTGTCAGTATTTGCAGGTTGTGAATTGTGTTTTGTGTTGTGTCTTGAGAGTACTTTCAGATATGAATGTCTTTTGAATTTAAGATTTGCAGTATTGAGCATATGAAGTATTTTATGAATTCTAGAGATCTATTTTTAGCACCTAAAAATGTAGTTTCATAGGAGTATAAAAGTGCATAATGTGATTCTCAGAGAAAAACTGCAAGTTTCGAGATAAGAAAGCGCAAGTTCGGGCCAGATAAGAAATCGCAACTTTCGAGGCGAGCATTTATATTAACATGGCCTTTTCAAACAGGGTTAACATCATGTTGGATGTTTTATTCATGGTCGAAAATGGAACTACCAGCCAGTTAACATCATGCTGATCAACATTCATGCATAGCACATCTTCATATGATGCACAGTCAAAATGCCCACACAATGTCGAGTGTGTGAAATACAGAGAAAATGAGGGACGAAGTTTTGGCAAGTGTTGGACGTGGTTTTGGGCTGCCCCGTCTAGGCTTTCATTTTTAACATGCGCAGCCCACGAGCTCGGATGGGAGGTCCATAGGCCTGTTTGTATTTTCTTAGGGCCCTCATGTATCGACCGACCAATAGACCTCCCATCCAAGGTTTTATTTTTGGCAGCCCAATTTATGTATTTTTTTTGAAGAAAACGCAGAGGTCTGTTCTATTTTTCTATATAAGAATAGGAACGCCAGGTCCAACTTATGTTTCCCTTCTAACTATATTATAAATTATTTTATATGTTATTATATATTATTTTTATTGCCATCATATATTAAATAGATACTTACATATGTAAGAAAACAATATCCCACATCTTATTAACTTATAAAAATAATTTATTAAAAAATAAAATCCTAGATTGTTTTGGCACGAAAATCCTAGTGATTGTGTCCAAAAGCTTGGTAAGATTTAAGGACGAATGTAATAATATCACTTATTATTTAAATATATTTATAACAAAATGCTCAGCCCCTTTTTATTTTTTGATAACATTGCTGGCCCAACCCAACATTATAATTAGAATCAGTCCAGCAAAATCATGTATTTCGAGAAAGTGCAAATGGCCTGTGGTTTTTTAGGAAATAAAATAAATGGGCCGCATGGACACTACATTATTTGTTCACCCAGCCCAGCTAATGGCTGTAATTCAAAAAAAAGATCAAATTGATTGTAAATTCTACCAGGCAAAAAAAAGACTGTAAATTACGAAAAAATGGGTTGAATACGTGCCACATTTTTCGAGGCTAAAATGTGGGCCAATAGGTCGAAGCCAATGCAAGTCGTTGTCAATTTAGTCAACAAATGATTCTGACATGTTAGCCGTTGGATTTACATCCAACGACCGGCATCCATCTTCAATCTCTCGTCTTCTTCTTCCAGCACCGCCGGGACCACCTCCCGCCTCCTGCTGCTAGTAGCTCTGCTTAGCACACTTCGCTATGAAGCGCTACTCCACCGTTGGCCAGGCCATCCCTCCACCCCTCCACACCTCCTGTTCTTCTCCACCGACTGCCGAAGCACAACGCACTAGAACTAGTTATCCCTCGCACACCTCTCCATCTGCGACCCTACTCCCGCGTCTTCCCATCTCCTGCTCGTTGCTGTCCGGGGCCTCGCCGTCGTCCACCACCTTGGGTGCGCTCGGCGCGGTGTGGTCAACATGGTCAACGAACGACACCATCGGAAGTAGACTGTGCGTGGAGAGGCTGACAGCTGGGTCCACGGCCGCACACAAGGAAATGCTTCCTTATTACACGCAAAATAATGATTCCTCCACCTGACATCTGGGACCCACCGGAAGGGCCTTTGTATTTCGCAAAAAAACGTTCCCCCCACTGACATGTCGGACCCACCAGCTATCTTCACACGCAAGGAAGTGCGTCCTTATTACGCACAAAAAAAAATGAATACTCCCCCTGCCAGCTGGAACCCAGCATAGTGGGAGGCTGACTTGTGGGCCCACCAAGTTGACGGGGATGGAGGTTTTGTCAACTTAGTCAATATGAACGATTCTAGCTCCAGTTACCGTACGATGTTCATCCAATGACCGTAGTTCTTCTTCAACCTCTGGTCTTCTTGCTCCAGCCGCCCAAACCAGGGTCGGTCGTGCCGCGTGCTCCTGCCTCCCATGGCCAGCTGTGATGCCGCGGAGGCCTCACCGCCCCTACTACTCCCACCGCTCGCCAGGCCATCCCTCTACTCACCCAAACCCCCTGTTATTCTGCGGCGACAGCAGCCTCACACCATAGCCGAACCAGTGAACCCTCGTACTCCTCTTCGCGTGGGCATCCACTTCTGCGTCGTCCCCTTCCTAGTCCTCGTCGTCGTCCACCGCCGTGGTGCTCTCGGCACGCGTGGTCAATGTGGTCAAGGAACGACTCCCATCGGACATGGACTGTACGTGGAGAGGCTGACAGCTGGGTTCACGGCCGCAGCAAGGAAGTGCCTCCTTATTACGCGCAAAATAATGATTCCTCCACCTGACAGCGGGACCCACCGGACGGGCCACCGTATTTCGCGAAAAAACATTTCCCCTGATTGCTGGGACCCACCAGCTACATTTTCGCACGCAAGCAAGTGCGTCCGGGCAAAAAAAACGACTCGCCCCCCTGACTGCTAGGACCCACCAGCTACATCTTCGCATGCAAGGAAGTGCGTCCGGGCAAAAAAGCCCGATTCACCCCCCTGACTGCTAGGACCCACCAGCTACATCTTCGCACGCAAGGAAGTGCGTCCGGGGAAAAAAATGATTCGCCCCCCTGACTGCTGGGACCCACCAGCTACATCTTCACACGCAAGGAAGTGCGTGACAGTCGGGACCCACCTGGTCGAAGCGTACGTAGCGTTGTCATTCTGGTCACGAACGTGTACATACATACATACTGGTCGATGTAGAGGCGTGCACGTGTCGTACTAGAGGCATGTACGTGTCGTAGTAGAGGCGCACATGTAGCATGTACACATACGTACATAGGCCAGGGTGCAAGAAAGAAAATACAGCCACGTACGTACATACGGGCAGGGTCTCGAACGCCTACTCGCGCATACGTACGGCCAGGGATCGTGTACATGGCTGGGTCGGAATGGAGAAACAGCGTCGTCGTCGTCGTGTTCATGGGGAGCCAACCGGCTGGGTTGGAACGGAATGCGTGGTCGTGTTCATCGGGAGGGCTTGGACAGAACAGGCAATGGAAACGAGGCCTGGCGTACTGCAGAACGGAGGAAACGGACCTCCTACGTTCGGAACGAGGTCCTGTTGATCGGGAGGGGTGTGGCGTACCGCAAAACGGAGGAAACGGACCTCCTACGGTCGAAACGGGGGTCCTGTTGATCGTGAGGGGTGTGGCGTACCACAAAACGGAGGAAACGGACCTCCTACGATCGAAACGGGGATCCTGTTGATCGGGAGGGGTGTGGTGTACCGCAAAACGGACGAAACGGACTTGTGTTGGAGCACTACGGTCGAAACAGGGGTCCTGTTCATTGGGAGGGGTGTGGCGTACCACAAAACGGGACTCCACGGGATACTGTTCATCTCCACCGTCGACCTCCACCAGCCTCCACAGGCTCCTATTGATCCAGCCTCCACCGCGCGCTACTCCACTGGCTACTGTTCAACCACCCCTCCACGGGCACCCCTTCACCGTCTACTGTTCATCCAGCTCTCCACACCACGGGGTCCTGTTCAACCACCCCTCCACGGGCACCCCTCCATCGTCTACTGTTCATCCAGCCCTCCACCACACCACGGGGTCCTGTTCATCCAGAGGCAACGCCACCACTCACTGTTCATCCAGAGGCAACGCCACCGCTCACTGTTCATCCAAACCCCCCGCAACGCTCACTGTTCTTCAGTTAGCAGTAGTTGCGAAGGAATCGCTCGATCGGGTTCAGTTAACAGCCATCAATCGATCGCTCGGGTTGAGTAATGTGTAGCCTGCAGTGCAATCGCTCAGGTTCAGTTAGACTCCAACGCATCGCTCGTGTTAAGTTAGAGCCAACGCCTCGCACACAAGGTCGTACGTGTATGAGAGAAACGTCCATCGCTCGGCCCCTGACCTCCCACCGTAACCGGGAACTCCCCGAAATTTTCCTCCCCCTCGCTTCTACCATGGTTTTTTCCGTCATGGACGACCCAAAGAATATCATGCAACTGCGTCTCGGCCCGCCCAGGACGAAAAGCCCATTTTCTGTCATGATTTTTGGTCATAGAAGTAGGAGCCCACCACATCTATGATGATACCGGGTTTTGTCACAATTATCGTCATAGAAGTGTCATATGTATGATAGAAAAATTTCGTTCGGCCCAAAATGTCATGGATGTGTCTTTTTTTTTTGTAGTGATTAAAGCACATAAACATCCAAAACGGGTAATATAATAACATGGAACAATCAAAAATTATAGATACGTTGGAGACGTATCAAGCATCCCCAAGCTTAATTCCTTATCGTCCTCGAGTACGGAAATGAAAAAAACAAAATTTCTGATGTGGAATGCTACCCAGCATAATTCTCAATGTAATTTTCTTTATTGTGGCATGAATGTTCAGATCCAAATGATTAAAAATAAAATTTATATTGACATAAGAAATAGTAATACTTCAAGCATACCAATCAAAGCAATCATGTCTTCTCAAAATAACATGGCTAAAGAAAATTCATCCCTACAAAATCATAGAGTTAGGCTATGCTTCATTTTCGTCACACAAAAATGCTCCCATCTTGCACACCCCCGATGACAAGCCAAGCAATTGTTTCGTACTTAAATAATCTCAAACCTTTTCAACTTTCACGCAATACATGAGCGTGAGCCATGGATATAGCACTATGGGTGGAATAGAATATGATGATGGAGGTTGTGTGGAGAAGACAAAAAAGGAGAAAGTCTCATGTTAACGAGGATAATCAACGGGCTATGGAGATGCCCATCAATTGGTGTCAACATGAGGAGTAGGGATTGCCATGCAACGGAGCACTAGAGCTATAAATGTATGAAAGCTCAACAAAAGAAACTAAGTGGGTGTGCATCCAACTCGCTTGCTCACGAAGACCTAGGGCATTTTGAGGAAGCCCATCGTAGGAATTTACAAGCCAAGTTCTATAATGAAAAATTCCCACTAGTATATGAAAGCGACAACATATGAGACTCTCTATATAAAGAACATGGTGCTACTTTGAAGCACAAGTGTGGAAAAGAACTGATATACTTATTGCAAAAATCTACTAGTCATCGAAAACCAAGCACTACGCGCATGCTCCTAGGGGGATAGATTGGTAGGAAAAGACCATTGCTCGTCCCCGACCGCCACTCATAAGGATGCACAATCTAAGAACACCTCATGTTTCAAATTTGTTACACAACTTTTACCATGCATGCATGCTACGGGACTTGCCAACTTCAACACAAGCATTCTTTAAATTCATAATCACCCAACTAGCATGACTCTAATATCACCACCTCCATATCTCAAAGCAATTATCAAGTATCAAATTGATCATAGCATCCAATTCACTTCCTATGATAGATTTTATTATACCCAACTTGGATGCCCATCATTCTAGGACCAATTTTATAACCATAGAAAATACCATGCTGTTCTAAGAGACTCTCAAAATAATATAAGTGAAGCATGAGAGATAAAAAATTTCTACAAAATAAAGCAACCGCCGTGCTCTAAAAGATATAAGTGAAGCACTAGAGCAAAAACTATCTAGCTCAAAATATATAAGTGAAGCGCATAGAGTATTCTAACAAATTCTAATCAAATGGGCTCCTCCCAAAAGGTGTGTGCAGCAAGGATGATTTTGGTAAACTAAAAAGCAAAGACTAATATCATACAAGACGCTCCAAGCAAAACACATATCATGTGGTGAATAAAAATATAGCTCCAAGTAAAGTTACAGATAGACAAAGACGAAACAGGGGATGCCTTCCAGGGCATCCCCAAGCTTAGGCTTTTGGTTATCCTTGAATATCTTGGAGTACCATGGGCATCCCCAAGCTTAGGCTCTTGCCACTCCTTATTCCATAGTCCATCAAATCTTTACCGAAAATTTGAAAACTTCACAACACAAAACTCAACAGGAAATCTCATAAGCTCTATTAGTGCAAGAAAGAAAAACCACCACATAAGGTACTGTAATGAACTCATTCTTTATTTATATTGGTGTTAAACCTACTGTATTCCAACTTCTCTATGGTTCATACCACTTAATACTAGCCATAGATGCATCAAAATAAGCAAACAACACACGAAAAACAGAATCTGTCAAAAACGGAACAGTCTGTAGGAATATGTAACTCTTGAATACTTATGGAACTCTAAAAATCCTACAAAAATATGAAGTCCTGGTAAATTTGTCTATTGATCTACAACAAAAATAATCAACGCAAAATCACGTTTCTGTAAATTACTAAAATTATTTTCATGCGCGCAAAGTTTCGGTTTTTGAGCAGAACCAAATTAACTATCGCCATAGGTTATCCTATAGGTTCTACTTGGAACAAACCCTAATTAAGACTTGAAAACACATCTAAACAGAAAATAGATGAAATATTTATTGAATAACAGCAAGGAAAAATATTGGGTTGTCTCCCAACAAGCGTTTTTCTTTAAAGCCTTTTAGCTAGGCATTGGTAATTTTAATGATGCTCACATGAAAGACAAGAATTGAAGCGCAAAGAGAGCATCATGAAACATGTGACAAACACATCTAAGTGTAACATACTTCCTATGCATAGGCATATTATAAGCAAAAAAAATTGCAAGACAAGCAAAAACTAGCATACGCAAGGAAGAAGAAAGAGACAATAGCAATCTCAACATGACGAGAGGTAATTTAGTAAGATAAAAATTTCTACGACCATATTTTCCTCTCTCATAATGATTACATGTAGGATCATAGGCAAATTCAACAAAATAGCTATCACATAACATATTCTCAACACGATCCACATGCATGTGAAGTTGACACTCTTCCAAAATAGTGGGATTATCATTAACTAAAGTCATGACCTCTCCAAACCCACTTTTATCAAAAATACCATAAGATTGAACATTCTCCAAATATGTGGGATCTAAAGTTGACACTCTTCCAAACCCACTTTCAATATTATTGCAAACACTATTATCAATCTCATATTCATCATGGGGCTTAAATAAATTTTCAAGATCATAAGAAGAGTCACCCCAATCATGATCACTGCAACAAGTAGTAGACATAGCAAAACTAGCATCCCCAAGCTTAGGGTTTTGGATATTATTAGCACAATTGACATCAAGAGAATTGAAAATAAAATCATTGCAATCATGATTTTTATTCAAAGATCTATCTTGAATTGCTTCATAAAGTACTTCATCACAATTTTCAGATTCACGAATTTCAAGCAAAACCTTATAAAGATAATCTAGTGCACTCAACTCACTAGCAATAGGTTCATCATAATTGGATCTCTTAAAGAGATTAGCAAGTGGATGAGGATCCATAAACTTTTCACAAGTGAAGACGCAAGCAAAAAGAAGGCACATGGTAGCACAAGATCAGACGGAAGAAGGGCGAATAAAACGACAAGGGTGAAGTGGGGGGAGAGGAAAACGAGAGGCAAATGGCAAATAATGTAATGCGAGGGAGATGAGTTTGTGATGGATACTTGGTATGTCTTGACTTGAGCGAAGACCTCCTCGGCAACGGCGCCAGAAATCCTTCTTGCTACGTCTTGAGCTTGCGTTGGTTTTCCTTGAAGAGGAAAGGGTGATGCAGCAAAGTAGCATAAGCATTTCCCTCAGTTTTTGAGAACCAAGGTATCAATCCAGTAAGAGGCTCCTCAAAAGTCCCACGCACCTACACAAACAAACAAGAACTCGCAACCAACGCAATAAAGGGGTTGTCAATCCCTTCATGGCCACTTGCAAAAGTGAGATCTGATAGAGATAATATGATAAGATAAATATTTTTGGTATTTTTATGATATAGATAGAAAAAGTAAAGATTCAAATAAAAGAAGATTGAAAGCTTATATGATAAGAGATAGACCCGGGGGCCATAGGTTTCACTAGTGGCTTCTCTCAAGATAGCATAAGTATTATGGTGGGTCAACAAATTACTGTCGAGCAATTGATAGAAAAGCGAATAATTATGAGATTATCTAGGCATGACCATGTATATAGGCATCACGTCCATGACAAGTAGACCGACTCCTGCCTGCATCTACTACTATTACTCCACACATCGACCGCTATGCATCATGCATCTAGAGTCATATGTTCATAAAGAACAGAGTAACACATTAAGAAAGATGACATGATGTAGAGGGATAAACTCATGCAGTATGATATAAACCCCATCTTTTTATCCTCGATGGCAACAATACAATACGTGCCTTGCTGCCCTAACATCCTTTGGGAAAGGACAGGGCAAGATTGAACCGAAAGCTAAGCACTTCTCCCATTGCAAGAAAGATCAATCTAGTAGGCCAAACCAAACTGATAATTCGAAGAGACTTGCAAAGATAACTTGATCACACATAAAAGAATTCAGAGGAGATTCGAATATTTCTCATAGATAAACTTGATCATAAACCCACAATTCATCGGATCTCGACAAACACACCACAAAAAGAGTTACATCAAATAGATCTCCAAGAAGATCGAGGAGAACTTTGTATTGAGATTCAATGAGAGAGAAGAAGCCATCTAGCTAATAACTATGGACCGGAAGGTCTGTGGTAAACTACTCACAACTCATCGGAAGGGCTATGGTGTTGATGTAGAAGCCCTCCGTGGTCGATTCCCCCTCTGGCGGAGCGCTGGCGAAGGCTCCAAGATGGAATCTCACGGATACAGAAGGTTACGGTGGTGGAAATAGTTTTTGGTGGTGCTCCTCGATCGTTTCCGGGTACGTGGGTATATATAGGAGGAAGAAGTAGGTCAGTGGATGCTCGAGGGGCCCACAAGGGTGGGGGCGCGCCTACCTGTAGGGGGCGCGCCGGGCACCCTCGTGGCCACCTCCTCTGTTGCTTGACGTCCACTCCAAGTCCCCTGGATCACCTTTGTTCCAAAAATATCGCTCCCAAAGGTTTCATTACGTTTGGACTCCGTTTGATATTCCTTTTCTTCGAAGCACTGAAATAGAAAAAAATAGCAATTCGGGTTGGGCCTCCGGTTAGTAGGTTAGTCCCAAAAATGATATAAAAGTGTAAAGTAAAGCCCATAAACATCCAAAACGGGTAATATAATAGCATGGAACAATCAAAAATTATAGATACATTGGAGATGTATCATCCTTTGCTACAAAAAGGATTGGGCCACAGTGCTGCACCTTATTTAGTTTCATTGCTTGTTACCCGTTACAAATTATCTTTTCACAAAACTATCTGTTACCTACAATTTTTGTGCTTGCAGAGAATACCTAACCGAAAACCGCTTGCCATTTCCTTCTACTCCTTGTTGGGTTCGACACTCTTACTTATTGAAAGGACTACGATAGATCCCCTATACTTGTGGGTCATCAGAGGGGTTGATTAAGAACTCGGGGGCCGGCGAGAATCCCCTATGCAACTTTTACTTATTATTAGGCAAATGGTAAAACCAATGTTGGGCCTTGCTGGAAGAGTTTTATTCAAAGCGAACTGTCAAGAGGGGCCCATAAACCCTCGCCGTGTTAGGGACGCAAAATCAAGGAACATAATACCGATATGACGAAAACTAGGGCAGCAAGAGTGGAACAAAACACCAGGCAAAAGGCCGAGCCTTCCACCCTTTACCAAGTATATAGATGCATTAATTAAATAAGACATATTGTGATATCCCATGATATCCATGTCCCAACATGGAACAACCTGCAAATGCACCTGCAACTAGCAACGATATAAGAGGAGCTGAGCAAAGTGGTAACATAGCCAAACAACGGCTGCTAGGATGGTGGAAAAAGGTTAGAGGTTTTTCATGGAAATTTGGGAGGCTCGATAAACAAGTGGTAGGAAGCGCGACATAGCGATAGCATCGATACAACTAGCATAGCAATGATTGTAGTGAGATGCAGGGTAACAGTCATCTTGCCTGAAATCCCGCTAGGAAGAAGACCGAGTCCATGAAGAAGACGAACGGGCATAGTCGAACGAATCCTTACAATCGCAACGGTAACCGGAACTAAGAAGCAACACTGTAAAGAAGCAAACGACATGGTAAACACACAAGCATACATATGGCATGATGCACAATCAAGTATGATGCATGTCCAGTTTAAATATGCATGGCATGGCAAAGTGCAACAAACAATACTACAAATTAAGTGGAGCTCAAAATGCAACGAGATGCATATTGACGAAACACCACATCCAAATATTTAGTTAACTCTCATTTATGCTACTCACTAGTATTAAATGTTGTTAAACATGGCAAGAGGTGAAGCATAATAAAACTACCTATCTAGGCAAGTTTAAATGAGGCCGGAAACAACAAACAACAATTCCGGAAAATCTCGATGTGCATATTTTGGATTTGCTACTGTTCTGCCCTAAGCCATATTTTAGAGTTTTTAAACAGCAAAAGTAAGTGTACAATGTTATTCTATGCATTTTTCTACCCCATTTACATATAAGATTTATTTAAAACAAAGCTACGGTTAATTAGTTATGAAATAAATCATTTTAACACGCCATTTAGCAAATTAAATCAAACAGCAAGTTTAACCGTTTTAAACATGGATGAAAGTTGGGTATTATGAAAGTACACACAATTCTAAGCATTTTACACATATGACACATTTTAATATGATGCATGGTTGTTGAGTTTTTATATGCATGAAGAGCAAGGGGTTTTCTGCAATTTTGTAAAACCCTGGATAATTAGTAAATCTCTCTGCGGGAAAAAACATGAGTCGGGCCAAATCTGGAGGGGCTGGGGTGGCCTCACCTAGTGGGCCAAGCCCAGGTCGGTGGAGAGGCCAAGGCAGCGGAGGCTGGCGCGCTAGGCCTTGGCGTGGGATGCGGCCCAGGCACGTGGGTCGAGGGTTGTGGTCAACGCAGGCAGGGGATCGGGCAGGACTTGGCGCTGGCCTCGTCCTCAAAGCAGAGGAAGCAGGGGACTTGGCACAGTGCAGAGAGCCGGGGAAGAGCACACGAACGGGAGGGGGGTGAGGCAACCAGCGGGAGGGGTTGATCCACAGCGGATCCGGTCGGAGATGGCGGGTTCGAGGCGGATGTCGCCGAAGTCCTAAACATCAAAAGGGAGAGAGACGTGAGAAGAGAGTAACCGCGAGAGCAGGAAGATGGAGGAGATGATGCTATCATGGCTCACTGGCGGGAGGACGACGCAGGGCGGCGGGGTTGAACAAATTCGACGAGGAAGTCAGAACAGGTCGAGGACAACGACGCTCGGGCGTAGGAGGCGAGGATGGCCGGCTCAAGCTCCTCAGGGCTCCCTGTTGCACTGTAACGCCCCGGACACACCCGCTGGTGGACGTTACTCCTGGCGGGATCTAGACTGGCCCCACAGATCAATACTAGTCTTTTCTGCGCACTTTGTCCTCACTCGTGCGCACCCGGGAGCAACTTCCCGGTCGGTCACCCATCCTGAAACTACTCCAAGCTGAGCACGCTTAACTTTGGAGTTCTGTCCGAATGGGATCCCGGAAAAGAAGGAATTCCTTATTGATATGAGTAGTCTATCATCCCTAATAAGCCAGGCTATTACATACACCCCCACTCAGAGGAACCGACGTCCTCGTCGGGCCACAGGAACGTTCCCTCTTGGCACAACCGTCTGTGCATCTAGTCCGGTACATGTGCCATGTCGTGTGCCACGACGGGTCACAAACGTCATGAACAACACGACCGCACACCTGTCCGCAACCATCCGTGTAACCGCGAGGGTCGGCTCTGATACCAACTTGTAACGCCCCGGACACACCCGCTGGTGGACGTTACTCCTGGCGGGATCTAGACTGGCCCCACAGATCAATACTAGTCTTTTCACAAGACTTTGTCCTCACTCGTGCGCACTCCGGAGCAACTTCGGTCGGTCACCCATCTTGAAACTACTCCAAGCTGAGCACGCTTAACTTTGGAGTTCTGTCCGAATGGGATCCCGGAAAAGAAGGAATTCCTTATTGATATGAGTAGTCTATCATCCCTAATAAGCCAGGCTATTACATGCACGAACAGAGACAACAGGTGAGAGAGGGAGGATGGAAGGAAGAAGAAAGGGAGAGGCAGGGGCCCGGGCGATGAAGGGCGGCGTTTGGGACTGCAGCTGCTGCTTGGGTGGCCGGCGGCCATCGGCGTGAGGTGGGGCACGAAGGAGCTCCTCTCCTCCGGATCGAACATGAAGGAGAAGGGAGCGGGGCACTGGTCTCTAGCGAGGCCGGTCGAAGACGGCGATCTCAGGTAGGGGAGCTCGGGCTCCTGGATCGAGAGGGGAGGTGCAGGAAGGATGGACCCCGAAGGGATGCACTGGTTGGGTGGCTACGGAAATCAAGGAGATGGTTGGAGGCTGCTAGTTGGCTGGATCGGATCTGGGAGGATCCCGAGAGAGAAGGGAGTAGGTCGGGTGGCGGCGGAAGGAATGGGCTGGATGTGACGGCTCCTCGGATTAGGGTTAGGCTCTATTTATAGGAAGGGTTAGCTTAGGGGCTACTCGGTCCCTCCGATCATAATCAGGCGGATGGGAATAAATAGCTTAGGGGAGTCCCACAAAGAACTGAAGATACTTTAGGGGTGTTTGGGGATGATCCAGACCCATCGGTCACGATTGAGTGGGTCGGGTCCGGAAGAAGTTTCGGACGCGCACGCGAGGGTGTTTTGTGCACAGTGCAGAGAGGCTCAAACGGTCGGACAACAAAAGAACGGTCGGTCTTGAAAGGGACAACGAAGGCAACAGGGAGAGGCGGCAACTACGAATAGATGCAAGCTTTTGAAAAATGACGGCAACACAGTGCCGATGCAATGTGAATGATGCGATGATGAAATGCAACCAACAAAAATGAAACACACAGCGAAACTCGGAATAGCTAGAAGTCTTCTGGAGCGTCGGTCTCGGGGCGTCACATTGTCCTTCCTTTTTGTTTTGATTGTGTAGGATGAACAATGTAAAACTTGCTACCTATATATGTATGTATGGATGAAACCGTTGTATATGGACTTTTTGCTTAATTGTTGGATATGTTGGCTATATGTATGTTGGATATGGACTTTTGATTTGGTATATATATGTGTTGGATGATCATATCCATATGGCAGGGATGTGTATGCTTGTTGAAAGTATTTTGAAATGAATATATATATATATATATATATAAAATTGATTGAATTTAAGAAAAAATAGAATTAACAGGGGCAATACAGGCACTTGCCGTCTGCCAGCAAACAACAAAGTTGCCACGTGGCAGCTACCTGTGCAACTTGGGGGCTCCTGGGCTGGCCTATTCGGACACTTTGCCGTCTGCTGGCAGACGGCAAAGACCTTTTCTTCTTTCTCGTCTGCTAGTAGACGGCACAACTGCCATGTGGCAGCTACCTGGGCTGGCCTATTTGGACACTTTGCCGTCTGCTGGCAGACAACAAAGACATTTGCTTCTTTGCCGTCTGCCACCAGACGGCACAGCACAGCGTTAGCCACCTAATGGACCTAACCCCATCCCTCTGCCATCCACGTCCTTTGCCCTCTGCTTGCTCTGGATGGCTGACAGCAAAATTCTTTGTCGTCCACTTTATTAAAGCAGACAACAAAGCAGACCTCTGGCATAGTTCATTCAGCCGGACATGGGCTCGTCTACTGGCTGATGGCAAAGGACTTTGCCCTCCACCATGGCAGATGGCAAAGTGTCTGATTCCTCTAGTGAAAGGGCATTATTGATTACCTAGTTCGTACTAGCATGGATGCTCGCATTACTAGTGATGGGAGTGGCGTGGTCACTCTCGGGACGGGGTCGTGATTGGATAGGCGGCCATGCATGACTGTTTTCACAAGGCACCGGACACACTGTTGGTCCCCCATGATTGTGTTATGTGAAGAATATGGGAGCGTGGCTCCATGAAATTTATTATGTGACAATGTTTGGCACAGGGGCTGCTACCAATCGAGTGGACTCTATGTTAGTCATGACTAGGGAAAGGTAGTGATCGGGTGCTTACCCTAGGTACTTGAGGTACCGCGGGTCGTGGATGACAGGAAAGTTCCCCGGATCTGTGGGTAAAGTGTACAACCTCTGTAGAGTGTCAAACTATTCGAATAGCCGTGTCCATGGTGAAGGACAGTTGGGTGGTGCTGTTTAGACTATGTCCATATGTCTCTGAAAAAAACACAGGTTGAGTATATTGTTGATGTGATTCTTGAGGAAGTCATGATGAGCTTGAGCATGAGTTGTTTATAAATCTTTATCGATATTGATGTCTGTGGCCTCCTGATACTTGTTGCAGACGCCTTCATGTTTCTAATAAGTTTTGATCATACTTGAATGAGAAAAACTATCCTTACGCAAAAATGCCAATTTAGTAGTAGAGCCTTGCATAACTATTATGTTATGACTCTTGGGTTGCTTGCAAGTACATTCAAATGTACTCACTGGCTTTTCCCTTGCTATTTACTTGGTCAGGCTTGGAATAATAGGTAGTTGATGAAGAGTTCTTTGGTGACGAACATGCGAGTAGGATGCTTCCCCAGTCAGAATGCCTATCGGGTTAAGGCAGATGGCATGGGTTCTACTTATCTACGAAGATTTCTGCTGCTTGTGTTTTATCCCATGTTCAACCCTTGAGGCTATATCTATGTAAGACTTGACCATAATGGTCATAATTTGTGTAAGATGGTATGTATGGACGTAAGACTCTTGTTATTCAGCTTCTGTGTCTTCAGTGAGCATTGATCTCTGGGATCACTGTACACGTGCATTCGGTGATCACAACTTATGAGCCGGGGTCCCCACAAAGCTGGTATCAGAGCCATCCTGACTATAGGAAGCCTTAGTTAGCATGGTCGTTAGTTAGTGTAAAACTATTTTGAAAAATATCCCTAATTTTCAAAAACTATCTATACTTCTCTTCCCTTCTGAGTTTTTTTTGAAAACTAAGATACATTTCCTTATTGACCACTTCCCCTTCAAAATTTTTTGTAAATGGCCGCTAGTACCCTTATGCCCCTTACCATTGGATTCCTTGTAATCCTTGTGGATAACCGACGCTTTGCAAGACCTTTGCCCACATCTTCCGAACACAAGTCTGGCGACACCACGATAAGACAGAATATACCTTCTTGAGGAATGAGGAAACAAAGACTCAGAAGATGGTAACACCCTTGACACTGACCCAGGATGATCCAACCTTGTCCTACGATGATCAGGGTGTAAGATATGCAAGATCACAATATACATCGCTAATAGAGCAACCCTATCCTTACTGTTGTTGTATCAGCAACCACCGATGGATGAGAACCTCGCCATTTGGTCTGCCTCACTATAGTGACCAGGAAAACGGTTCTATTCATCCCTCGCTCTTGGTGACGATGTTGTCCTCAACGTGACCGACGAGTTGGACCTATACCATGCCTTGTTAATGTTATTGCGTAAAGGATTGCCTACCTGGGAGCCTCGATGCCTTAGAAGACAAGAAGGCATTGTCATGATTACAGAGAAAATAGAAGACTCGGACAATGCCAACCACGAAGGACCTCCTTCCCCCCGTCAGCTTAACAGATGGGGAGATGTCGAAGATTCTCCTGGCCCCAATCCGGATTGTTTCATCAGACAACTACAAGACACGCAATGACACCCGAGAAAGACCCCGAAGACTGCACGTCCTTCTCTCCGAGTGGTGAAGCAAGCACGACTACTAAGTCAGAGAACCCCTAGGGTAGGATGAGTCGTGTACCCCTATGCGAAGTCGAGTCCATATGTTGTTTCAAATGAAACCATGTTGTGTGTTACTTGTTCTTATCTGTTTGTGTTTTGAAGTCTCACTTTTGCCCTAGGCAATATGTACGTGACTATATCACCTATCTTATCTTAATGAATGTGTGTGGCCTTTACGACACTTGTTTGTTTGCACTTGCACTATAAGACCCCCTTTAGGCACCCCCTCTATGCTACTTTTCCCTCTCATCTTCCCATCAACTAAAGACCAGCCAGAGAAGATGCACCAAGGATTCCACCTCGGCGACCAACGAGCACTGAAGACTTCTGCTATAGCCTCCTTGACCAAGTGCATCCCAGTAGAGTTATGTTTACCACTCAAGATTAGGAACCCATCCCTTGACCCTTTGAGACTTCACGAGATACCCCAGCTCGAATCCTTAACCAAGTGCTTAACTACGGGATTGCAAGAGAACCAGTTAAGCTTCAGTAACCTTTTCTCATCACTGGGCTCATTGTGGGACTAGTGAGCATAGTGAACAAGCACATTATCATCCTAATATAGCACCAGAACTGATGATGCCATAGGGAAGACCAATTCAAGGACAAGTGACTTGATGAGGCTATACCAGTAACCTTGAGGAGATATCTGAGACTCTTTTGTGGAATATGAGGCTTTCATGTTAGTAAATGAACTTGGAGGGATCATGGTAATGGAGTAGAGTAGTTTTCATCACCCTGGATTAAATTGGATTTAGTAGAACAATTATAATCGCTGAAATTCTGGGAAGTTTAAGGATTTGAATTAGCCAGGGGATATTGATAGGGGATAGTTGACATTACAATGATGACTTGGGGGAACATGTAGGAATTCTTGTTGGACATGAGATTTGGGTTAAATAGGTGTTCCTAATGGAGTATAGATGCTAAGTAAGTCTACACGGTTCGGAGTAAATTGGATTTAGACTGATGATCTCAATCATGATACCATGTTTCTCGATGGACAATAAACAAGGAGATTGGATTAATTGTCAGAGTGGATTTAGGGATCTATATAAGCTTGACATTAGAGTTTATCACATCACAATAATGGGAATTGGTGGACTGATTGTAGTAAGGTTAGCCTTTTCAAGGATTTGGGAGTTATAGGGACTTTAGAAGATCATGTGGAACACCATAGATACCGGATTTGTAGATTTAATGGATCATATAGTGATTGGTCTATGGGCCGTTGGAGTTGATTCATAGGAAGGAAACAAGGCCTTGGATTGGTATACGGCGTGTTTCCTTAGGATAGATATGCACTATCATGGACCTTGGAAGAATAAGCTGAGTACTTGGATTACAATGCTTAATTCAAGCTTGGTAGCTTGTATGTTCTACCCATGGATTTTTACATAAAGGATAACCATACATATGAGTCCGGGGATAGTTGACGTGTATGAGTTTTGTTAAACCTCCACTTGGGGTCATGAGGATATGAATATCATGAGTGATATTGGAGTTGACCTATACAAGATGATGCTTTCGGTGGTATAAGCTGATTTGTTTAGAGGACAAGATAGAATAATTGGCATCTCAGAAACTATGCTGAATGATAAGATGATAAATGTACACTCGCACCCTAGACTCCTTGAAACCCTTAAGCGCTACCAAGCCACATCATGGTCGGATCATGACCATGTGCTTTGGCTCTAGGTCGAGAAAACCTTTGCCCATACTCAACCGTGACCACCACCAATACCCCGGCCTACATTATGTACGTGGTGAACCAAGTCTTCATGGAGTATTTGGACAAGTTCGTTATCACCTTTATTTGGTGACCTAGTTGTCTACCCAAATACGGAAGAAGAGCCATTCAACTATTTAGAGAAAAATTGAAGACCGCCATGTTAAGGAGGAAGAACTATACCAACCACCGTCGTCAAGAAGTAAACTTCCGTGTCAAAGACCATGTAAAAGGAAAGCTCACACCAAGCCTTATCGACCCCCTCCGAGATCTCTACGAGATGAAGAGAAGACAGTTACCAACTGGAGTTGCCACCTGAGTTACCCAATGTGCACAAAGTTTTCCACGCGTCACAAATCCAGAAGTGTTTCAACTTCCTAACTAGCCCGATCTCTACAAGGACATCGATCACCGAGCCATCGACCTCCAGCCCGACCTGACCTACACAAGAGACCCATTTGCAACCCGGATCAAGTGGAACATTATACATAAAGCCGCACCACCAAGTACCTGAAGGTTCAATGGAGCACCACACAGAAGCAGAAGTAGTATGAGGAAAGAATACCCGAAATCCAAGTTTCCCTACTCATTTCCACGCGTAGTTTGGGAATCTCGTGGATGAGATTCTTGTAAGGGGGGTAGGTTTGTCACACCCTGATTTTCATGCCACAACACTTCGCCAAGTCCAACTGAACGGTGCCTGTGGCCTCCCCAGCTCATGAAGCAGATCTGTCTCAACACCAATTGTCCGAAGAAGGTGAAATTTCTTGGTTTGAGTGACTAGTTTATCCTGTCCGTGTTCAACTAACTGATTCGGTTCCACCCTATGCTCCTCCAACTACATCTGAAGCAATTCCACAACAACCCCAATGGTTGATAAAGATTCAGCGCCTGATTCAGTGTCACACGCTGATTTTCATGCCACAATACTTAAGCTAATAAATCATGATAAAATGTGGTTTCACAAAAACTTTTGAGTGTTTTGGACTTTGCTTGATTGGATTTTTGTCTGCTGTTTGCACGTGCTATGAAAATCAAATAAATCCTCCAACTCTTATACTCCTTCTCCTTGATCCAAACCTCTGCCCAATGATCACGCCATCTGTACAGGACATGAAAACATTTTCTTGCAAAAATAATTTGGCCAAAAAGTATTTTCTAAATTAGGTTTTCAAAACACCCCTGAATTGAGACTTGAACTACAAGTACTTAATTTAGGGTATATTTTTTCATACCCTAAATTAAGTACTTGTAGTTCAAGTCTCAATTCAGGGGTTTTTCGAAAACCTAATTTAGAAAATACTTTTAAAACTAATTAGCTGCTGGACTACCAGAAAGCACAAAAATATCATTTTAAAAGTTCTTTACTATTTTGCTGAAAGACTTTTTCTTAAGGCCAGAAATGGTCTTTAATAGGTTAAAATTTCCAAAAATATTTCAGAAAATTTAGGGAAGCTCATTGTACATATGTTGTGCATATATAAGAGTTTCAACACATGGTCATGTTCGAAGTATTGGTCGAATCCCTCAAAAACCCTTTCTGGATATTTCAAGGTTTTGAAATATTTACGAAGGAAATATTCTCTAAAACTTCCAAGAAAATTGTAGCATGTCACAAATTCCATATGTTATCATCTTGCCGAGCCTCATGTCTTGGAGATCAAGGGAACCCCATCAAATCCCCTCAAAACCATTTATGTCCATTTTGAAGTTTGAGAAACTTTGCATTTCAAAACATGTCCAAATGCTCACAAACTTGGTACACATGTGAAAGTGGTCTAGTTATTCACCTAGACCAAATGGCACAAGGTGGAGAACAAGATAACTTGATCAAAGTGCCCCCAAACCCTCTTTGTCCAGATCCAAGTTTGAACAACTTTACATTGCCAATTGTCTCCTTTTGATCTCAATTTTTGTGGACATTCTATAATCCCTAAATTATGACACTACACCAAGTGGTGCATCAAGGAGAATATATTTGCATGACTAAATCTTGGGAAACCGATTTCTGTTGATTTCTAGGGTTTGCCAAAGTTGCACTGTGAACTTTCTTGAAATGAGCTCAAACTTGGTGAACAACCTCGCTTCCATATACTTTTTGATCCTGTTAAATATCATGGAAAGGAGAATCCTATTACTTGCCCAAAGTTGCATCAAACACCTTCTTCCATTTTACCAAAACAACTGTTTTGACCCCTTCACTATTCTCCAGCAGATTTTAACATAGCTAACCTTGATCACCTTCTATCTCCTGTAAGTTTTTCATTCCCATATCTCAATTATTGGTGGTTGAAAACCCCTCTCTTCTTCTCTGGGAAGCTCACTTTCTTCTCTCTCTCCACCTCCACTCTCATCCAGAGGGTCTCCAGGGCATCCAATGCCACACCCACCTTGTTTACTCCTCCCTAGCACCTCTAGACACAAGTGGACACACCCATGGCACATAGTTTATGCCATGGCATGTAGAGCTCGCGCTCTAAAGCATGCTACGGTGCTCTCGCGCACTGTAGCATGCCCATTCCGAGGCCTCCCGTCGACCATGGGTGCCAGGATTGTGTCCCCCGAGGCCACCTCAACATCCTCTACAGGGAAAGCGGTCGGGCCCCTCCTCCGCCTTAGCCACTCTCGCGGGCACTCGTGAGCTCTGCCCATGGTGCACCATGGCCTCGCCATATAATGCCTCCCCGAGCTTGCCCTCGCACTCTATTCCCTTCATGTCCCTCCCAGCTACCTCGTGGACCAACCCGTTCCTCCTCTCGTGCCCTCCTGCCCCCTCCATGGCCAGAGTGTCGCCGCCGTGCCCTCGGATGTGCACTAGTCTCCACTACTCCTCCGCTCCAACCAAACGTTCCAGAGAGCCACCCCGAGACCCCCATGAAGCTTTCCAGCACTCCTAATCCCTTTCCCCATGGACATTGTGCCATGGCCATCTCCCCTGATGCGGCCATCCGCCGGGGCAGTGGCCCCGCTTGCCTTCATCCTCCGCTGGACTTGCTTATCGGGGAACCGGGTGCGGCGCAGTCCCCCGAGCACCCCCCGTACCCTTGGCACCTCCAATGGTGTCCGTTAGCGCCAACCATCGCTCGCGGGCGCCGGCCCCTGTTCTTCTGCGGTGCTAGTGCGAGGTGGGGGAAGGACCTGCCCGTGGGTCCCAGCTGTAAGCAACCCGCGAGGCAGCCGTGCCACTGACACTGGGCGCACCCACCAGTTCAAGTGGAGACACACCCGCCGTCACCCGCCTCCCCATGAGGAAAACGCTCTAGGCAAAATACACCATCAGCTAGGCAGCCAATGCGCGGCCGAGCCGCTCGGCCGGCCCAGTGCATAGAGGCACTATGTTGCGCTCAGTGCACGCATTAGGTATAACCTAAATTCTTTTCTTTTTCTTTTCCAGTAAGCTTCTAAAATCCACAAATAATTCATATGAGCTCCTAATCCACAATATTCCATTAAACCCCATTTTTCTATTTCTATGATGGACTTTGGAAAATCACAAAGGGCTCATATTTGATCCAAATGCATTGATTCGAATTCCTAGATACTTCTATGTTCATAACTAGTTTACGAACATTTCTCTCAATGCTTTCCCTATAACATAAATTATTGAACCATTTTATCATATAGGGTCAACTTTGCAAATCCCTAGGAAAATCATTACAACTCCAAATCCAGTAAAACCAACTCCTAGATGCTTCTAAAATAAAGCTTTATTAAACTGCTGCCTTTGCTCCATTTTTCTAAATAATGTTTCGTAGACTCCTTGCAAATCCATTAATCCTTTGATTCCAACTTATTGAAATGTTCAAAGGTATCCATTGATCCACTTCTAATGAATAAACTTTGGTCATTTTTCATATGACCAAAGGTATCCTAGAGAAGTCCAATTCACACTTTGAGAGCACTTTTATTTTTTTTCCTTGTTGTGTTTCTTATTGTGATTGTTTTCGACGTTAGTTGACAAAGTAGACGGAATACTCGGACCAGAAGGATTGAAGACCTTGCGGTGCCAGGCAAGTAGCCCTTTGAGCAAGATGAACCATTTTACATCATAATAGCATTTTTCGTTGTTTCATCGAATGCATAATATCTTGAATTGCAACCCTTGTAGGCTTGCCTCCGTTGCATACTCCGTTGATACTTGCATTGTTCATGACTCTACCCTTGCTTAGAGTCGTGTTCGTGGGAAGTAGGTAGGTGTTATAATAGTTGGCTAAGCAAAACGGGGCAGGGTTCTGCATTGAAGGAAACAAGTGTGGTTTCACATACTTGCAAATAGCCCCAGTGGGTGCCACTAATGCCCGTGGGAAATGATGATGAACTAAGTCACTACTTGGTGGAGAAGTAGTGTACCGAGGCTTCATGAAAGTGTTGTTTACAAAGACGGATTAGATTTAAGATCTGTCGACCGTCCCAACCAATGTGCAACCACTCTACCCTTATATGGGAAAGGGCATTATTGATTACCTAGTTCATGCTGGTATGGATGCCTGCATTACTAGTGACGGTAGTGGCGTAGTCACTCCCGGGACGGGATCGTGCTTGGAGCCTTACTAGTGACGGGAGTGGCCTTTGCTCATGTTTCTAACAAGTGTTGATCATACTTGCATGAGAAAAACTAGCCTTACACAAAAAAGCCAATTTAGTAGTAGAGCCTTGCATAATTATTCTGTCATCACTCTTGGGTTGCTTATGAGTTATGAGTACATTAAAACGTACTCACTGGCTTGTCCCTGGCTATTTACTTTGCCAGTCTTGGAAGAACAGTTAGTTCATGAAGAGTTCTTTGGCGACGAACATCTGAGCTAGGACGCTCTCCCAGTCACAATGCCTGTAGGGTTAAGGCAGATGGCATGGGTTCTACTTATCGTCGAAGATTTCCGCTGCTTGTGTTTTATCTGATTTTTAGCCCTTGAGGCTTTATCTATGTAAGACTGACCATAATGGTCATAATTTGTGTAAGACGATATGTACGGATGTAAGACTCTTGTTATTCAGCTTTTGTCTGCTTAGTGAGCATTGATCTCTTGATCACTGTACACGTGCATTCGGAGATCACGACTTATGAGTTGGGGTCCCCACCTTCAGCTACTGAACAAGTGAGAAATCCCTCTCCATTAAGAGTCTCACTCAACATGGCACGAAGATCTTTTGATCCTTCTGCAGCTAAATCAGCGTCGGCTCATCATTCCGACTCTGTTATCTATGGCGATGAAGTTATCTTTGTTGGAGATGAGCTCAAATATCCTTATTCTCGCGAGCAAATGCCGTTGTTTTCCATCGGTGTTGGTGTCAAAGGGCCTCTCTTCAATAGGAACACTCATCCGAAATTCTTTCAAGAAAGTCCATGCAGCAAGCCTCGTACTTCTGAATCTCCTCAACTCTGGACTCTGAAACATGCAGTATATTATTCGCGGATCCTTTATGACAGCCTGAAGATTTTTCTTCATGAGTTTCCAGATTTTGTTGCGATTAAGAACATTGGCTGCTTTACTCAAGTCCTACAAGACATCAAAGACTATGGTCTCACGCATGTCTTTCCATATCAGCATCCTTGGAACAGGGAAGTTATCCTTCAATTTTATGCTACTATGTATATCGCCAGTGATGAATCTGATAGCAATAAATAGATCATCGAATAGATGACCAAAGGGAAAATGATCAAATGCTCTGCCATGGACTTTGTTTCTCTTTTTCATTTCCCTCGATTTGAACATGGCACGACAAAAATTCAAGTTCATAACATTGATGCAATCTCTGATTAGGATTTCTAATGCACAATGGATGAAGCCAAGATTCATTACTACCATGGTCCTCCTCTGCCTGAACATTTGACATTCGGTAATCAGACTCCGTACCACATACTTGTCGGTGCAACAAACCCTAGGTCCGTTGCCTAGACTGTGCACAGGCCCAAGGACAAGAATACAACACCAAGATCAGACTAAGCAAGAGGGATCAATTATTTGATAGGGTCAAAGTGCAGATCAAGAAGACCAAGAGGAGCCAGGGAAGTAAGATGTCACTAAGGAAAGAACCTCCCTTACCAGGCAGGCAAGCCTGGCAAGGTTGGGTTTGCCCCGGAAGCAAGCTTCCAGATCGTCCCAGCAGGCTTGCCGGGGCTTGCGGAGGCAAGCCACTCCATCACTCCACCTCACAAGCGACGCAAGTCATAGATCAGTGTGGTGTCAAGCCCCAAGGTGACTAAGTGATTGCTTCTTGCCACATGGCAGCCACTTCCTACAACAAACACCTCCATATGACACCCGTCCTGAGACGTGTCAAGCAAGTAGGCACAAATCTGGAAAAACAACTCGGCAAGGGTTCTCGGGCAAGCTATGATGTGACACTCGATGGCGCATTTAATGCGCTCTATCAAATTTGAGTTAGGTATGATAGCACTGTTTGCTATCTAATCAGAATGTAAAGACTGATTTTCCACTGTGGTGACCCCTTGATCTATAAAAGGAGGCCCATGGTAACCGTAGAAAGGATTTTGACCCTCAAATTCATACGCGCGTAGCCACTCTCGCCTCGACGCAACCCTGCCGGGCAAGTGTGCTGCGTTCGCCACCATTATCCACCATCAATCCACCAAATAAAGAGTAGGGTTTTACGCCTCATGGTGGCTCGAACCTTGGTAAAACTGCCCGTGTGATCTCTGCTGCGCTGTGCTACGCTTCTTCGCCCTTTGTGCAACATGCCCATCCCCGCGCCGAACCAAAAAGGGGCTCATGGCCTCATAGGTGGTCGTGGTTTACCACGACATCTTTGCCACGCTAGGTAGGGGATCACTTGTGCGAACTCGAGAGTGTCTGTATCGCATCATCTTCAATGCAAATTTCGTTGTCGACGACATCATCGACTATGGCACCGAAGAAGCTCGGAGTTGCAAATCACCCGTCCACCTCGAAGGCTCCGCCGCTCGTGACCACCGACGTCGCGGGGAATGCGGGGACACGTGAGGATGTGGACGCTGCGGGGGACGTGGTCGGCGTAGGCGGTGTTGTCACCACCTCCCCCACGGCTGAAGCAGAAGCGAGAGACACCGAGGAAGGACAACATTAGTAACTTCCCAGCGGCCATGCTCCACGATGTATGAATGGAGGGATTATTCCTTCCGCACCCCTTCTCCTCGCTGAAGGACAAAGCCACAGTGGTGGTGCTTGTTCTGGGGTGAATGTAACCCTCCGACTTCCCCTACTGCGAGCGCGATCGCAGGGCACACGCCACCCTGGAATGGGCCAACCCAGCTACTATGCCCAACAGAGCCGCTGGCCCTCAAGCGCCTCCACCGCGCCACCACGCCATCCAAGCGGCTGGTTCACAACAACAACAAGGGCATGGCACGGTCACCACTGGCAGCATCAGGAGCCAAGCAACACTACAATCTACATCATCATCACCAATGCCAAGCACTGCCTCAGAGCCCGTGGCGCGGGCTCAGCTGCTGTTCAGATTTCCGCCGGCAGCCGATCAGATGGATGAGTGGCGAGCCACCATCCAAAGCCTAATTGGTTTCGCCGAAGCGGGAGAATCACAATGAGCTGGCCCGCCACAAGCTCCCCAGGGAACAACAACGGCTCGTGCAGCTGGCCATACGGAAGGGGCCACCGCCATGGTGCAATCCCCACCACGGCAAGCAGCACAGGAGCCGCGGAACCAAGAACACGATGACGTCTCGATGGTCTCTTCTGATTGATACAGCCCTAGAATACATGAGTGTAATAGTTGCATCAGTGAGCATGCATCATGTTAAATTCAAGAAATTGAATTGAGGAATATTCAAAGCCTCAGAAATCATTAAAAAAAGGGCAAGAACCCGTTAAATTGCATTCAATGAATCCAAAATGCCCTAAAAATAGTTTTGTGAATTTTGGCAAGAGTTATATATCAAATCAAAATTTTGGAACATTTTTAAGGAATTATTTGGGCTCTGAATTTAAATCAATATTATATTTAAATTTGGAATTATATCCTTAATATATGGAATATATCTTCAAACGTCTCTGATATTTTTTTGTGCTCGAGGAAAAGTCCTTTGAGTAGCATACAAATATTCAGAGAAGATTTGGCACTATTTGATTTTTGTTTGAATTCAAACAGTGGCAAAAAAAGAAATAAAACAGAAAAACAAAACATAATTTAAAAATGGGCAGAAACCTCACCTGGGCCTTAGCTGGCAAAGGTTTCGGCAGAGCCCACTAATGCCTCGCCAGTCGTCTTCCTTCCCTCGCCCTGAAGCAGCTGCGTGCCAACAGTAGCGCACGACCACGGCCACCTCCTGCCTGCCTCCCTCCCTCCATGATCCTCTAGACGACGCCACGCACACCCCCTGACCCCCTCATCCACTCCCCTCTCCCTCTGGTCGCCCCTTTCCCTCCTCTGCTCTCTTCCCGAGCGCACCGGAGATCGCAGTGCCGCTGCAACCGTAGCCACTGCCTCCTCCTCATTCCCTCGACGTGCTCCAGAGCTCCGCTACAATCTCTTATTAGTCTCCATCGAGCTACATGTCGCCAAGCACCCTGCCTTGTCGTCGGTGTCGTCGTCTTCAACCTTGGATGCCCGAGATCATCGGTGCCCATTCGTCATCTCCGACTCCTCCATGAGACCATTGAGCAGCTCTGCGCATTCACGGCGAGCCCTGGTCCCTTTCCCCCTTCTTCCCTCGTCGTCTGCGTGTTGTAGTGTGGTACGCCGCGAGCTCCCGCACCGGCATCCACCATGGCTGGCAGGCCCGTACTCCTAAGCTCTTCCGCTCACAGCCGAGCATAGCAACGCGCTCAGCGCCTCCCCAGGAAGCCGCAGACCACACCAGCTCTCCCTGAGACACGCCGTAGCGCCTAAACCGCTGATACCCAAACTTCGGCCGCCACCATAAGCTCGTCTCCGGTGAGTACAATGCACCCCAACTACTGCTCACTATCCCATTGGATGCGGACGAGCTTGAGCTACCTCCTGTTGGTCTCATCGCGTCTAGCCATAGCCCATAGCGCTGCCTAGCTATGCCTCAATCGTGCGGAATGCTTGCCGTCAGCGAAACTCCGGTGACTGTCGATGTAATTAGTGCTAATCGCCGCCAGCTAGACCACCCACATACGCTGATAGCGGGCCCCGCAGCGAGTCAAAGCGTGATTAGCCTCTCTGTCACTGACCAGTGGGCCCTTCAGGTCAGGTTTGACCTGGACCTGCCCTGTTGACTTGCTGATGTCACACCGACGTCATGCTGACGCTGTAAAGGAATTTCAGGATTAAAACTAATTCAGGAAATTCCAGAAAATGACTTAAACTTCAAAAATTCATAGAAAATAATCTATAACTCCAAATGAAATAATTTATAAATGAAAAATGATCAAAAAAATCCATTCTTTCCATCTGTATGATTTTCATGCCTGTTAGAACAACTTTTGGCTACTGTTTAGGACAAATCAAATAAATGGAATTTGAATAATCACATATGGCGGTTGAATTTGAATCTTGTATTCAAACCAACTCCATTTAATTTTGTTGCTAGCTGCATTAGCCCAAATCATAGCATATTGCCATGTCATGATCATGCATCATATTGTTGCATTGTGTTGATTGTGTTCCTTCTCTATTTGCTGGTGTTGTTCCCCCTCAGTAGACGTTGTTCCGACGATGAATTCGATGACACCGATGAAGAGCTGTTACTATCTTTAGAAGTGCCAGGCAAGCAAACCCCCCTTTTTCATTCTAATACAATCCCACTCTCTCGCTCCTTCTCTCTTTTACTGCATTAGGACAACAACGATTCATTTGTTACATGTTGTGTGATTCATCAGGGATGAATTGGAAAGTTATGAACGTGTCCTACTGCTGAGAGCTAAGTGTGTGAACATGATTTGGTAAACGTAGCGGTGAGAGGCCATGTAGGAGTACATGGTGGGTTGTCTCATTGAAACCGTCCTCAGGAACTGAGTTCTGTGTTTGTGATCCAAGAACAACTACTACCACATGTTGTGCCCTGAAATATGACCCCGCTCAACTTATTAACCCGCCATGTCCTCTGTCCAGGAGTTGCAAGTAGTTATTTTGTGTTTGTAGCATGCTGGAGACCGTGCTTAGCGCTGACCTGAGGGGTGGGCTATGATGCGGTAGACAAGTGGCATGGTGTATCGAGTCGCCCGTCTGGTGTCTCGGGAACCCTGCACACATCGTTCGGGGCCGTAGTGGAAACCTCAGCCGGACTCCATGCGGATGGAGCCTGGACAGGCGATAAACCGGGACTAGGGACTTGTGCGGTTAGTTAGGTCGTGGTCTACACCCACGTCAGCTTTTGCTTGAACTCTGTCGAGCACATGTCGTGCGCAGACGCTAAGTGGTGGAAACATGTGTGAAGATGTACAACCCTGCAGGGTTATAAATGATCTATTCAAATAGCCGCGTCCGCGGTAAAGGACTTCTAGGTTGCCTATACAGTTCATAGACAAGTAAAAGTGGATACTCTAAAATGCGCAAGATAAGCATGAGTGCTATGGATGGTGTTCTCGTAGGGAGATGGCAGCGGATCCATAGTGGTGTATTGATATGGTGAATATGTGGACTCGTGTGTGCCACCTCAAAAAGTTACCAGTAGTCGTAGTATAGGATAGCCACTGAGTTAAGCTGGCTTGCTACAGTTAAACCCCACCATCCCTTTGTTGATACTGATGCATACGTAGCTAGTTCTGATGTAAGTCTTGCTGGGTACATTTTTACTCATGTTTGCTTAATTTATGTTTTTGCAAAGAGACTTCAGTCTCACTAGTAGTTCCGCGTGGACTTCGACGTTTAGCTTGTAACCTCAGCTACAATCTTGTACCCTTGGGAGGGTCTTCTTGATAGCCAGGCTTCATAGCCTTTTTCACTTGTAATGGTCTGTACTCAGACGTATTATGCTTCCGTTGCCTGTATGCTCTGTACGTTGGGTCATGTGACCCATGTTTGTACTATCTGGCTCGTCGGAGCCTATTGAATAAATACTATGAGTCATAGAGTTTTGTTGTGATGCCATGTTGTATTTGCACATATCGAGCATATTGTGTGTATGTTATTGAAATGCTTGGTATGTGTGGGATCCGACAATCTAGTTGTTTATTCTTCATAGCCTCTCTTATGGGGAAATGTCTCCTAGTGATTCCACTAGGCCATGGTAGCTTGCTACTGCTCCGGAACACTTAGGCTGGCCGGCATGTGTCCTTCTTTGCTCATGTGTCTGTCCCTTTGGGGAAATGTCATGCGTTGCTCCTTTAAGTCCTTGTAGCTTACTATGGCTTGGGTTCATACGTTGATGATCGACACGTCGTTGCTAGGTCATGTATGCCTGTCCCTCTAAGGTAGTGCCACCTTGGGTTTACGACTAGTCATGTGGGACCGGGTTCTTTATCATATGGTTGCTAGCGACACTATCATATACGTGAGCCAAAGGCGCAAACTGTCCCCGGCCAGGTAAGGTGGCACCCATGAGAATACCGTGCGTGAGGCCACAAAGTGATATAATGTGTTACATGCGAGATCGGTGTGACCTAGGATCGGGGTCCTGACAGTGACCCTCGAGCGCGTCAAGGCCAACGGCGTGCCCCGGAGGACAGGCGGAGGGAAGGCATGCGCGTTGTCATCGAGCAGTGCCGCGGCAACCACCGCCGGTCCAATGTGTGCGATGGACCCGACGTCGATGAGCCCGCGCTCGGAGATGGCGGGTGCCTGCCTTTCAAGGTTGGGTGCCTTGCCTTCACCTGTGAACTGCGGCAAGTTCGTTGGCCGTCTGCTCGCACGTTCAAGCCAGAGATACCTAAGAAGTATGATGGGAGACTGAACTTTGTAGAGTTCCTGAGCATCTACACCATTGTGGTTCAAGCTGCCGGCGGAAGAGATGAGAAGGCGTTTGCCAACTACTTCCCTTCGGCACTCAAGTCAAATTTGATGTCTTGGCTGATGCACCTGCCGGAGAACTCCATTTTGACCTGGGCTGACCTGTGCCATGAGTTCATTGGCGCCTTCATGGGCGGCCATCAAGATCCAGGGCAGCCCAGCGACTTGCAGGTTCTTTAGTTTAAAGATGGAGAGACTCTACAAAAGTACTTGCATAGATTCAGCTGAGTCCACAGAAATATCTCAGACATCCACCTGATGACTGTGATAGTTGCCTTCTAATCCAACGTGCACAACCGCAGGATGCATTCCAAGATGAACGTTCGGTTGCCCAAGACTGTGAAGGAGCTTTACACCTTGGTGGATAAATGTGCTCGGGTGGAGGAGGGGAGGAAACTCCCTGGAGAGGAAGTTGCCGCGTGCACCGACTGCCGGGAGGCTGCGGCTGTCGAGAAAGCTAGGAAAAGTGATGGACTATACTGCAAGATTCATCGGACCAAGGGCCATGATCTCCAGGAGTGTCATCAGGTTGAGCAGCTTGTCAAGAGGCAGAGGGCTGAGTATGAGAAGCGTGATAAGGAAAGATGTCAGAATGGTAGTGGTGGGAAGGGCCGGGGCACTGAAGTAAATCGCCCCGGCAAGGCTCCTCAGAATGAAGGAAAACCCGCCAGGGGCCGAGAGAAGGAGGATTGCAACAATGATAGTGATGGAGGGGATGAAGAAGAAACCAGCGAGCAAGAATTCCAGAAGGCCACTGACGCCCTATTTATTGACGGGGGTGCATCTTTGCACTCCTCTCATCACCAACTTAAATGTGGGCACGTCAGGTCAATGCCATGGAGCCAGCAGCAGATTCTCGGAAGCCGCTCAAGTGGTCATGCAAACCCATCATCTTTGATGAAGAGCACCACCCCGATCGCATCACTGTGGTAGGGTGCTTGACATTGTTGGTCTCACCAACAATCCGTAACCTCAAAGTCACAAAGATGTTGGTTGACGGCGGGGCCGGGTTGAATCTGATAGAAGAGGAAGAGCATAAGGTCATGGGCACGTTTCAAGGAGTCAATCCCGACAGGAGTCATCCTAAGGGAAAATCACATTGCCAGTGACATTCGGGGAAGAGTTGGACTACCGGACTGAGAAGGTTGTGTTTGATGTGGTCGACCTCCCCCTGCCGTACAACGGAATCCTTGGGCACCCGACCCTAGCCAGATTCATGGTACCATCCCAATATGCCTACAACATCTTGAAGATGCCAAGGCCGATGGGCGTCATTTCCATATCGTTACACAAGAAAGACACAATCATTTGCATGGATAAGATATACCGGTACACAGTCGTGGCAGAGGCTGCTGAGGCCACAGTTCCCGCTAAGGAAAGCAAGGGAAAGAACAAGGCTAGTAGGGACGCCGGCAAGACATCCGGGAAGTGTACCTCTACGGAGTGTGCCACACCTATTAATGACATGCTGGAGAGTTCCAATAGCAAGAGGTCCAAGGCTACTGCATGCCATGTGAAAAACGTCCCGGCAGGGCTGGCTGGCGCTGATGGTACTTTCACTATCAGTGCCACCCTTGATGACAAATAGGAAAGCGTGCTCGTTGCCTTCTTGCGGGCCAATGCTGATGTGTTTGCCTAGCAACCATTTGATATCCCCGGTGTTCCCAGTCAGGTAATCGAGCACCACCTTGCTGTCTGCCTACATGCCCGACCCGTCAAGCAGAAGGTTTGGAAGCAAACCTTGGAGCGGCAGTAGTTCATTGCCAAGGAAATCAAGAAACTTGAGGCAGCTGGTTTGGTCAGAGGAGTACTACATCCAACATGGTTAGCCAACCCAGTGGTTGTGTGCAAGGCTAATGGGAAATGGAGGCGTTGCATAGATTTTGTGGATTTGAAGAAGGCATGCCCGAAGAAACCATTCCCCTTGCTGCGCATTGACCAAATTATGGATTCCACTTCCGGGTATGATTTGCTCTCCTTTCTGGATGCATACTCTGGATACCATCGGATCTTTATGTCCAAGGAAGAAGGTGGTGCAGCACCTAGTATACTTCGTCAGCTCCCTGTTGCAGGGGCTAGATCCATGTATTCTGGCATGCAAACATTGATTTTTGGCCTTGTCATGGCCTCAAGGAAACTTCACCACTACTTCCAAGCCTATGAGATCACGACTGTCACCTGCTTCCCGTTATAAAGAATACTCCAAAACCCAGAGGCTCCGGGCAGAATAGTGGAATGGGCATTGGAGTTATCTAGCTTCCGCTTGAAGTTTGAGAGCACATCAACGATTCACAACATGGCGTTGGTAGAGTTATTGTTGAATGGACGCCAACCCCTGATGAAGATGTACTAGAAACAGTTATCCCTGACAGGGAAGCGCCCCAAGAATGGATCATGTATTTCAATGTGCCTTCTCCCTACAAGGTGCAGTAGCTGGTGTGCTTCTCGTTTCTCCCACTGGAGAACACCTGAAGTACGTCATCTAGATGCATTTCCTTGGGAGGAGGCGACCAACAATATAGCAGAGTATGAAGGGTTCCTTGCCGGTCTCAGGATTGCCACAAAATTGGGAATCAAGAAGCTGATCATTCGAGGAGATTCAAAACTTGTGGTGAGACAAGCCAACAAGGATTACCAAAGTCCATTGATGGAGGCATACGTCGAGGAAGTGAGAAGATTGGAGAGCGCTTTAACGGATAGCAAACGGAGCACGTACCTCGTGCGGAAAACAACATTGCTGATCATCTGTCAAAGTGCGTTGCAGAAGCTTCCTGTGGAACAAGGAAATTTTGTTCTCCATCATACTCAGCCCTTCGTATCCCCGACAACAATGGCCCGAAAGAGGAGAAAATTGGACTCCGGTAAGCCTCTCCAGGTAGAGTCTCTCGGGGTTCCTGGCAGGGACCCTGCCGGAAACAACCCCCCTTTGATTGCCGGGCTGCACCCTCCTACTAGGCCACCGGTCCCCGTGGTCGAGGGATGTGCTCACACGAATGAGGAGGTGCCGCTAGTCCTCGTTGCAAAGGCCCACGCACTAACTTGGGCAAGGCACATAGTCCATTTCCTCCAAACTGGAGAACTTCCTAAAGAGCAAGAAGAAGTAGAAAGAGTAGCCCGGAGGGCCAGTATGTATCAGTTTGTCAATGACACACTATATAGAAGAAGGCCCAACGGTGTGAAATTGAAGTGCATTTGCCGGGAAGAAGGAAAGGAACTGCTGGCGGAAATACACAAAGGCATGTGCAGCTCCCACATTGGATCAAGGGCTTTAGTTGGGAAAGCATTCCGGCAAGGATTCTATTGGCCCATAGCCCTCCAAAATGCGGTCGAGCTAGACACCAAATGTGAAGCCTACCAGTTCCATTCCAAAAATATCCATCTGCCTGCCCAAGCTCTTCAGACAATCCCTTTGTCATGGCCGTTTTCAGTCCGGGGGCTCGATTTCCTCGGTCCTTTCCCCTGAGCTATCGTGGGCTTTGAATTCTTGTTTGTTGCAATCGACAAGTTTACAAAGTGGCCGGAAGTAGAAGCTGCGAGGAAGGTGACTCCTCAGTCAGCTATCAAGTTCTTGAAAGGATTGGTGTGCCGCTTGGGGTCGCTGCCCGGATCATCAGCGACAATAGCACCCAGTTCGCGAATCGCACCTTCATGCAATATGTTCATGCCCTCGGAAGCAAGATCTCATTTTCTTCTGTTGTACATACCAGAAGCAATGGACAAGCTAAGAGGGCGAACGCTAAAGTGCTGTGAGGACTCAAGACAAGAACATTTGATAAGCTGGCGGTGGATCGATGAGCTGGCGGTGGTTCTTTGGTCCCTGAGAATGACACCAAATCGAGCTACTAGGCAGACTTCCTTCTCCCTAATCTATGGGGCAGAAGAAGTTATCCCCACGGAACTCATCTACGGGTCACCTGGAGTACTTGTCTACGATGAAGTAGCATAGGAACATCACCAGCATGACAAAGTGGTGCTTCTCAAGGAGAACCGTCTCCGGGTTGCTACGTGTGCTGCACGCTACCAGCATGCCCTGTGTCGCTATCACAGCCACAGGTTCATGCCCTGTGCTTGAGGAAGGCAAGCTTGTCCTTAGGCGCGTCCAGTCTACCAAGGGTACAAACAAGTTGACGCCGAAGTGGGAAGGCCCTTGTCGGTGTCAAAACCGGCGGATCTCGGGTAGGGGGTCCCGAACTGTGCGTCTAGGCGGATGGTAACAAGAGACGAGGGACACGATGTTTTTACCCAGGTTTGGGCCCTCTCGATGGAGGTAAAATCCTACGTCCTGCTTGATTAATATTGATGATATGGGTAGTACAAGAGTGGATCTACCACGAGATCAAGGAGGCTAAACCCTAGAAGCTACCCTATGGTATGATTGTTGTAATGTATGTTGTCCTACGGACTAAAGCCCTCCGGTTTATATAGACACCGGAGGAGGCTAGGGTTACACAGAGTCGGTTACAATGGTAGGAGATCTACATATCCGTATTGCCAAGCTTGCCTTCCACGCCAAGGAAAGTCCCATCCGGACACAGGACGGAGCTTCAATCTTGTATCTTCGTAGTCTTGGAGTCCGGCGGATAATGATAGTCCGGCTGTCCGGACACCCCCTAGTCCAGACTCCTCGGTAGCTCTGAACCAGGCTTCAATGACGATTAATCCGGCGCGCATAATGTTCGGCATTGCAAGGCGGGTTCCTCCCTTGAATAATCCAGAGAAGATCATGAACACTAGGATAGTGTCCAGCTCTGCAAAATAGATTCCACATCCCACCATAGAGAGAATAAAATATACACTAGCTCAATCTGCTGACGTACTATGCAGCGTGACATCACACCGCTACCAAGCCTCTGTTTGAATCGTTTTTTACTATACCACCTCAGCACGTTTAGCGAAGCGGTTTCCTTGGCACGTCTTGTCGAAGCAGAGATCGTGTTCCCCCTTATTCCGAGATTCTCATCAATACGGACGTGGGTAACCCAACCACTCCATTGATTGTGGCGCTTGGGAGATAAGCGAGTTTTACTAGGCCGGTGGGGGTCGCACAGTTTCGCCCGCCTACATATAAGGGATAAGGATTTACCTTCTCACCTACGCCTTCTTCCTCCTTTGCTTATCCATCTCTGCGCACTCAAGCTCCAACGCCCAAGCTCTCGCATCTCGCCTCGACCTTCTCCGAATATGTTAGGAGCGGGAGGCAAATGGTTGGCCTCCACCGCTAAGGAGGAGGACGTCACCAAGCTGCGCAACGCCGGATACCTTTCCGGCGATATCGCGCATCGGCTGCCCGACGAGGGGCAGCTCATCCCTACCCCCGGGCCTCATGAGAGGGTCGTCTTCCTCCCCCACTTCCTCCGCGGACTGGGCTTTCCGCTCCATCCATTCGTCCGGGGGCTCATGTTTTACTACGGCCTGGATTTCCACGATCTGGCGCCGAACTTCATCCTCAACATCTCGGCGTTTATCCTCGTGTGCAAGGCCTTCCTCTGCATCCGGCCCCACTTCGGCCTGTGGCTCAAGACCTTTAACGTCTGCGAAGGTTGTGAAGGGCACGCATAAGCGAATGCGGAGGCGCCATGTTGGGCAAATTGCCCAACGCCCTTTAACTCGAAGGGCCTTTGTGGACTCCGTCAAGGGGTGGCAATCGGGTGGTTCTACATCACCGAGCAGCGCAAGCCCACATGGGCGGCGGCCCCCGAAGTTTAGATCTGCATCCCACGCAGCTCACCTCCCGGGAAGAGAAGGGCTTGCTTGTGGGGCGATCCGGCGAGGTGACTGGACTCGAACCTGCATCCAGGCTGGTGAGCAATAAGCTCGAGCTCGTCGACGTGGTCCAAGTCATGCTCATCCGCGGATTCTCCCATGCCAAGCGCGGCATTCAATCTGGGAGTTCAATCCGAACAGCACCAGCGCTGAGTGGGCTCTTCGATCGACATACGGCGGCGCTGGAGGGTGCTGTTTAAGGGCGCCGAAGCCCCCGCATCCGCAACGGAAGATCGCGGATTCAGCTCGCACTATCCAACTGACGAGGTAAGTGATTCAACCCCATTACGGGACACTTTGTAGTAATCGAATTGATCATAAGAGGGTTTCATCCCTTCCTTTCCTTTGACAGGAATGGATGGAGAAGGCCAGGCAACTCATCAGCCCGGCTCCCATGCCAGAAGATCCAGTGGACGCCCGCTTAGCAGGGCTGCTGGTTCCGGCACCGCACGTGGTGCCGGAGAAGAAGGCCAAGAAGGTGGCCGTGGGGACTCGAAAGAGTTCCCGCAATCAGGCGTCTGACGACGACGCGGACTCCTCCCCCGAAGGCGAGGAGGAGGAGTATTCTCTCCCGGAGGAGGGAGAGAAGAAGAGGAAGGCTTCCCCAATCAGGGAGGCCGAAGGGTCCAAGAGGGGGAGAACTATCCCCCCGAACAGTTTCGCCGACACCAGCATTGGCTAGGATGAGTGGCCTCCAAGGGCCAGGCGTCCAGCAAGATCGTAAGTATCCGGATCATTTATATGCAATATCTTTTATGTCACGTAGTATCCTTCTAACGCCGCATTCTGCCCGTAGTCCGGCCGATGACGATCTCCCTGACTCATCGAGCGGGTCATTGGCCTCGTCGGATGTGAATTCAATCCCGACTGCCTCTACCCCACCCGCCGACGAGGACGCCGAGGTGGGATCCCTGAGAGGGACCCATCAGGAGGAGGCTCCGGAGGCGCCGTCAGGCAGCCTCCCGGACTTTGCGCCGACTCTACATCGGAACCTGCGGTGGTTCCAGAGTCAACAAGCGGCCCCTTCGAAAGAAGGGCAAGACCGTGACACCGGTGGCCTCCGTCCAACCGGAGGCGCCGGATAACTTGCTGGAGGCGCTTAAAGGCGCTTCCATTGAGGAAGAACACCGCACTATCATGAGTGCGGTGATTCAAAAGGTTCAGCTCGCCAAAAGCGAGCTGACGAAGCTTCAGCAGCCTTTTAACAGGCTTTGAGGTAAGAAGTTAAAATTATGTAATGTAATACCGCATAGACAGTTGCCCCTGATGCTCAGTTCGGTGTTCGGAAAGGAAAAGCCGGACTGAGGGTCTAACAAGATACGCGCAGGGTTGTTAAAAATATGTCAATATGGGTTTGCGAGCTTGCGCCGCTTGCTGCCTCTGCCGCGTGCGGTGGAGGTCGATGTCTGAAGCAGGATCTCGGCGGTCGAGCGAGATCTCGCCATGTGAAGAAGCAGCTCGAGGACAAAGAAGGTGAGTGACACCACTTTGAATGGGTACCTTACAGAAAAGGATTTTGGTTGCACTAAAATTAACCAGGATAATATGTGTATCGCAGGGGCCACTAACGAGGTGGCCACCTCGAAGGATGTTGTGGTCTCGCGTCGAACACACAGTCGGCCATGAGCAACGAGCGAAAACCAGGAGGCACGGGTGGCGGAAGTTCGGCAAGAGCTCTAGGCTCTCATGGAAAAGCATGAGAGTTTGGAGCGTGACTCCAAGACTCGAGAGTCCGAGCTTGCATCGGCTCTCGAAAGTGCCAAGTCCGCCAAGGCCGAGGCCCATAAGGCCCTTCAGGAGGTTGAAGATGTAAACAAAATAGCGGCGGGTAAGGCATTTTTCATGCAAAGCAAGCATGTTAATGTAAAATACCTAACACTTACCCGCATTCGGAGCTCTCCAGGGGCGTTTGCAGATCTGCCACGTAGTGCGTCTGATGCCGCCGCATTCTATCGTGGCGAGGAGGGGAGCTCGACGGAAAAAGTCTTCGGTCTCAAGATGCCGAGGCCGACACCAGTGCCCCCAGCGACCAGGTGAAGCAGTGGTCGAACTCCTCAAAGTAGCCGAGGAGGCCATGAAGGGCCTTATAGTCCGGTGTGGCTGGACAGGCCATGCCAGGAGCTACTTTGGCCTCGTCGGCGGCTGGTGGATGCATGCCCTGGGTGGATGTCATCAAGCGCTCCGCTTTGTATTGAAGGTGCTCATGGGGGCTCTTGCCCGCACAAAGGTGCAATGGGGCAAGTTGGATGCGGAGAAGCTTCTCACAGACCCCCCGCCACCGGGCAAGGAGTATCGCACGCCCGAGATGTATTATAAAACTGTCCTGAAGGGAGCCCACAATATTGCGGATGAGTGCCCCCGAAATGCAATCTTTGAGTGAATTTGCTATGTATTATCCTGCGCGCTGAAACTTTGTTCATGTGCGCGTTTAAGCAACGCTTGTTTAATTTAAAATATTACCTTTTGTGCGGCCGTTTATAAAATCTGAGAGATGGCAAGTCGTTGGCTTCAGCCCGCAAGCCATGAGTGCTGGGGTGTTCGGGATAAACTTGAGCACTCTTGTTCCCATTGTTGGGTCCATCGAGGGAGGCACTCAACACAATGAACAAGGCGACCGGACTTATAATGCGTGAACACTCTCACTTAGCCATAGAATTCTATAATTTTAAATTTCGGCGAGGCCCCTGGTATTCAGAAGACCGAATCCGGGGCGCTATCCACGCCTTCATCGGACATTGTCCGGAACTTCTCTCGAAGCGGCGTGAGTCTTTAAGGACCCGAAAAAACCTCTCGAACAGCGACCAGTCTCTCGCCTTATCATGCCAGTCAGTTTTAGCTTTCTCCATCGAGGCGCCGCCTGCTCAACCGGGCGCAATCGCAGTGGTTCTCCCAAAGCCACCTTAGCCGACGGAACGGGCGTAAGGCACCAAAACTGGGAGCCGGGCAAACCCAACTATTGACCCAAGACATGATTCGGAGCCGATTCATATAATGCTATAAGTTTGGGGTGCCGCACTTGTGAAAGTGTTTGGGCTTATCACACCATAGAGTGGGGAACATAAGCCCCCGGTGTATTAGGCCGTACCAAATATACGGGTGCAAGATGTCATACAATGAGCATATATATAAAAGGTAATGCAATTGCGATCAAAAAGGTGCTGCATTATTTATGAAAGAAAGTCTGCTAGTGGAGCGGACTGATACAAGTAGTGTGGTAAGCAAGGGATTTGGACTAAGTAAACATGTCCCCCTCCAGGGATGAGCTGCGGACTTGGTGTATATAATCGAATTTAATGCTCGTAAGTGAGACCACCTGAGTGTTTGTCGCGACCTTCTTTAGTCCCTGACTGTTGCATCGTGAGTTCGGCAGGTTCGCTGCCGGACAGGGCTTCTGGTTAATCAGAGACCTGTGTACATAAAAGAAGAAGAATAATAATAAAAAAAAGGGGGGCACACTTTCGAGCCCCCGGTGTGGTCGAACCGCCCTCTGGGTCCGTTGCGATCATGCCCCCTCCCCTGTGCCCATGGTATCTCCAAAGCGTAATGATGTACGCGGAGTGTTATTCTTGCGATCATGCGCGGGCGAGGGTTGGGGCCGCATTGCTACGCATGCTTTGATCGCGCCAGGTGGTCTTGGTTGGTATTGCTCGGCGCGCTTTGTTGTATCCGCCTTTTAACGGCCGGACTCGAGAATTGCCTTAGAAGGCTGCTCAGATACGCGCGAGAGCCGTTGTATGTTCCTCCATTCGGAGGGAGCGTTCAGTATTCCCATTGACCGTGATGACTCCACGAGGGCTGGCATCTTGAGCTTTAGGTATGCATAATGCGGTACCGCTTGAATTTTGCAAACGCGTTCGTCCGAAAGCAGAGCGTGATAGCCGCCGAAACGGGACTATGTCAAGATTAATTCTTCGCCCGAAATTATCCGGGATCCAAAGATCACTTCGGTGTGGGATGAGCATGTACAGATTGGCTTCCACTCTGGTATGACACTTTTAAAGGATGTCTTTGTAGGTTTAATCCTTGATGGGTCTATGCCCATTTTGTGCACTGTATCCCGATAAAAGCAGGTTCAAAGGCCGCCGCCATCCATCAGACTCTCGTGAGGTGGAACCCATCGGCGATTGGGTCTAAAACCAATGCGGCGAATCCGCCATGGCGTATGCTGGTCGGATGGTCTCTTCGATCGAAAGTGATCGGACAAGAGGACCATGGGTTAAACTTTTGGGCGACTGGCTCCATCGCATAGACGTCCCTTAGTGCGCGTTTCCTCTCCCTCTTGGGTATGTGGGTCGCGTATATCATATTCACCGTCCGCACTTGTGGGGGGAAACCCTTCTGTCCTCTGTTGTTCGGTGGTCGGGTCTCTTCCTCGTCGTCGCTGTTTAGCCCCTTGTCATTGTTTTTGGCAATTAACTTGCCGGCCTGCTTGAACACCCAGCAGTCTCTATTAGTGTGGTTAGCTGGCTTTTCAGAGGTGCCATGTATCTGGCATAAGCGGTCGAGTATTCGGTCCAGATTAGACGGACCCGAGTGGTTCTTTTGAATGGCTTCTTCCACGACCGGTTTAGAGCCTCGAATCCGGCGTTGACTGTCGTATCCTCCTTATCGTCGCCGTTAATGTGGCACTTGTTTTTGTTTCGACGTGACCTGCCGTTGTTGTCCTTAGTATCCGGACTGCCAGAATTTTTACGGAGATTGTTGCTGCGGGCTAGCCAGCTGTCCTCTCCCGCACAAAAGTGGGTCATTAACGATGTGAGGGCTGCCATGGATTTCGGCTTTTCCTGCCCCAGGTGCCGGGCTAGCCATTCGTCCCGGATGTTATGTTTGAAGGCTGCATGGGCCTCTGCATCCGGACAATCGACGATTTGATTTTTCTTCGTCAAGAACCGTGTCCAGAATTGTCTGGCCGATTCATCTGGCTGCTGAATGATATGGCTTAGGTCATCGGCGTCTGGTGGTCGCACATATGTGCCTTGGAAGTTATCAAGGAACGCGGCCTCCAGGTCTTCCCAACACCCAATTGACTCTGCGGGCAAGCTGTTAAGCCAATGCCGGGCTGGTCCTTTAAGCTTGAGTGGGAGGTACTTGATAGCGTGGAGATCGTCGCCGCGGGCCATATGCATGTGGAGAAGATAGTCTTCGATCCAAACCGCGGGGTTTGTTGTGCCATCATAAGATTCGATGTTTACGGGTTTAAACCCTTCGGGGATCTGATGATCCATTACTTCGTCAGTGAAGCATAGCGGTGTGCGGCGCCTCTATATTGAGCAATATCGCGACGCAGCTCGAGAGAGCCCTGTCTGCTGTGTTCGGCCCGGCCAGGGTTATTGTATTCGGTGCGACGGTATTCGTCGTGGGCCGTAGGGCTCACACGTGATCCATAGATGGATCTGGATTGCCTTGCTTTGTCCTCCAATATGTCTCGCAAGTCCGCGCGTTCCCTCTTGGCTTCAGACTTTTGGAGCGATGCCGGGATGGTCTTGGTGGGCCTGGATGCCTCTCTGTCACGACCACGGGTGGTCGGTCAGCCATATCGTCTTGTTGGTGATGGAGGTATGTATGCTTCCTCCTCTAATCGGGGGAGCAGCTTGCGTCTTGGGTAACTTTTGGAGGGGCGTTCGAGTTTATACTCTTCGGCCCTGAGGACCTCGGTCCATCGATCGGCCAGCAGGTCCTGATCAGCTTGAAGCTGTTGCTGTTTTTTCTTTAGGCTGTTTGATGTGGCGATAAGCCTGCGCTTGAAGCGCTCTTGTTCGACGGGATCCTCGGGTATGACGAATTCATCATCGTTGAGGCTTGCTTCGTCTTCGGAGGGAGGCATATAGTTATGATCCTCGACCTCTTCAACTGCCGCCCTCTCGTGAGGGCTTGCTTCTACATCCTCCTGCGCTGAGTCTTCTTTGGGGGATTGTCTTCGGCACTCTCTAGAGTATTATTATCCCCATCGTGCCGAATCTCCATTCTTGCCGGCGGGATTTAGAGCGGCACTGTGCGACGCCGCGCTTGGGCTGCTTCTTTAAAGAGTCTGCCCCCGCTGTTTCTTCGCCGTCCCCTTCTTTTGGGGTGTCCACCATGTATATGTCATATGACGAGGTGGTCTTCGAGTGCCCTGTAGGCGCTGGTTCCTGTTCATCTCCGGCATCGTCGTCCATAGCGTCGATGTCTTCGGAGTCGTAGTCTAGCATGTCGGTTAGATCGTCGATAGTGGCTACAAAGTGGGTGGTGGGTGGGCTCTGAATTTCTTCGTCGTCCATACCCCAACCATCCTGGCCATAGTCCTGCCAGGACTCTCCTGATAACGAGAGATGCTTTAGTGAATTCAAGATATCGCCAAAAGGCGAGTATTGGAAGATGTCCGCGCGGTGAATTCCATAACCGGCGCCTAATCCGGATCGATTGGTAGGGGCGGGAGGTTCGAGTCCGCGAGGAGTCCGCGCCTCGGAATCACGAAGTTTCGCGAGGACAAGATTAGTGTTCGCCCATCGCCGTGGATGTTCAAGCCTCCGTGGCGCGCTATCCACCGCCCTCGACCGAGCGATCGGCTTCGCTAATGGCGAAGCGATCCGTCTTGACCACCAAGGCACCGCTCGTGGCAGAGCTAGATCATGCCCGTCGTCCCACAAAGGCGGGCGCTGGTTGTGGCTCGAGTCCGTCGAAGATCAAGTCTCCGCGACATCGGCCGTGAAGTTTAAGCTTCAAATCTGACTGACGCCGGGCGTAGCTTCGATCTGCTCGGTGGCCAAGTGAATTGCCCGCAGCGAAGGCCGCTGAATACGAAGATCTGTCCGGGGAGAAAAGTCTCACCCTGGAAAGCGTTGTTGGTTGAAGATGCCATCAAGCCTATCGGTGACGACACAGAGGAACTCTCAATGAAAGCACCAATGTCGGTGTCAAAACTGGCGGATCTCGGGTAGGAGGGCCCGAACCTGGCTAAAAACATCGTGTCCCTCGTCCCTTGTTACCATCCGCCTAGACGCACAGTTCGGGACCCCCTACCCGAGATCCGCCGGTTTTGACACCGACAGCCCTTATCGGCTAGCACGAGTCACCAGACCTGGCACAGTCCGTCTAGAGACTAGAGATGGGATTCAATTGCAAAACTCATGGAATATTGAGCAGCTCTGCAAGTTCTACATGTAAGGCGCGGTTGTCGGGCCCTGCCTAGCAGCCACCCTTTTGTATAGGCCTTGCCTTAGTTGCATGTAACCCCTTGTACAAAGCGAGGCGCGGACCATGAGCGACAGTGAAATAAATGGAGCGCTGGGGCCCCCCCTACAAGTTGCATGCATGCATAAGCATATCATGAGCATCACATGTTTTTGTAGATAAGATCGCGTCTGGCATCATTTTCATCTGCATAAACTACAGGCTCCTGTCGTGGACTCAATCCCCAAGAGGAGATGAGAAGACGAGCCTGCACTGCGGTCTCCAGCAAGCAAAATAGATAAGTTCTTTCTCTTATCCAGATGTGTTCTATAAGTAAGGAGTTGTGCATGAGAAAACCCTGCTATCCATTGAAACTTAGGTGCTCCCACCCTTCGACTAGAACGCTGCATTGGTCAGGGTGGTCGCAGTGGCCTTTGATGAAAAGGGACTGACAGGGGGCTGGTCCCTCTTTACGGTTTATGCCCGGTAGGCCTACTCCCCAGCAACAAAACAAAGGTACCGGCAGGATAGCCTGCTGGGGGAAACTCGTTTACTTAAAAATATAGAGGTATCCCACCTCTGCATGGACATATACATGCACGAGTCCCTGGCAAGGTTTATCTTTTTCATTAATATGCTGATCAAACAAGTACAGACCTTACAGGACACAAACATGGATTCAAGAGATTACATTATTTGAACTAAAATTTGGCAAGTGCCTGCAGATTTAAGATTGAAAAAAGATAAGTGCCCTGTAAACTCCTCTCCTTGTCCCTCTTATCCCAGGTATTGCTGTGGGAAGAGAAGGGGATAGGAGGAGCGCCTAAGCAGGAGCTTGCCCCGGTCCCGTCATGGCCTGCAGGGTGCAACCTCGCAAGATCGGGAGTGGCGAGGCTGCGAAGGAGGGGCATGGAGAGCAGCTTGGCAGTGCCCTGGTCACTACCTCCAGGACCAGTCAAAAGCCCCAGCGTGAGCACCGGCAGGGAGGCCACCGGAGCTCAGCTGGAAGATTGCTGGAGGAGGCAAAGGCACCAAGAGAGCGCACCCTCTCCTGGAACCGAGAGGCCGGTGGTTATGGTGCCGGGGATGGAGGGGAAGGACAAAAAGACGAGGCAGCAAGTCGCCCGTACGAGACAAACGTGTCGGTGCCATCATACTCCGACAAGACGGCCTTCCTCCCGCCTCCTCCGTCTTCCCTGGCTCCATCTTCATCAACACCACTCCAGGGAGATGCCGGATCCCCATGCCGTCACCTCCCCAAAAAAGCGGCGAGCAGCCAAGACGGCCAAGGCGCTCATGGTGAGCCGCTCCCCACCTTGGCGGGCAGGAAGGCGCGCTCCTCTTCAAGATCAGCCCCGGTTCCGAGGGAAGGGGCAGTGCTGCTATTACCAACGACCCGAGCCCTGCATCTCAGACGAGCGTCGAATGCTCCAAGAACCTGGTCGTCAGGCCGAGGAGCCACAATGGCTCGTGGTAGGGCACCATGCTCCACGCCAGACGGTCGGCCAAGGCAGAGGAGGCAAGCATTTCACCACAGTGGGAAAGCTTGATATCTCCTGCACCGTGAATGGCTCGCCCACCATGCCGCCTCTGGACATGGACCAGACTCACTCCCTAAATATCAGCACGAGCGTTTGTCACCATCAGCTCTAAGCTAGGGCCTGGCCCCGGGCTCTCCCTTTCAGCATACCCAGGAGAAAGCAGAGGATGGAGGAAGAGGAGGACGATTACAGCACCAAGTTCAGACCAAGCAAGAGGGATCAATTCTTTGACAGGGTCAAAGTGCAGTTCAAGATGACCAAGATGATCCAGAGAAGCAAGATATCACTAGGAAAGAACCGCCCTTTCCGGGCAGGCGAGCCGGGTAAGGTTGGGTTTGCCCCAGAACCAAGCTTCTAGATTGTCCCGGCAGGACCGCCGGGGCTTGCGAAGGCAAGCCACTCCACCGCTCCATACCACGGGCGACGCAAGTCATAAATCAGTGCGGTGTCAAGCCCCAAGGCGACTAAGTGGCTACTTCTTGCCACATGGCAGCCACTTCCTACAACAAACACCTCCATATGACACCCGTCCTGAGACGTGTGAAGCAAGCAGGCAACAAGCTACCCTTGCCGGGCACACTGTGATGTGACAGTTGACAGTGCATTTAATGCGCTCTGTCAGCCAGCAGGCTTAGGTATGATAGCACTATTTGCTATCTAATCAGTACATAAAGACTGATTTGCCATTGTGGTGACCCCTCGATCTATAAGAGGAGGCCTAAGGCAACCGTGGAAAGGATTCGGACCCTCAGACATTCATGCGCGCGTAGCCACTCTTGCCCCGAGGCAACCCTGCAGGGCAAGTGTGCTGCGTTCGCCACCATTATCCACCATCAATCCACCAAATTAGGAGTAGGGTTTTACACCTCATGACGGCCCGAACCTGGGTAAAACAGCTGTGTGATTGTCGGATATCGGGTTCTGCAAACCCTTGATAGGCTCGAACTCTGGGGTGCATGGGGAGATCTCAACCTACCCAGCCTACCTACTCGTGATATTCCTAAGCCTAGTGCATCGAGCTCAAAGGGACAGAGAGACAAAGGAATTTATCCTGGTTCGGGCCACCTTGCGGTGTAATACCCTACTCCAGCATTTTGGTGGATTGCCTCGAAGGGCAGAGGATGAACTAGTATAGTGGATGAGCTGGCCTCAGGAGGTGAGGTGTTCTTGATATCAAGAGAGCTGGTGAGGTGGTTGGATGAGAAGGGATCCGATTTGTTCGTTCCCCCCTATGGTGGTGGCTAAGTCTTATTTATAGTGGCCTTGGTCCTCCTCCCAAATGTTGGCGGGAAGGGATCCCACAACGGCCAAATTTGAAGGGGGACAGTAGTACATCCTATCCTGACTAAAGTGGTGTTCGCCTACGAAAAGCCTCTAGTCGTGACGCTGCGGTGGACTCGGTGATGAACTCCTTCCCGCCGTCCTGGTAGTCTTGGTATTGTTTCACCAGAATGAAAATCATTGGCTGATTCCTTGGGACTGCGCACCTGCCGCTTGCCTCCTTTGCACCAAAGGGAAAACTAGCGCTCTGTGCCCGATGGCGCCCGCCTGGCACACGCCTGGCCTTGGTCGTCATGGTTCACGTCAGCTGAGCCTCGCGAGGTGCACCTTCCATAGAACTCTCGGCCCCTCAGGAGCCTACCTGAGGAGGCCGATCCCTTGGAGGTCTTGGCGTTGTCCGCCTCGTGAGGCTTGGCCCCTCGCGAGGGTCTTGAGTTGTCGATGCTGAACCTGGGACATACCAAGCCGCCGATGGAGCCGCGCAGTGGGCCCCAGGTAGGCAAGTCTACGTACCCTTGTATCCAGAACACCGACAGTAGCCCCCGGCCTAAGGCGCGCTCAGACTTGGCTTCTAGGCGAAGCCAAAGGGCAAGTGTGGAGCATCGCGAGCTCTAACCGCCTGTGGCCTTGAACGACGCATGGCGATTGATGGGACGTGGGTGTCTCCACTTCCCCATGCCGCCTCGGCAACTGTTTCTTTCTGACAAAAGGGATGCCACCTGCCGCCGTGCCTTCATTGCCTTCCCTTTGTCTTGCTCCAGATCCCCTTCTCCCAATGCCGAAGAAATTCTCCAGATCTGCCAATCCTTCCCTCCAATCTTCCGCCTGATAGCCGTTGAGAAAGCCAAAGCTCCAGCCCCGGCTATCGACCCTGCCTGGTTCGAGCCGGCACTGATCACGCCCTTCGTCACCAAGGAGAAGCTCCAGACTGCGCTTCTCCTAATAGCGAGCGATGATAGGAGTGGGGGAAGACTGCGCTCTGGGTCGCCTCCGCCGTGCCAGAGCCCGCGAACAGTACCTTCTATCCCTTCTTACAGCACAACGTCTGCTCGGGGCTGATTCCTCCCTTCTCCCGCTTCTTCTATGTCGTTCTCCACCATTACGACCTCCACACGCTCCACATCCATCTCAACTCTGTCCTCCTCTTGTCCATCTTCTCCTTGTATTACGAGTATTTCGTGGGGGTGATGCCCTCCATCGCCATGCTCCATCACTTCTTCTACCTCTGCCTGACTGGCGACCCGCCTGCAGGGTGTGTCTGCTTCGTCGCGGCCCGGGGCGGCAACGCGATCTCCCGCACTGGGAATAAGAGAGAGGACGCCCGGAACAAGTGGGTCCTAATGGACGCCAGGTGCTCCCATGACCAGCTGGAGCTGCCTACCGGGCTCCCGACCTCCGAGAAGGGGTGGTTTTCCGAGAAGATCATCGACCCCCATCTAAGGCCGTTGATGAGGAAGATTGAGGCTGACCTGAAGGCCGAGAAGCAGATTGGGGCCATGATCATCAAGGAGTTCCTGACGTAGTGCCTGGCGCCTCTCCAGGATCGCTCCCAGCCCTTGTGGAAGCTCGGGGGCGCCGACAACAAGATTCGCCTGCGCCAGGATGGCCTTCCTGAGGAGGAGCTGAGCAAGGTGCTCCTTTCCTTGACTAGGAAGGACCCAAGCGGCCCTCCAAATGATTGCCTCCCGCTGTACCGCCGAGATGACGGAGAGAAGATCACCATCGCCATGTCTGTTTTCGACGGTTCGGGCCCATGCCAATGGGGCTTCCCCTGCCGGCCGCCTCCTTGGTGAACATGTCCTTCAGCTAACGCTCCTACGAGGCCACCGAGGAGGAGGAGGGGAAGGCGGAATCCTCCGCCCCGAAGCAGGGAGAGCTGCTCTGCAACTTCTCTGAGGACAACGACGAGGACGTGCATCTGGTGGTGGAGCTGGCTCGTCCTACAGGGGTCACCACGAGATCCGGGGTGGCCTCCTCGAAGCAGCCGAAGCGGACGACAGTGAGGAGGGGCAGGACTGAGCTGATCCCTGCAGGTAGTACTCCACCTTCACCGGCAACATCCCGAGCGGTGCCGACCGCGTGCTCTCCTGCTCCCAAGAGCGTAACTCCAGCTTTCCCGGCGAAGCCCCCACTAATGAGCCTTAAGAGGAGCTATGTCGCTTCGGACCAGTAAGTGTTCTTTCTTAGCCTTGCTCTTGAATCTTGATGAGATGCTTAGCGTCTTCGTTCGACATTAGGCAGCAATCATCGTCGAAGAAGAAGAAGAAGAACGTTGAGGTCGTTGTGGTCGAGCGTGTCGAGGTGGCTCCCGCAGCTTTGGCGAAGAGGGGCGCTGCGGCTCCTGCAGCTCCAGCAGCGGCGTCATCTTCTAAGGGGTCGGAGGCCCAACCTTGGGAGGAGCCAGCGTCAGTGGCATAGCTGAGTCTGGCGGTGCATGCCTCTGTCACGACTACTGAGGTCGCCCAAGGCCTCCGGAGCCCCCAGTCCTTCCTGGCGCTGCAGCTTCACCTGTCTTGGCGCCGAGAACATCTCCTCCTCCGCCCACCGTGCTGCTGGGCCATGGCGCTCCAGCCACCTCTGGAGCCCTGGAGGAGGCCCGAGCCATGCTGGACCATCTCCAGGGTGATCTTCAAGCTCCGGACCGGCGCACAGCATTGGGGCGCCTGGGGCTGATCTCAGGGTGGCTCCAAGCCAACGCATCTGTCCGGGCAGCCTGGAGTTCGGCGGAGGAGGCCTAGAAGGTGTTCGGGGTAGCTACTGTCGAGCCTGACTTGGCGCAGAAGGAAGTCAAGGACGCCCAGGAGTGGTCCCGCGCAGTAGAAGTCGAGCTGAGGCTCTCCAGGATCAGTAGGCCGCCCAGGCCAGCCAGCTCCAGGAGCGAGAGGAGAAGCTGAAAGGCCCAGGAGGCTGCCATCGTAAACCGCGACACCGAGCTGAAGCAGGCAGCCCAAGAGCAGGCCATGGAGCACGACCGCTTGAAGAGGTTGAAGGAGGAAGTGGAAGCGGCCCTGGTGTCCCTTGCTAAGGCCAAGGAGGTGGCCGCCATGGAGCACAACACCCTCGGCTCCCTCGAGGCAAGGTTTCACAAGGCCCGCAGGCACTCTTTGGGAGCGATCCCCTAGGAACGGTGCCGACCCCAAAGGAGAGCCCTGCAACCCTGCTTCCTGAGGTCGTCGATGGGCTCGAGTACGTCGTCCATGGGTTTGGCTCCATGGTGGAAGGTGAGGCTCGCTTGCTTTCTTCCTCGGCCCTGATGCGCGCCTTCAGCCATCTCTATCTTCGAGACGTCAGCTTCAACTTTGCCACCTTCCTCAAACCTGTGGACCCCGACTCCTACAATGCTATTGCCGACACTGTGAAGAGTTCGGTGAACACCCTGCTACACAAGTTCCTCGTCATCGTCCCTGTGGCTGGAGCTGAGGGGAAGAGCGACGTTGCTGTCGACAAGGCTCCGCAGGCGGGCGACGGCGACAGCCAGGGCTGAAGAGGTGGCTTGGTGGTGCTGCTCCTTCCTGTTTTTATCCTGTAGCATGTAGCATGCCTCGTGGAGGCATTAAAACTGATGCTTGGAACAATATGTTTTGTAATAACTAGCTTATGGTTCCCTGACCTTATCCGTTTGCTTTTGTTGTTCGCTGCGCCGGCAGGCCCGAAATTTCGCTGCTGCATCTCACTCACCGGGTTGTTCGGATCACCAACACGAGCCCAATGGGTGAGGGGATACGTGGTCAGTTAGGCTGCTGAGATGTGATGCTAAGGAATCCCCCTTGATGTATGAACGGCTTGGGAAGGGAAGGACGAGAGTTAGGCCTTGGTGTTCTCAAGGCCGAGGGCTCCGCCCCACGCGATACCTCAGGCCGCCTTCTTAATCATCTCGGATCGCCAGGACGAGACCAAGGGGTGAGGGCTACGTGGCAAGTTAGGCTCCTGAGACGCGATGCTCAGGGGCCCCCCTTGACGTATGAACAGACCATCACACCTCTCCTCGCCGGGCTCTCTGTGACGCCCGGATAATCATGCTACAATAGTCTCACGTTAATGGTGCCATGTCACCTCGGTCACTGTAGTTAATCTCGGGTTGGTTCGAAACCGTTTCAAATTCAAATTCAAATTAGTGTCAAACGACAAAGTTTTCAAAATATTAAACTAAAATGTTCGGGGTGTGCAGTTAAATGCCTGGGTAATTATAATAAAGCAAACACATTTTTATAAAATGCCTAGATAATTTAAAACAGAAAAGAAGACAAATAAAAGGAAAAGAAGCTACAAAACAGAAAACAAACAGAAAAGATGATGAGAGAAAGGCCCCCCCCGGGGCACCGGCCCAACTGGGCAAAGGCCTAGCCGGCCCACTTCCTCTCCTTAACCCTCCCCCCGAAACCCTAGCCGTCTACCTAGTCGCCCCACTCACCCACTCTTCCCCCACTCCCTCGATTGGATCTGGATCGGGGCAAACCCCTGATCCCATCGCCCATCGCCGCGACGACCTCGCCGCCCCGCGCCAGGACGCTGCCGCCCGGAGCCCGAGCCATCTTGCCGGCCTGCCTCCTCTACCTCGCCGCGCCCTTCCCCATCGGCCTGCACCCGCTCCGCCGACGCTGTCCCCGTCACCCCCCTCGACCACCGCTGCCCAGACCCTACGACTTCGGTGAGGCCACGGCCTCTGCGCCCCTCCTCTCTCTCCCTTGCCCCGTGCTCCGGCCTCCCCTCCCCTAGCTCGTTCGCCATTGTCACCGACGCTGCTGTCGCGCTCCGCCTTGGCTGCGCTGAGACGCAGCCCCGCAGATCCCTCGAGGCCTTCGCCTGCTGTTGCTCTCTAGCGCCGCCTCCCTTTGCTGCCTTGCGGCGCCAGGCTCACACGGTCGCGTTGCAGTCCCTGTTGCGCCAAAAGCTGCGCCGCACCCGCGGCGCCTCGCGAGCCCACGCGGCCACGAGCCCGCCACCCCACCGCCTCGCCGACTGTTGCCGCTTGGCGCTGCTGGGTCTTGCCTGGGCTCCATTCACTCGCCTCCTATGCTCAGATCGCCTCATGCCACCCTTGCTGCCACCGGGCGACCATCTGCACTCGGCTCCGAGGCGCCGCCCCGCCTCCACTTCCTCCTTCGCTGCCAAGACGCGTAGCCGCCGGTTGCCGCCTCACTGCCACGCCTGGGCCAGCCCCACTCCGGCTGCGGCTTGCCTTGCCCCCTGTTGGCTCGCTCAAGACGGGCTACGTCAGCCACCCGCACGCCCCTGCCCACTAACCCGCTAGGGCCCTCTGTGTCTATGACGAATGGGGCCCACGCCCCTTAGAACATTTTTTAAAGAGTAAAACAAAATTAATTAATAATAAGAAGAAATATAAATGTTAATTAATTAATTAATTAAGTTAATTAATACTATTTAGATTAACCTAATCACTAGTTAAAACTAATTAATTTTGTTTAGTTAGTCAATGACAGCTCGGACCCACACGTCAGTTGACTAGTCAACGCCTCTATTGACTGCTGACGTCATACTGACATCAGCATGCACTATTCTGGATAATGTTAGAATTAAATAATTAAATAAATTCTAAAAATTAATTAAATATTTAAAAATTAATACAAAATAATCCGTAACCCGGATGAAAATACTTTGTACATGAAAGTTGCTCAAAATGACGAGACGAATCCGGATACGCAACTCGTTTGTCCACCACACATCCCTAGCATAGCGAACACGCAACTTTCCCCCTCCGATTCATCTGTCTGAAAACGTGAAACACCGGGGATACTTCCCGATGTTCCCCTTCACCGTATCACCTCCCATGCATTAGGTCACCTCTAGCAATCACAGACACCATGCTACGCTACAGATACTTTGATTGCTCAGCTTATATATTGTGTTCCCCGCTCACATTTCTTTCCTAGAAACCCGAGATCGCCGACGACCCCTGGGCCACACGGAGTTGACGACCCTCCTTGCCGTGAGCAACCAGTGCAAGCCCCCCTTTGATCACCGACATCGCCTATTCTACCTCTCATCGCTTGCATTTGAGTAGTGTAGCATGTTAATGTTTTGATTAATCCTATTCTGTTGTATAGCCCGTCATTGTTGCTACATCTCGCCGATACCTTACCCGCAATCCTAAATGCTTAGTATAGGATGCTAGTTTACCATTAGTGGCCCTACATTCTTGTCAGTCTGCCATGCTATACTATCGGGCCGTGATCACTCGGGAGGTGATCACGGGTATATACTATACATACATACATACATACATACATACATACATACATACATACATACATACTATACAGATGGTGACTAAAGTCGGGTCAGCTCGTTGAGTACCCGCAAGTGATTCCGATGTGGGGGGCTGGAAGGACAGTGGCTCCATCCCAAGAGAGGTGGGCTTGGGTTCCCGACGGCCCCGATCACATTTTGGATGAGCGAGCAGTGGCAGGTTGAGACCACCTAGGAGACAGTGGGCTCGGCCCTGCTCAGCGCTCAGGATACTTAACACGCTTAATGAGATCTTGGTATTTGATCTGAGTCTGGCTACTAGCCTATACGCACTAACCAACTACGCGGGAATAGTTATGGGCACTCGGCGGTCGTGGTATCACCAAGCCTTCGTGGCGCCATCACCAAGCCTTCGTGGACGTCAAGAATCGAAGCGCGCACAGATTGGAACGTAAGCCTCGCTTCTTGTATTAAGGGGCTAGTTCGCCGATCACAGACACAACGTGCAGGTGTGCAATGGGCGATGGGCCTGCACCACTGCACGATAGGATTTAGACCGGCGGTCAATTCTCCTCTCACAGTGCCTAGGTGGGGCTGCGATGTTGATCTTCCGAGGCGGGCATGACCTAGGAAAGTGTGTCCGCCAAATGGGATCGAGCGTGTTAGAAATGTGGTGCACCCTAGGAAGTTAATCTATTCAATAGCCGTGATCTTCGATAATGGGATTTACTTGAGTTGTACCTTGGCGTTATGACAACTAGAACCGGATACTTAATAAAACACACCTTCCAAGTGCCGTGACATAACCCGGTGATCGCTCTCTAATAGGGCGAATGAGGAGAGGATCGGGGTAGGATTATGCCATGCGATGCTACTTGGAGGACTTCTACTCTCTTTACATCTGCAAACGGAGGTTGCGGTAAGCATAGTCTTCGATAGGACTAGCTATCCTCCTATTATTCGGCATTACGTAGTTCACCCACCGATATTGCTTTTTACATATACCCATGCATATGTAGTGTAGATCCTTGCTTGCGAGTACTTTGGATGAGTACTGCGGTTGCTTCTCTCCCTCTTTTCCCTTTTCCATTCTACAGGTTGTCGTGACCCAAATCTTGGAGCTCAGAGCAGACGTCATCGCCGATTTACTTACTTCCTACTACTCCGGAGGTGCCTACTACTACGTGCGGTGCGGACAACCACCATGGAGTAGTTTAGGAGGATCCCTGCAGGAGGCCTGCGCCTCTTCGGGATCTGATCCCAGTTTGTGCTAGCCTTCTTAAGGCAAACTTGTTTAACTTATGTCTGTACTCAGATATTGTTGCTTCCGCTGACTCGTCTATGATCGTGCACTTGTATTCGAGCCCTCGAGGCCCATGGCTTGTATTATGATGCTTGTTTGACTTATTTATGTTTTAGAGTTGTGTTGTGATATCTTCCCATGAGTCCCTGATCTTGATCGTAAACATTTGCATGCATGATTAGTGTATGATTGAATCGGGGGTGTCACACTCATACTCAGGAGGGGCGCACGAAGACCAGGTCCGTCGGACCTAGCAAGGTAGCGTACGCTGGGCATGACCTGAGCGTAGCCCCCGTGCCCAGCCCCCTCACACTACCCTCCCGAGGGAGAGTAGCGCAGTGAGTCTAAGCACTGAGCCTGGAGGCTCCCTGAGGTTACTGCAGCCGCGAGTGTACCCTCAGTTGTTTATCACCAGCGCATAGCATGGTGCTTTTCGCTCTTGCACGGGAATAGCCGCTCCTCGGCAGTGTTGACGGCTAGCATGGAGCATGGTGCTTGCCTGGTGCATGGGAGGGGGCTCCCCCGGGGCGTGTACAGCCGGCCCTGGCACGTGGCTTGCACGGCAGGGCCGGAGGACGTGTGTATGGGCACTCGTGAGCCATCACGGGACTCACGAGGTCCTACCTCAAGGCGGGTTGCGCCTGAATTTGATCGAGAACTCTTGTGTCAGTCCTGCAAGACAGTTAGGTGACCTGCACCAAATGATTTTCCTGAGGTTATTGCATGAGAAGGCCAGACACCAACGCCCCCAGGAGGTGATGTGAACAGGCCGGCCCACCAGACAGAGCTCAGTCGTTGGGTTTATCAACCCGGCAGGGACGGACCCGAGCACAGACGTCGTGCCCAGTCTTCTCATACCAAGATCCTGAATAAAAACAACCGGCGCATGGCTCCCGTGGTGACAAGGCACCAGGCGCGCGCCCTTACTCATCCTCCCGCGATTAGCTCATGCGAGAACAAGTCACCATGGGCCATGGGAGGTGACGTACATGGGGGTTGGCCCATGAGCCAGAGCTCAGCTTCTTGGGTTTAGCAACGCTGCACGGACGGACCCGAGCACAGACGTCGTGCCAGTCCTTAAACATGAGGCGGTCGTGGGTGGGCTCGTAAGGGCTCGAGACGTTCTTGGCGATGAAGTGCCGGTCAGGTAGTTGATAATCTCAAGGCAGCTCATAAGGGAAGGTAAACTAGTTCTGGCAGACGCAAAAGAGATACATATCGCAGGGACGGACCCACGCGACTTGGGGATAATGCAGCCCGAGGGGCGCCCCCAAACTGAACGAACCAAAAAGATGTCACCTGGCACCATTGTTGAAGAGATGTCGGGGTAGCAGAAGACGCGCACCGCTAAGGTCGTCCCTCACGAGCCGCCTTGGCCCTGAGCCTTGGGAGGCTCCGTGGGCCTGGGGGCTCCTGAAGGTGCATCTCCATATCTGTTAGGATCGCCTGATGCCTAGCCTCCCAAGCCTCCAAGACGTCTCGCATGCAGTGCTGGAACACCACAGCCGTGCTCGGCAGGCCGAAGGGCATGCAAACATAGTTGTGAGGTGGACCCTCGCACCGACCAACACGGGACACCCAAAAGAGCTGCCAAGATGCGGCCCTGTTGAGCCCTAGGATGTCGATGCAGACGCGGAACTCCTTACCCTCTCCAGGACAATGAGCCGCGCCCCACGGTGGGCGGCGATCGCCCTGCAGAACCCTTGCCTCTTAAATCTCCTCGACTGCCTTCCTCATGAACTCCTAAGCGCCTGACGCCTTACACCCTGCGCCTTCTCCTAGGAAGCATGCACTGAAGCATGCCTCCACGTGATGCCCGAGCGCCTCCCTCACGACGTTGGCTAGGTTTGAGGCCCTCTAGAGGAGAGCCGCCGAGCCCAGCCTGAGAACAGTGTTGTCGGGTGATGCCTTATCGTGAGATCCCTGACCCAGCTACAGCTTTTTCGTCTTGGGGCGACCTCAAGAGGGAGGACACCTCCCTCGTCTTCAGGGTTCTCAACTGCTGTAGCCTGGTAGGCATGCTCGAGGGAGCACACCGCGTCCTTTTCCTTGCAGGCGATTGTGATGATGCCGCCGCTCCCTGGCATCTTGAGGACGTTGTAGCTGTGGTGCGTTGTGCCATGAACTTGGCCAATGCTGGGTACCCAAGGATCGCGTTGTATGGCAGACAAAAGTTGTCGATGTTGAAGTCGATGAGCTCGGTGTGATAGTTGTCGCGCTCACCAAAGCTGACAGGGAGGCGGATCTGCCCTATCGGATGCTTGGAACCGTCGGTCACTCCTGAGAACGGTTTGGTAGGCTGAAGCTGGTGATATGGCACTTGGAGTCTACTGAACGTTTGGACAAAGAGAAGATTGAGCCCTGCTCCACCATTGATGAGGGTCTTGGTGATGACTGTGTTGCTGATGACAGGCGAGCAGAGCATTGGGAGCACGCCTGCAGTGGCCGCACACTTGAGCTGATCCGAGGAGTTGAAGGTGATGGCATATTTGGACCACCTGAGCGGCCGAGTTGCCTCGGGCTTGGGGAGCACTACGTTCACCTTGCGCGTGAACTGCTTGAAGATGCGGTGAGAGGCTAGGGCCTGTGAGCCGCCCAGGATGTAGGCGATGGCTCGCGGCTCCTGGAAGCCCCCAGCCCCCTCGTCCTGGTGATGATCTTCGTTCCTTCTCGGTGGTGGAGGCAGTGGAGGTAGAGCAGCATTGCCCTGAGGCCGGTCCTCGCGAGGCTGGTCCCTCCAGGCACCATCACGAGGCTGGCCCTACCAGCGGTCTTGCCGAGGCTAGTCGCGCCACTCCTAGCGATGGTCGCGGCCGTCCAAGCATCCTCTACCTCGGACACCTCCGCGACCGTAGCCTCGATCATTGCACTCGGGGCGTCGACCGAGGCGCCTGTCGAGGAGGGCCCTGAGCTCCTGCAGTCGTTGGTGTTGTGGCTATGGATGTTGTGGAAGACAGAGAACGGTTGGTTGCTCTTGGATGATTCAGGGTGGTCGCAGCCGCGCTTCATCTCCGGTTCGGCTGCAAGCACAGATGGTCTCTTGCGCTTTACGTCCATGGCCTTGGCTTTCTTGTCTTCTCGGTCAGCATCGAGGAGCTTGAGGATGGAGAGGCATCCCTCCTCAGCCCTCACGCACTTGTTCACCATGTTGAACATCTCCAAGGCTGTGCAGAGGTCCTCGTGAATGGCGAGCTCCTCCTTCATCTTGATGTCACAGACGCCATCAGTGAACGCCGATATGATGGCCTCGTCCGAAACCTTACGGATCTTGAGGAGAACGTTGTATAAGCATTGGATGTACTTCCCCAGGGTCTCCCCTGGCTGCTGCTTGATGCGTCGTAGGTCACCCGTGGCCGACGCGCGGTCGCGAGTGCCCTCGAAGTTGCTGGTGAAGCGGTCACGCATATCGTCCCAGGAGGAGACAGATCCCACAGGGAGATTCAGGAGCAAGGAGTGCGCGCCATCCTTGAGGGCCATGGGAAACCAGTTTGCCATGATCTTCTCGTCCTTGCTGGCAGCCTCGATGCTCATCTCGTAGACCTGCAGGAACTCGGCGCGGTCAGCGGTGCCGTCGTAGTGTGGGGGCGGGTTAGTCTTGAACTTTCCCGGCCAAACGACATTGTGAAGCTCCAGGGTGAACGCGCGGCACCCTGTTGTGGTCACGGGAGCCCGTCGAGGAGGTGGAGCCTGATCTTGGTGCCCGCGCGCCACCATCATCACAGGCGGCACACGGTCTTGGCATGGGGTTGCTGGAAGCACACGTGCATCTTCTTGGGGCCGCTGCACCACTTGGCAGCTCACCTCTTCGCGCGCAGGTGCCTGGCACGGCGGGTCTCGCCGCGGTGCCACCCGCCCCCGTGAGCCACGTCGCCCACGGCAGGCGGCTGCCGAGGCAGCGAGCAAGCCGGTGTAGTGGAGTCTCTGGGGCACTGACGAGCTCGACGATGCACTCGAGCCACTCTTTGTAGAGGTCGCCGAATGGGCGGTAGCGGAGGAGCTCTCGCGCCATCAGTAGAGCAGCTTGCGCGTTCGCCGGCCGCGACGCGCGTGGGAGGACGAAGCAGCCCGGGTCAGCGACGGAGTGGCGGTGCGCCCGTCATGGCACACCAAGGGGTGTAACAATGAAGCTTGCTGCTTGTGGCCACCACAACCTGTGGCAGCATTGGCTGCCGGTGATGGGGGACGGCGAGGACAGCCGTTGCCCGCCGGAGCTGTCTGAACCGTTGCCAGCCGCTGCCGGAGCCGTTGCCCTACCTGGCGCGCCAAATGTCGGATTTCGGGTTCCGCAAACCCTTGATAGGTTTGAACCCTGGGGTGCGGGCGGAGATCCCAACCTACCCAGCCTGCCTACTCGCGATATTCCAAAGCCTAGCGCGTCGAGCTTAAAGGGACAGAGCGACACAAGAATTTATCCTAGTTCGGGCCACCTTGCGGTACCCTACTCCAGCATTTTGGTGGATTGCGTCGAAGGGCTGAGGATGAACTAGTATAGTGGATGAGCTGGCCACAAGAGGTGAGGTGTTCTTGAGCTCAAGAGAGCTGGTGAGGTGGTTGGATGAGAAGGGATCCGATCTGTTCGTTCCCCCCTATGGTGGTGGCTAAGTCCGATTTATAGTGGCCTTGGTCCTCCTCTCAAATGTTGGCAGGAAGGGATCCTACAACGGACAGATTTGAAGGGGGACAAGTAGTATATCCTATCCTGACTAAAGTGGTCTTCGCCTGCAAAAAGCCTATGGTCGTGACGCTACTGTGGGCTCGGTGATGACCTCCGTCCTGCCGTCCTGGCGGTCTTGGTCTTGTTGGACCAGAATGGAAATCTTTGGCTGATTCCTCGGGACTCAGTACCTGCCGCTTGCCTACTTTGCACCAAATGGGAAACTGGTGCTCTGTGCCCGCAGGCGCCCGCCTGGCGCCTGCTTGGCCTTGGTTGTAATGGCTCATGTCTGCTGAGCCTCGCGAGGTGCACCTTGCGTAGAACTCTCCGCCCCTCGGGAGCCAGCCTGAGGAGACCGATCCGCGAGGGTCTTGAGTTGTCCATGTTGTAGCTGTGCCGTACCAAGCCGCCGATGGAGCCGCGCAGTGGGCCGCATGCAGGCAACGGTACACCCGTAGCCAGAACACCGAAAGTGATCTCTGCTGCGCTGTGCTACGCTTCTGCGCCCTTTGTGCAACGTGCCCATCCCTCCACCAAACCAAAAGGGGCTCATGGCCCCATAGGTGGTCGTGGTTTCCCACGACAATACTGAATATCCTTTGTCAGCTTGCTGGGATGAATACTAACAATGCTATCACTGATGTTCTTCGAAACACCATCCATGCCATCTCTCAAGGGTTCATATTCGATGTTGAAGACATGTTTCTATGCATACTAATGGATTCAGCTCAGTGTCCCAAAACCATCAAGTTGTATGCACCCTGGATTCAGAAAGTGATTGACCATCCAATGCAGACCTAATATCTTGCCAAAGTCAGTCACAAAAGCATCATTCCTCCTGCATGTGATACACTGAAAGAAAAAGAAGATTTCTCTTCGGGAAAACCTCCAGTGTCGCGTCCTGATTATCATACCCCTTTCAATGGACCCAAGCTACCTCAGCATGATCGTTTGCCGAACACTCAGCCTCCTTCACATCTTGAAGTGAGTATGCGCACTTAGCAGCTGCTATTGATGCATATGGTAGAGGATCATCAAGAGAAAGAGCACCTAGCTCCCGAATTAAATGTTATTCACACCCGAACAAAAGTTGTGCACATGACCACAGCAAAAAACAAGAAGCGTTTATGGCAATTGCTTCGGAAATTTTTCTCAAAGAAGCAACTGAGTCACTCTGATCTTCAAGAACTCTACAAGTACATTGATCAAGGATTCACTGCTTAAGATTTTCAAGATCGCATCACTCCTCCCTTGCCAGCTCGTGAACCAACAATGAATTTACTTTGAATTCAGGTGCGCAACTTACTCGACGAATCAGAAGCCACATCGCTAACTAAAAAACCTGCAGAAGAAAATCCTCTGTCTCACAAGACTCACAAGGCTAATCCCAATGTGCCTTCCTCTTCTCAGCGCCAAACCAGTCTTGAAGGATCTGCTGCTGCTGCAGAGGACGAATATGTTCAAGACACCATTGAATAAGAAACTTCTTCGGGCAATTCCTTAGGCGATGCCTCAAAGTGAATCATATTCACATTTTAGCACTCATGTTTTTCGTCACCTTTTTGACACTAGTTGACAAAAGGGGGAGAATAACATCAAGAGTTTCAATAGATTTGCCCTGTTGGTTTTTCTCTGTGCTTTCTTTGTCTATATCTTGGGAGAATTTAAGTCTGTTTTGTGCTCTGATGTAAAACTCTCGATATGAGTTGTAATATTGATAACCCCACCTACTGCACTATGCTCTCTCAAAGTATTTGCTTTGAAGTTGGAATCCTTATCTAAAGTCATGAATGATTGCGCCATATTCTCCTGGATTACCTATCACCAGTGCGAATCATTTCCTCGTATGATTGAAAATTCTCCACACAATCAAATGAATTGCAAGGAACCTCATTGTACATAAATTGAGCCTACATACATCTAGGGGGAGTATGTTCCATCATCGAGTCAAGTAACGCAAGTTCACTCTTGTTCGATTTACATTTCACTTATATATCTTCACTTTCATGATTATATGGTTTGTCAACAACCGTCCAAAACCCGGGAGTTTCTTGGTGCAATGATAGGCCCCTTACGTTTTGGAGTTTGTTGACATAAATAGTTTGGGACTTATGTGTTTGCTATTGCACATAGAGTAACAGGTCCCTCAAGTATCAAGGATTTGATGAAATTGACGATGATAATATCCCGGTGCGGCAGCGAAGGTTATCACTGAAGATAAAGCTAACAAGAGTGACCCTTAAAAATTGCTGAAGTTTAAGCAACTGGTTCAGTGCATGCACGAAGCAAATGACTGCGTTCGAGGAAGAATGAAGACGAAGTGAAGACATAGCATTTATCTTGTTGTTCTTCTTCTTTCATTGACTCATAGGACCACTGTACTATTAAGAGGGGTGTAGCGTTCAAAGCTTTGGTTCTCTGATGCTAAACCCAAATCCTATGAAAAATTATGAGAGAAATCTCTATCTGCTCCGAGTAAATACTTGCCAGCAAGAGACTGTGATTTTCTTCCCTGCGAGAGATTTGCATTGGACCGAGGAGTTAGCATTACTTTTTCCTCAAGTAATGTTACCGTTGCTCCAAAATCTGACCGTTGTGAACGTGTCGGTTGGCCATTGGTTGGACCTCGTGTCCAAAATGTTCATTTCCCATCTGGGAAGGCGACGGCTATAAATAGCCACCCCACGCCGGCTTTGTTCGGTGGCTGCTCCGTTTGATTCTGAGAAGCTTGTTGAGCAACCCACTCTCTGGAATCCAGCAAGAGAAAAACCCTAGAGCCAAAGAATTAGATAATGCTTCAGCATCACTGGAATCTAAGTTTAGTATGCTCCGCCTATTACTCTTCAGAGCTGCAAACTCTCTAGATGGTTGGGTGTCAAGTTCTTCAGAGACCAAGCGTAATTGTGGTTCTCGAAGAAGAAGTCTGTAAATGTTTGGAGATCATCTTCAAGTATCTACCATGAGTGATCGGCATCGGTTGACGAATGGATGGTCGAGGAGAATAGGGTGAAGAGAGTTTATCTTCCGTGTTAACTCACAGCCCCTTCAACCAGATGTAGTCCTTGTGCAGAAGGACAAACTGGTCAAACAAATACCTTGTCGCCATCAAGCATCATCGGTTATCTCTGTCATTCATGTTTACCTTCGATGCATTTTCATTCGTTGGATTTATTTCGATGCTGTTCTAGTTTCACTTCGGGTGCCCTGTTTTAGTTCACTTTAGTTTGTTTTTCATTTATTCCACTGCTGGGTTCTGAGAGATTTAAGTTTTCCGAAGAAAATTTAAAACTCCCATTCACCCCCCTCTAGTAGACATACTTCATTCCTACAGTGTGAATCAATGCCACCTGAAGGGTACGAAGGAAACTGTCAATCCCAACCACCAACGTTGTCGGTTAAAGGATAACTAGTGCAACCTAACGAGACCGAAGCAATCTACTGCAAATGCAACAACCAGCGACAAGTTTTCGCCCAACCACACTCTTAGTTTCCAATCCACGCAACCATGCACGAAATTGGAAGCATGAACTGGTCGCTGCCTCAATGGCTACTATTGTAAAATCACAAAGTGATTTTACCCTCTCACAAGGCAAGATTACAAGAGCTAATGAGGAAGTGAACTCTCAAACAAGATTCTGGTTGCACTTAGCTAACCTTTGCTGAAATCACATTGCCAAAGACTTGTGGCTGAAGCAGGGAAATGGGTATTTATACCAGGAACAGCCCTCCTAGTTTAGGTGTGAAACCTGCCCAAAAGAGGGGCTAACATTCGTGCTAACCAGCTGGTCAAGGGAGCAAACACATGGAGCCTCGCGCAACAATTAATGCTCTGGACAGCTTGCATTGGAACTCTCATATCCTTTGACCCAGGACTCCAAATGATGCACCATTTGATTTTCCTGAAAGTAGACTTCATATGTTGTCCATTTTGTACTCCCACATGTGTTGGACACTCATACATTTGTGTTGCATGATGCAGCAAGTTTTGGAACGAATTTTGGAACTACGCAAGCAACAATAGAGTGTTGAGATGGCTTACTATTCTTCCTTGAGGTGTAATGAGTTGCCCTTGTCCCCAAAACATGGTTTACATTAGAGTTGAAACATGTAATCTTCAAACTTGATGTATGGGCTTCAGAACTTGTTTCTTCATGAGTTGAACATGTTTCTTCATGTGCTGAGTTCATCTCTTGTTCTATTTGTTTGGCACGGCTCCTTGTCATGCGACCTGAATATGTATTCTTTGTAGAAGCTTCATTTGAGAGCTGAGTTTTATGACGGTGTACTTGAGTCGAGATGATAGACGAGGTGAACATGGGATGTCCTTATCAAGAGTGTTTGATGATGGTGTACTTGAGTCGGTGATGGAATCATAGGAGTGTCGACTCGAGTTGCACCATATTTGGGATGACGAAGAGGAAGATCGATTCACCATCAAAGTTTGTAGTACGCTTATTTGAGTAGTCATGTTAGCATTGGGATCTTCCATGTGATGTGCAAGAGTAGTGTCAAAGTACTCTCTTGTGCGCACTTTGGAATGACTCATGTTGGTGGCGAGTAGCTCAATGCGCTCGTTCATAGCTTCATTCTCTTGATTTAGAGCTCGTTGAACACCAAATAGGTGAACCTTGCTGACGAAGTTGTTCGGTTCTTGAAGGTCGTCGAATAGAGGGTTCAAAGATGTACTTGGACTATCCATCATCGCAAGCAAATATGTGAGTGGGAGAAAGGAAGAACTATAACAAATGTACCTTAACCGATGTTGAGATTGGATCAATCTATACATAATATTAAAGGGAGGAAGATTACATAGTTCTCCATAAGTCATCCTTTCATATTCGTTGATATTGTGTTAATTATAAAAATTAATGGCTTAGATTAACTTGATCTGCATAACAATAAGTTGATAAAATTTACTCCTGATGCCACCTACAAGTGAATATAACGAATCATCTTTTCTTCTTGATGAACATCGCCCATAGCCTGTGACCAGTTTTGCTCTCTAACCATCTAAAAAAACTAATCGCTAGCTTTTTTAAGGGATCGTCCGCCTAGCCGCCTCTTGCCAGTGAACGCGAGCCAGCGAGGGGAAACAAGCTATGTGTCCTGTGGGTGCGATTCTTGGATGGACGCGTCCTCTCAGCTTCGGCGCCCGACGGCCCATTGCGGCTCTATTCCCATTATTGCCGGTTGGTGCCTCGCCGATAGCGGCCCTGGGTACATGATTCCTTCGTATTAGTGTCTCATAAACCTAATTGATGGCTAGGTTACTCCGAGGAAGAAGAGGGAAAACATGACTCAAGAGAAGGATGAGATGGATGACGCCAAACCAAACTCCATGGTCTTCAAGGAGGCAAGCAGCAGATCGTCAACAGGACAACTTTGTAGGAGGAGATGAGATTTTTGGTGAACGGACGATGAGATTTTTGACGAACAGGGGGAGGACAAGATAGACGACGGAGGCCAATAGAGAATAGAGATTGATCTCCAAGAAGCAGATCAAGGACCAAGGAGCTTTATGAGGAGATGGTTTCCTAGGGCATAGAATCAAACAAACAACCAACTTATGGAGACGTGTGAAGATGATGATGGAGGGGACGCCTATGATCGATGCCATCCAAGAGCAGTTGGCGGAGTTAAAACGGTCAAGCCCAAATGGCGGATGGCCCCTGAGGGAGTCCTGGATTAAGGGGTCCTCGAACAGCCGGACTATATACTTTGGCTGGACTGTTGGACTATGAAGATACAAGATTGAAGACTTCGTCCCGTGTCCGAATGGGACTCTCCTTTGCGTGGAAGGCAAGCTTGGATATTCGGATATGTAGATTTCCTTCTTTGTAACCGACTCTATGTAACCTTAGCCCCCTCCAGTGTCTATATAAACCAGAGGGTTTGGTCCGTAGGACAACAAGAATCATAATCATAGGCTAGCTTCTAGGGTTTAGCCTCTACGATCTCGTGGTAGATCAACTTTTGTAATACTCATATCATCAAGATCAATCAGGCAGGAAGTAGGGAATTACCTCCATCGAGAGGGCCCGAACCTGGGTAAAACATCATGTCCCCTGCCTCCTGTTACCATTAGCCTTAGACGCACAGTTCGGGACCCCCTACCCGAGATCCGTCGGTTTTGACACCGACATTGGTGCTTTCATTGAGAGTTCCACTATGCCGTCGCTGTAAGGCTTGATGGCCCCTTCGATCATCTTCAACAATGCGGTCCAAGGGGAGGTTTTCCTTCCCGGACAGATCTTCGTATTCGGCGGCTTCGTACTGCGGGCCAACTCGCTTGGCCATCTAGAGTAGATCGATAGCTACGCCCCTGGCCATCAGGTCAGGTTTGGAAGCTTAAACTATACTACCGACATCCGCAGAGACTTGATCTTCGACGGATTTGAGCCCATGTCAGGTGCGCCGAACAGTCACAACGGACATGACTTTGATCTGCCGTCGGACAGTATTCGGGAGATCGCACCCACATTGGCGCCGGAAATAATCCGGAGCAGATCTTGCCTTCCGAGGACGGGTCGATGGACCCCGCCATGGAGGCCGCACACTCATCGGCGTCGGAGCCGAACACTGATCCCACTTCTTGTGAGAGTGGCGTCATCGGACCCCCGCACTCGTCCACGGCTGCAGGATCCGAACCGCGTGCGTCCGTGCCTATCGAATCAGATTGGGCACCCGTCATGGAGTTCACCGCTACAGATGTTTTTCACCACTCACCCTTGGGTGATGTGCTGAACTCATTAAGGTCTCTGTGCTTGTTAGGAGACTCTTGGCCGAGCTATGTCCGGCTCGAGTGGTAAGCGGACGACGAAGAAATTCGTCCCCCACCCACCACCCACTTTATAGCAGCTATCGATGACTTAACCGACGTGCTTGACTTCGACTCCGAAGACATCGACGGTATGGACGACGATGCGGGAGAAGAATAGGAACCACCGCCTATAGGGCGCTGGACAGCCACCTCATCATATGATATTTATATTGTGGACACCCCTAAAGAAAACAATGGCGATGAGGCAACAGAAGATAACCCCTTGGGGAAGCAATCTAGACACCGGCGTCATCGGCGCCGCTCCAAGCCCCGCCATTGCAAAAATAGTGATACTGGCACAAGAGATAACAATCCGGATGGTGCCGGAGATGAAGACAATCCTGCCCAGCCAGGCTTCAAGCAGGCCGAGCAAGAGGATGGGAAAGCTAGCCCTAAAGAATAGGCAACTGATGGAGAATCAGAGGACGATAATTACATGCCTCTCTCCGAAGACGAAATGAGCCTTGGCGACGAAGAATTCATCTTGCCGGAGGATCCCGTCGAGCAGGAGCGCTACAAACGTCGGCTTATAGCCACTGCAAAAAGCCTGAAGAAAAAGTAGCAACAGCTTCAAGCTGATCAAGATCTGCTAACCGACAGATGGACCTAATTCCTAGCTGCCGAGGAATACAGACTCGAGCGCCCTAGCAAAAGCTACCCAAGGCGCAGGCTGCTACCTCAACTTGAGGAGGAGGCTTTAAAGCCCAGGCTACCAGCGCATGATGCGGCTGACCGGCCACCCCGTGGCCACAACAAAGCAGTGTACCAGCCCGAAGTCCAGACCACACCCCGTCGCCAATCAAATGATAATACCAAGGCCCGGGGCTACATGAAGGACCCGCGAGAAGTATTGGAAAACAAAGCAGGACAGTCAAGATCGATCTACGGATCACGGGGGCGCGCCACAAGAAGTGATGATGACCATCACGCCGGATACAATAAACCAAAGTCCGGCCGGGCCGAATACAATAGACCGGACTCATTTGAACTATGTCGGGATGTAGCCCGGCATAGAGGCGCCGCACACCCCCTATGCTTCACTGATGAAGTTATGGATCACGAATTCCCAGAAGGGTTTAAACATGTAAATATTGAATCATACGATGGCACAACAGACCCCGCGGTATGGATCGAAGATTTTCTTCTCCACATCCACATGGCCCGCGGTGATGACTTACATGCCATAAAGTACCTACCACTTAAGCTTAAAGGACCAGCTAGGCATTGGCTTAATAGCCTGCCAGCAAGCTCCATTGGTAGTTGGGAGGATCTGGAAGACGTGCTCCTTGACAACTTCTAGGGCACTTACGTGCGACCATCGGATGCTGATGACTCAAGTCACATAACCCAGTAGCCCGGAGAGTCAGCCAGGAAATTCTGGACTCGGTTCCTAACTAAAAAGAAACAAATTGTCGACTGTCTGGATGCCGAAGCCTTAGCGTCCTTCAAGCACAACATCCGCGATGAATGGCTCGCCCAACACCTCGGCCAAGAGAAGCCAAAGTCCATGACAGCCCTCACGGCACTCATGACCCGCTTCTGTGCGGACGAGGCCAGCTGGTTGGCTCACAGCAACATCACACCCAAAAACCCAGGCGATTCAGACGCAGGGATAGCAACGGCAAGCCGCGACGGAATAGACACAAGAGTCTCAATAATGGCGATAACGCCGAAGACATGACAGTCACTGCCGGATTCAGAGGCTTTAAATTCGGACAGCGGAAAAAGCCATTCAAAAGAAATAGTCCGGGCTCGTCCAGCTTGGACCGCATTCTCGATCGCTCGTGTCAAATTCACGGCACCCCCGACAAACCAGCCAACCACACAAATAGGGAATGCTGGGTGCTTAAATAGGCCGGCAAGTTGAATGCCGAGAACAAGGAAAAGGGGCTGCATAGCGATGACGACGAGGAGCCCTGACCGCCGAACACGGCAGGACAGAAGAAATTCCCTCCCAGGTGAAAACAGTGAACATGATATATGCAACCCATATCCCCAAGCAAGAACGGAAGCGTGCACTAAGGGACGTCTACGCGATGGAGCTAGTCGCCCCAAAATTCAACCATGGTCCTCTTGTCCGATCACTTTCGATCGCAGGGACCATCCAACCAGTATCCGCCATGAGTGTTCGGCCGCATTGGTCTTTGACCCCATCATCGACGGATTCCACCTCACACGAGTCCTCATGGACGGTGGCAGCAGCCTTAACCTGATCTATCAGGATACAGTGCACAAAATGGGCATCGACCCCTCAAGGATCAAGCCCACAAAAACCACCTTCAAGGGTATCATTGTTGGGGAACGTAGTAATTTCAAAAAATTTCCTACGCACACGCAAGATCATGGTGATGCATAGCAACGAGAGGGGAGAGTATTGTCCACGTACCCTCGTAGACCGTAAGTGGAAGCATTATGACAACGCGGTTGATGTAGTCGTACGTCTTCACGATCCGACTGATCCGAGTACCGAACGTACGGCACCTCCGAGTTCAGCACACGTTCAGATCGATGACGATCCCCGGACTCCGATCCAGCAGGGTGTCGGGGATGAGTTCCTGTCGGTGTACTAAAGTAGGGGTACCTTAGTACCCCGAACTTGTGCACGGGCAGTCGCAGCGCCCCGCGGCAAGGCTTGCCGGGCGCCCGCCAAGTCCTTGCGTCATTTCCTATTACTGCCATTCAAGAACAAAGTACCAACTAAGAAGACAAAGGCCCCGGCAAGAGGAGCTTGCCGGGGAGGCCAACCAAAGCGCTCGAGAGAAACTTGCGCATGACGCCCGCGCATCCGGCAAGGCCGGCGACCGCAAGCTTGCGGCGCAACAAGAAGAGAAGGGTCATGACAAAAGCGCTTGCCAGCAGCAAGGCTGCCACCCTACACCCAAACTCCAGCGCATCCAGCAGCGTGTCGCCCCAAAGGCCATCCAGAGCCGCGTGGCGGCTGCGCCGCACAGCCACGCGGCGCGGTGGCAAGAGAGCTGACAAGGAGGCCATCGTGGCAACCGGTGGCACACCTAACGATGCGTTTCTTTGCCTTTGTTGAGGCGACCGAGCGGGCATTAAATGCCCTTGTCCCTGCCGTCAGAGTTAGGTAGGGGACACTGTTGGACACTGTTGTACCAACCTGCGTTTTTACTCTTTTACCCCCTCTTCCTACGCTGCCACCTATGGGTGCCCCCTTCAGACTATAAAAGGGAGGCCCATGCGCACGTAGAAGGGGTTCGGCGGTTCGGAACTTTTCCACATGAGGGTTCCGCCGTTCGTAGATCCAAAGCCACCATACGCTCGTGCCCTCGAGCAAGAAAAATACAAACACAAAGCAACAGTAGGGGTTTTATCTCTCCGGAGAGCCCCGAAGCTGGGTAAAAATCGCCCGTCTCCCCCGCGCGCTCGACCTCGATCTGCTCTGCGACGCCCTCCGCTCCTTGCCCGGACTAGAAGGGCCCCTGCCCCATAGGTGCTCGTGGCCCAGAGACGCTCGACATCTTTGGCGTCCGAGGTCATGAGCATCGATCCGTCTCATGGCGCTACATCAACATCTTCATCAACATGCCACCAAGAAGAAGGCTTGGTGGCCGCCCGTCTACATCGATTCTACCACCACCGCCCGGAGCAAGCGGGCGGTGGAGTGGGCGCCAGCGGAGGAGCGGGCGCCCGACGGTGGGACTCACGTCGTCACCGGGTCCAAAACAAGGCCCATAGCGTCGGCGACCGTCGCAGACGCCACACCCTTCCTGGGAGGTGCAAGGTCGACAACGCCCGGTGCTCCTAGCACCGTGCTCGCGATGGAGCAAGGCTAAGCTGGTGGGTCGCGGGGCGTTCGAAACCCATACACGCCAAACATCTTTGGCGCTGAGTGAGGTGCGGTCGCCGGACGAAGTGTTGCTCCTTCCAATCCGCCAGGGAGTCGAGCACATCCGCTCCTCGCGCCGCTTGTCGCCACCGCCACCCAAGATCGAAGAAGCGTCGGCCCAGCCGCTGCTTCTAGATTACCCTCGGCGCCACACAAGATTGACGATCGAGGATGACCATTTACAGCCTCATCGGCTTCACCAACGGCGACAAGCCCCGCAACCAGCGCGCCGAAGCCCGGCAAAGCGCCCAGCGCAAGCTGATGCCGGCAAGACCGCCGGGGTGCCACCTCCGTGCACTCCCAGCCCGAAGACCGAGGTCGCCGGCTCGTCGGGCCAACTTTGACGCCGACTCCACCACGTCGTCGGACCCGCGAACCCGTCGCGATCAACGCCACGCTCTCCAAGAACGATGGCACGAAGACACTTTTCGCACTCGTGATCGCGAAGAAGGAAGCGCGACGTCAATCGACCAGCGTTGGGCCCACCGTCGATATGCATATGCCGGGGAACGGGTGACTTGCCGTTATCTGCGGCGTCAGTTGCCCTGCGTTCACCCGTCGACCGCGGCAAGTCCAAGGGCCCAAGACCAAGAACTTCAAGCCCGGCGTGCGAGAAGTATGATGGCAGGATACATCCGTCGAGTTCCTCGGCATCTACACCATCGCGGTGCGAGGCTGCGGAGGGCGGCGAGAAGATCTCGCCAACTACTTCCGGCTGGTACTCAAGCCCAACGTCGGATCTTGGCTCATGCACTTGCCGGACGGCTCCATCTCTTCATGGGCGGACTGTGTCATCGGTTTGTCGGCGCCTTCACAGGTGAGGCACAAACCCCATGGCGGAGAGCGATCCGCATCTGCTTTCGTCGGAGGAGGGAGAGCCCCACGCAAGTACATACGCTGAGAGATTCAGCCAGTGCGATGCAACATCGGACGTCCACCCCTGCCGCGGTTATCAGCGCATTCCACCAGAACGTGCATAACCGCAGGATGAGGGAGGAGATGGCGATGTGCAAGATCAGAGATGTCAGCGAGCTGTACGCTCTGGCCGACAAGTGTGCACGGGCTGAGGAGGGGAGGAAAATCCCGGAGATTGCAGAGCGAAGGATCGGCGGTGAGGATGCCGCCTGACAAAGGAAGAACCGGAGGCGGAACAACAGAAAAAGAAAGGCTAAGGATGTGCTAGCTGTCGAGCATTCCGGCAACGGAGGCGGCTCCGACAAGGCCAAAGCTGATGACTCTGGCGAGGCTGTGGTAGCCGCCGACAAGCAGGATGGCTCCGGCAAGCGGTATTGCAAGATCCACCGCACCAAGGGCCATGATCTCCAAACCTGCAAGAAAGTCGAGCAGATGGCGAGACTCTGAGCTGAGTCTGAGCACCGCGACAAGGAGAGAGGCCAAGGAGGTGGCGGAGGATCCGCAAGAAGATTCCCGCCGGGAGAGGCATCTGCAGCAAGGCCAAGCCGCGGCAGGAACGAGCCTCCTCGTGGCCACGACAAGGACGAAGATGAAGATGAGGAAGATGAGATGGAGGAAGATGAGACTGATGACCAAGAGTTTCAGAAGGCAACGGAGGTGTTGTGCATCGACGGCGGTACCTCTCTGCACACCTCGCACCGCCAACTCAAGCAGTGGGTGCGAGAAGTGAACGCAGCGGAGCCGTCCGTCGAGTCGCGCAAGCCTCTGAAGTGGTCCAGCACGCCCATCGTCTTCGATTTTGAGGATCACCCTGATCGCATCACTGCGGTCGGGTGCTTGCCGATGTTGGTCTCACCAACAATCCGCAACCTCATGGTCACGAAGATGTTGGTTGACGGCGGGGCCAGCCTGAATCTGATCTCCTCCGCAGTGCTCAAGAAGCTTCAGATCCCCAACAGCCAGCTCGAAGAAACTGGTACCTTTCAAGGGATAAATCCGGGAAGGAGCAAGCCGAAGGGGAAGATCGCACTGCCAGTGACGTTTGGCAGCGAGCTGAATTTCAGGACAGAGAGGGTCACATTTGATGTTGCTGATTTCCCATTGCCCTACAATGGGATACTAGGCCGACCAGCGCTCGCCAAGTTCATGGCAGCCTCTCACTATGCCTACAATGTGCTCAAGATGCCTGGTCCGATAAGTGTCATTTCTGTCCAAGGTGACAAAATGGATGCACTTATCTACACCGACAAGATCTACCGGGAAGCAGCCACCGCAGCAGAGCGCGAGCCACCTGCCGCTGAAGCTCCCCGGGGGAAGAAGAAGGCTAAGTCCGGCAAGAGTAGCTCTGATGCCCACTCCGGCAAGCGCACCTCTCCGAAGTGTTGCGCTGCCATCGAGGACACACCATCGAGCTCCACCGGCAAGTGCAAGAAGGCGAAGACAGTTCTACCAAAGACTAAGCCCGGCAAGAACAACTCTGGTGCCTACTCCGGCAAGCGCACCTCTCCGGAGTGCCGCGCCGCCGTCGAGGACGCGCCATTGAGCTTCACCGGCCAGTAGAGCAAAGAGAGCACTCAATTCCATACTTTTGAGTCACATTCCTTGAAGGACCGTGCCTTGTATGAAAAACCTGTGCGCAAAGGGGTTGAATCGTGGCTAAGTTGCGCCCTTGATCTGTTTCGAGCCCGCTCAATGATGAAAGCGCGCTGCAACTAGCCCGACGAGTTTTTCTGCCGAGGCAGCACCGCCCGGCAGACTTGCGATGTTCGCCTCAACAAGTGTGTTTGCACCGGCGGGTTCCCTGGCGTGAGGGTGAAAACGTACAAGGAGGAATCAAGGAGAAGTGCGGCCCTACGAAGCGCGAGAAGACGGAAAAGCTAAGTTGCCCAAGTTTGAGTCTGAGAACACTTTCAGTTTTAAATTTCTATGTTATATTCCTTGAGCGTTCGTGCCTTGTATGGAAAACCCATGCGGCGGAGGAACCGATTAAGTGGTTAAGTTAAGCCCTTGCTTTGTTTCGAGTCCGCTCGACAATGAAAGTCTTGCTGCAATCGGGTTCCGACAAGGTTTCTTGCGGAGCAACTTACCGCCGAAACTGCTGATGTTCCTTTTCTCAAGTGTGTTAGCGTCGGCAAGTTTCCTAGAAGTGTAGGGTAAAAACATACAAGGGATGTAATGAGGTAGAGGATGTAACGTAGCAAGCCTTGCCGTGGGACGTCCTTTGTATGGGAAACTTGTGCCCGGAGGAGCCGACTCGTGGCTAAGTTGCGCCCTTGATTCGTTTTCGAGTCCGCTCAACGATGAAAGCACGCTGCAACTAGCCCGACGAGGTTTCTTGCCGGAGGCAACACCGCCAGCGGGCTGCTAATGTTCCGCTCTCAGCAAGCGTGTATGCACCGGCAAGTCCCCTGAAAGCCTAGAGTATAAACATACAAAGGGCGAAGCATAGCATTGCATCGCCCAACATGAAGTTACGTTGCAAAAAGTAACTTATTGCGGTGCTGTCTAAGTTATTCTCATAACTAAAATAACAGCGACAAGGAAGGGGCAAGAAGGCGCACCGGCACCCGAGCCCCGGCGAGGCATGCATTGCCGGAGGCTGCAGGCACCAAGGTCCCTCCACGACAAGCCAGGGTCGCCGGGGGCTGCGATGCTAGCGGCAAGAGCAAAAGAAAAGGGCACAGGCTCCTGTGTCCCGACAAGCCAGAGTTGCCGGGGGCTGTGATGTCAGATAAGTTTTTCATCCCTCATCATGCATCCTCTTATGGACTGGAGAATGCGAGGCTGTGTCCTTGAACGAGCATGCCTTGTATGGAAAAACCTGTGCGCGGAGGAGCCGAATCGCGGCTAAGTTGCGCCCTTGATTTGTTTTCGAGTCCGCTAAACGATGAAAGCGTGCTGCAACTAGCCCCACGAGGTTTCTTGCCGGAAACAGCACTGCCAGCGTGCTGCTGATGTTCCGCACTCAGCAAGTGTGCTTGCGCCGGCAAGTTCCCTCAAAGCGTAGGGTGGAAACATACAAGGCACAGAATCAAGTAAAGGATATAACCCGGCAAACCTTCCCCTCTTTTCATTAAAAAACATCCCATTTCAGTACAAGTCCATAAAGGATGAAAAACATGAAAGAGAGGATTACAAGTTTTAAATGCAGCTAAGGCCCTAAGGCTTACAAATTAAAAAAGATAAGATGCCCATAATCCCTCTCCTGTTTCTCTCTTCAGGAGGTAGGTCAAGGAGGCCCCGGCAAGAGAAGTTTGCCGGGAAGGGCAAAAGGCGCCTAGGTGAGCTCTGGTGCGAAGACACCAAGAGAACATCCGGGGGCGGCCAGGCTTGGCGGAGGCAGGCGCGGAAGCGAGCTCGAGGCAGGCGGCGGGGCGTTAGCCTGTTGTCGAGGCACCACGCCTCGTACTCCGACTTGGGCCTTGCCGCCACCCTCTTCCTCTTCGCAGCCTCCCCACGCCAAATACCGCCCAAGGAGACGACCCGGGGAGTTCGAAGGCCGGCGACCGGATGATGGGGTCGCGGTGGCCTTGAGGCGACGGCCGACGCCTAGTCGGACCCACCGCCGTCCTCGTCGTCGTTGTCGCTCTCCTCCTCGTCACTCTCACTCGAGGTGGAGTCTTCGCTATCGGAGGAGCTGTCCACGCAACATCTCGCCCGGGTGCCGGAGTCCCCGAAGACCTTGACGGCGAGAAGGTCGCCCTCCATTAACTTAAAATGGAGGGCGAACCCCGCCGTCAAGCTGTGGATCTTGGCGAGCGTCTTCCACCCTCGTCGAAATACATCACGCTGGGGCTGGGGATCGACACTAACTTTCGCGTGCCATCGATCCCCAGCCCCTCATCGCAATTCCAGCATCTCGGCGGGTCGGCTCCATCGCACTTTCATAAGCGGGCGGAAGCGGGCGGCGACAGTGCCCGCGCGGTTTGACGAAGAACTCGAGGATCGTCCCGGTGTGGACCGCCTCGAGGGAGCCGCCCGGCGGCGGCGGGGTGGCGCCTCGCCCGGCCGCCTCTTCCCGTGCGCTCGACCATGCCCTCGACCTCGCCCACGACCTCGCCCCCTCCCTCTTCCCCTCGTGGCTGGCTCCGCCACCTCTGGCGCGGGATAGGGAGAGGCGCGCTGCCTGGTGGCGACCCTTGCCGCCACCGATGAAGGACCAGGGTTCCCTTCCTCCATGGCGGGTGAGAGGAAGAAAGCGAAGTTGAAGGAGAAGAGGAGGAAGTCTGCGGATTTTTGCGCTCCTTCCGCCCCTTTTAAGGGCGAGGTGGGGGTCGGCCGCCCGCTCAGCCAATCGGAGCACGGGAGAGAAGCGGAGGCAGGCCGACCCACCACCTCCGCCGTGGGGCTCGGTTTCCCACCTTCACCGCCCACGATCCCATCGCGCATGGGAGCAGCGTGGCGGGAGGCGGCAGGCGGCAGATGAAGTGGCGTCACCTGCCCGTGATCACGAGGGTGGGCGCCTTGAATCGCGCACACTACCGCCTCCCACGACCCGCATAATCGAGCGTGCGATTCGGGAGGACGCGGTGGGGCAGGGTGGGATTTGTGGGGACCCGGGCATGCGTGCCGTGCCTTTATTTTGGGCTGGCCCAACAACTTCGGCATCGTGTATGGCCCGGCCCGGGGCTCCTGTCGGTGTACTAAAGTAGGGGTACCTTAGTACCCCGAACTTGTGCACGGGCAGTCGCAGCGCCCCGCGGCAAGGCTTGCCGGGCGCCCGCCAAGTCCATCTGTCATTTCCTATTACTGCCATTCAAGAACAAAGTACCAACTAAGAAGACAAAGGCCCCGGCAAGAGGAGCTTGCCGGGGAGGCCAACCAAGGCGCTCCAGAGAAACTTGCCGCTACGCACCGCGCGTCCCGGCAAGGCCCGGCGGCCGGCAAGCTTGCCGGCGCAACAAGAGAAGGGCCGCGGGAAGGCGCTTGCCGCGGCAAGGCGGCCACCCTACACCCAAACTCCAGCGCATCCAGCAACGTGTCGCCCCAAGGCCATCCCAGAGCGTGGCGGCGCTGCACTACCTGCGAGCGAGGTGTAGCGGTGACAAAGGAGGCCATCGTGGCAACCGTGGCACACCTATGATCGTTTCTTTGCCTTTGTTGGGCGACGGACAGGCATTAAATGCCCTTGTCCCCTGCCGTCAGAGTTAGGTAGGGGACACTGTTGGACACTGTTGTACCAACCTGCGTTTTTACTCTTTTACCCCCTCTTCCTATGCTGCCACCTATGGGTTCCCCCTTCAGACTATAAAAGGGAGGCCCATGTGAGCGTAGAAGGGGTTCGGCGGTTCGGAACTTTCCCACACGAGGGTTCCGCCGTTAGTAGATCCAACACCACCATACGCTCGCGCCCTCGAGCAAGAAAAATACAAACACAAAGCAGCAGTAGGGGTTTTATCTCTCCGGAGAGCCCCGAAGCTGGGTAAAAATCGCCCGTCTCCCCCGTGCGCTCGACCTCGATCTGCTCTGCGCACGCCCTCCGCTCCCTTGCCGGACTAGAAGGGCCCCCTGCCGCATAGGTGCTCGTGGCCACAGAGAGACGCCTCGGCAGTTCCGTCGGCCTGACGGCGTGGTAGCGATGATGATGTTCTACCGGCGCAGGGCTTCGCCTAAGCACCGCAAAGATATGACCGAGGTGGCATATGGTGGAGGGGGGCACCGCACTGCTAAGGAACGATCACGAAGATCAACCACGTGTCTATGGGGTGCCCCACCTTTGTATATAAAGGAGTGGAGGAGGGAGGGTCGGCCCTCTCTATGGCGCGCCCTAGGGGAGTCCTACTCCCACCGGGAGTAGGATTCCCCCTTTCCTAGTAGAACTAGGAGCCCTTCCATGTAGTAGGAGTAGGAGAGAAGTAAAGGGAAGAGAGAAGGGAAGGAAGGAGGGGGCGCAACCCCTCCCCCTAGTCTAATTCAGACTAGGCCTTGGGGGGCGCGCGGCCTGCCCTAGGCAGCCCCTCTCTCTTTCCCGTATGGCCCAATAAGGCGCAATACTTCTCCCGGCGAATTCCCGTAACTCTCCGGTACTCCGAAAAATACCCGAATCACTCGGAACCTTTCCGAAGTCCGAATATGGTCGTCCAATATATTGATCTTTACGTCTCGACCATTTCGAGACTGCTCGTCATGTTCCCGATATCATCCAGGACTCCGAACTCCTTCGGTACATCAAAACTCATAAACTCATAATAAAACTGTCATCGAAACCTTAAGCGTGCGGACCCTACGGGTTTGAGAACTATGTAGACATGACCGAGACACGTCTCGATCAATAACCAATAAGCGGAACCTGGATGCTCATATTGGCTCCCACATATTCTCGTAGATCTTTATCGGTCGAACCGCATAACAACATCGTTGTTCCCTTTGTCATCGGCATGTTACTTGCGAGATTGATCGTCGGTATCTCAATACCTAGTTCAATCTCGTTACGGCAAGTCTCTTTACTTTTCCGTAATGCATCATCCATAACTAACTCATTAGTCACATTGCTTTCAAGGCTTATAGTGATGTGCATTACCGAGTGGGCCCGAGATACCTCTCCGACAATTGGAGTGACAAATCCTAATCTCGAAATACGCCAACTCAACATGTACCTTCGGAGACACCTGTAGGGCTCCTTTATAATCACCCAGTTACGTTGTGACGTTTGGTAGAACACAAAGTGTTCCTCCGGTAAACGGGAGTTGCATAATCTCATAGTCATAGGTACATGTATAAGTCATGAAGAAAGCAATAGCAACATACTAAACGATCAAGTGCTAATCTAACGGAATGGGTCAAGTCAATCACATCATTCTCCTAATGATGTGATCCCGTTTAATCAAATAACAACTTATGTCTATGGTTAGGAAACTTAACCATCTTTGATTAACGAGCTAGTCAAGTAGAGGCATACTAGTGACACTATGTTTGTCTATGTATTCACACATGTATTATGTTTCCGGTTAATACAATTCTAGCATGAATAATAAACATTTATCATGATATAAGGAAATAAATAATAGCTTTATTATTGCCTCTAGGGCATATTTCCTTCAGTCATACCCGGTGTGGAGGCCTGTTGTACAGGCTCAATCACATCGTCCCCTTCCGCAGTGGCTATCATGCACTGCTCGGACGAACTGCATTTACCAAATTCAATGCGGTACTGCATTATGCATATCTCAAGCTCAAAATGCAGGGACCTTGCGGGGTTATTACAGTTAATGGAAACATAGAGCGCTCGCTCCGCACGGAGGAGCACACTGCGGCCCTCGCGGCGGAAGTACAAAACAGCCTTTTTAGGCAAACAGCCAACTCGGCGATCAATAACCCGGATACCGTCAAGCGAGTCCAGAGTACTCCGCAACAGGATCACCCAGCACGTCCAGAGCTCGACTAGAAAGCCGGCTTCCCGCCCTAGTCCCAGTCAAACGGCGAAATTTGTGCCACGCGTACACAACTACGCACTTAAAATACCCTGGGCATAGGCGGAGGCACGGCCATAACACGATCCACAATGTGGTTCGACCGCCCCAGGTCACACGCATTTTTGCACCCCTTTTTCTTTCAGGTCCCTATCTTCAGGAGGCTCTTCCGAAAGACAGGCTATCGGACACATAGCGGGACGAACACACCAGGAGGACAAGAAGCTTCGGCGAATGAGGGAATCCTCAGGTGGTCTCTGATAACGATCGTTATACCTGTTTACATACCCGCATACCGCCCGCTCCTGGTCAGGATGTGTCAAACAGTCCTATTCTGCTTATCGCACTACTTGTATATGTACGCTTTGACGTATCATTTGAATAACAAGGGAAAATAGTATACAGCATCAGCTCGCTATTAAGTTTATTTGCCCCTTTTTCTTTACTGCTTATTTATTATACCCGTGCATTTTGGCACGACCAGTTTGCCAGGGGCTTCAGTACCCCATATCCTGGCAATACAAGTCCGAACACTTTTGACAGTGCGGCACCCCAAACTTATAGCACTATATGCATCAGCTCCGAATCATGTCTTGGGTCAATAGTTGGGTTTGCCTGGCTCCTATGTTTTGGTACCTTACGTTCCGCTATATCGGCAAAGGTAGCTCAGGGAGAACTACCACGATTTTGTCCCAGTTCTTCCAGACGAGCACCTCAGTAGAGAAAGCCGAAAACTGATTGTCATGATAAGGCAAGAGCTAATCGCTGTTCGAGAGGTTCAAATCCCTAAAGATTTTTTCCGCTTCACGCGAGGAATCGGCCTCGTCCGATTTAGGCGTGTATAGTGCCCCGAGTCCGGCCTTCTGGATACTAGGGGCTTCGCCAAAATTTGAAATTGTAGACTTCTATGGCTAAGTGAGGGCGATAAAGCCGTATAGTCTGATTGCCTCATTCGTGGCGCTAAACACCTCCTTAAAAGGACCAAAAACTTGGATAAAGAGTGTTTATACTTATCCCAAACACCCCAGTACTAGTTACATGGGGGCGGAAGCCGACGACTGGCCAACTCTCAAGAATTTTTTTAAACGGCCGCACAGAAGGTAATATTTCAAATTCACAAGCGCTACATGGCGCACATGAACTAGTTTTCATAATACAGGATGACATGATTACATTCATTCAAATATCACATCCTTCGTACATTCATCTGCCACAAGGCGGGCACCCTTAATGACATTGTCATAGTACTGTTCGGGGTGGCGATGCTCCTTGCCCTTCGGCGGCCCCTCTGTCACCGCTTCTCGGCGTCCATCTTCCCCCAGTGCACCTTCGCACGGGCCAAGGCCCTGCGTGCACCCTAAGTACAAACGGACCACTTAACGGCTTCAAGCCGCGGATGGGCATTCACTATCCGTTTGACAAAGCCGAAGTAGCTGCTGGGCAGGGGCTCGCCAGGCCACAGCCGGACTATGAAGTCCTTCATGGCCAGCTCGGCCGCCTTGTGAAGTTTGACCAATTGCTTTAGCTGGTCGCTCAAGGGCACCGGATGTTCAGCCCCAATATACTGGGACCAAAACAGCCTCTCCGTCGAGCTCCCCTCCTCAGCCCGGTAGAACTCGGCGGCATCAGAGATGCTGCGCGGCAGATCTGCGAATGCTCCTGGAGAACTCCGAATTCGTGTAAGTAAAAGGAAAGTCTCCTTCACATGCTTGCTTTGCATAAAGAAAGCCTTACCCGTAGCTATCTTCTTGGCCGCCTCAATTTCCTAGAGGGCCTTCTGGGCTTCGGCCTTGGTGTCTAGTGCGCTCTGACGGGCCTTCGCAAGCTCTGACTCTTGCGTCTTGGAGTCACGCTCCAAGGCCCTCACGAGGCTGTTCTTCCCTTGTATTGTTCATCATCAGCCCCTAAGGCAATCCACCACACCGCACACTGGAGTAGGGTATTACACCACAATGGTGGCCTGAACCAGTATAAACCTCGTGTCCCTTGTGTGTTCTTCCTTCTAGCTTAGATTCCTTGCGAGGCTTCGAGACGTGAGTAGGTAGGGGAAAGATCTTCGTGCGCACCCCAGAGTTCGAACCTCAAGGGTCTGCCGGAACCTGAAATCCGACATTTGGCGCGCCAGGTAGGGGTGCGCCGGAATACTTCTTCCACCGCCTCGCGTTCGTCGTCCGTCGCGCCCATGTCTGACGCTCGCCGAGCCCGCGCCAAGCATAGGGCTGCTCTCGCCGCCCGAGTCGCCCAGAGGGCTCCCGTCGGCGGACGCCCCAGTCGCCTGCCGCCAACGCCGCCACCGGCCAAGTGGGGAACAAGCAGCAGGCGTCATCGCTGCATCCCTCAGTGCGGCGGGAAGGCCGCACTGCCACCCAATCGCTGACCCCAGTCGGTTCCTCGTCCCACGCCCGTCGTGCGCCCCACGGACGCGCATGCCGCATTGCTCCTGGCACGCGAGCTCCTCCACTACTGTCCCGTCGACGAACTCTACAACGAGTGGCTCGCTTGCATCACCGAGATCGTCAGCGCCGCAGGGGGCTCCCCTGCGCCGTCCCTCTCGCTGCATCGCCCTCCGTCCTGTGCAGGAGGCGCAGAACAGGAGGTACCTCCACCACCTCCTCCCCAAGAAGGCGCCCTGGCCCCAAGGCGCGCGGCCCCAGGATGAGACCCTCCGCGTCCGGCGCCCGCGCGACAAGAAAGGAGCTGCCAAGAAATCCCTCGTCCCCAAGGAGGTGCTCGCGTGCTCCCGGCACCGATGCGCCATGATCGCATCCCTGCGCCACCACGTTAAGACCCCGTGCTGCTCCAGGCAGCGGTGCGCGGGAATCCCTAGGAGCAAGCCCCGCATCAGCAGAGAGCTCCGGTGGCCACCGCAGGCTGCCGCGCCTTCACCGCTGAGCTGCGTGGTGTCGCATGGCTCGGCAAGTTCAAGCCAGACCTGCCTCCTCGCTACGACGGCACTGCCGACCCCGCGGAGTTCCTACAGCTCTACGAGTTAGGCATCGAGGAGGCCAACGGGGACGAGAAGGTCATGGCGAACTGGTTTCCCGTGGCGCTCAAGGATGGCGCCCGCACCTGGCTCCTAAACCCGCCTCCTGGCACGATCTCCTCTTGGGACGAGATGCGCACTCGCTTCATCACCAACTTCCAAGGCACTCAAGCCCGGCCCCCGGCCATGAGTGATCTGCGTCACATCAAGCAGCAGCCAGGAGAGACCCTGCAGAAGTACATCCAGCGCTTCAACAATGCCCGCCTCAAGATCCCCAGGGTGACTGAGGAGGCCGTCATCTCAGCCTTCTCCGATGGCGTGCGTGACATCAAGATGAAAGAGGAGCTACCGATCCACGAAGACCTGTGCACCTCTCTGGAGCTGTACAACTTAGCAACCAAGTGTGCCAGGGCTGAGGAAGGGCGCCTCTCCATCCTCGAGGTTCCAGCTGCTGATCCGGAGGAGAAGACGCCCAAGGTCAAGGACGTGAAGCATAAAGGAGCTGCCGTGCTCGCAGCGGAGCCAGACACCAAGTGAGGCAAGGATCAGTCGGAGTCATCCAAGGTTAGCCGGTACTGCGTGTACCATGACCTCCACACCCACAATACCAACGAATGCCAAGAGCTCAGAGCTGAACGAGATGGGCGTACCGGCCGACGCCCCGACCGCAACGATCGGGGCTACAGCCGAGGAGGAGGAATAGGTGGAGGACGATGGGAAGACCGTCGCTGTCGCCAAGGGTGGCGTGACCGACCTCTCGAGGACCGCTGGCAGGACCAGCCTCGCGAGGGAGGTTGGAGGGATCAGCCTCGTGAGGACCGCCCTCAAGGCAACGCATGCCTCCCTCCTCCGCCACCACCGCCGAGGAGGAATGAAGACCATCATCAGGACGAGGGGGCTGGGGGCTTTCAGGAGCCTCGTGCAATCGCTTGTATCCTGGGCAGCGCCCAGGCCCCAGCCTCGTAGCGCATCTTTAAGCAGTTTGCCCGCGAGGTGAATGCAATCCTCCCCAAGCATGAGGCCACTCGCCCTCTCAGGTGGTCTGTGTGTGCTATCACGTTCAGCTCAGCGGATCAGCTCAAGTGCGCGGCAACGACCGGTGTCCTCCCAATGCTTTGTTCCCCAGTCATCAGCAATGTGCAAGTCACCAGGACCCTCATTGATGGCGGAGCAGGACTAAACGTCTTGTCCGTCGAGACGTTCAACAATCTCCAAGTGCCATACGATCAGCTTCAGTCAACCAAGCCTTTCTCAGGAGTCATTGACGGTTCCACTGTTTCGATAGGGCAAGTTCGCCTTCCTGTCACCTTTGGGCAGCGCAATAACTACTGCACCGACCTCATCGACTTCGACGTCGCCCATATTCGCCTGCCAGACAATGCCATCCTTGGGTACCCAGCCCTGGCCAAGTTCATGGCAGTGACTCACCATGGCTACAATGTCCTCAAGATGCCAGGAAGCGGTGGAGTCATCACAGTCCCCTGCGAGGAAAAGGATGCAGTGTGTTCTCTTGAGCGTGCCTTCCAGGCCGCGGCGATCAAAGACCCGGATCACAGGAGCGGGAGCCTCCCCGAGGCAGTCCCTAAGAAGAAGAATACTTCACCTGGCCAAAACCCTCAGGAGGCAGGCACCTCCAGAGGCGTTGCGTCAGGATCCGCGCCCGTTTAAGGGGCGCCACCCTCTATCGCATAGGAAGGCGCGCCCGGCGCCCTTCTCGGGCAAGGCTCGAGGGCTCTCCCCTAGAGGGCCACCGACTTTGCGAAGGTCACGAGGGAGGCGCTCGGGCATCACCTGGAGGCGTTCTTCAAAGCACGTTTCCCTCTGGAAGGTATGAGGCAAGGAGGGCCAAACCCTCAGGAGTCAAGATTCATGCGCGGCAGCCGCCGCTTGCCCGCCGTAGTCCCACATCCAGGCGAGGATGGTGGGATGTGCGTCTGCATCAACATACCAGGGCTCAACCGAGCCGCGTCTCAGGAGCACCTCTGGCCTTGGCGTGTGGGGCGCTGCGAGGGGCCACCTCACAACTATGTTCGCATGCCTTTCAGCCTGCCGAACGCGGCCGCTGCTCATTAGCGCCTGATGAGGAGCATTCTGGAGGCTCAGGAGGTCAGGCATTGTGCGGTCCTGGCGGAGATGGAGATGGTCCTCAAAGATCCACCTATGCCCCCGGAGCCTCCCGAGGCTCCAGGTCCCGAGAGCTCGTGAGAGTCGGCCTCCTCACCACGCGTCGTCTACTATAGTTCAGCATCCTTTCATCTCCAACGTATCAGGTGCCATCTTTCAAAGTTCCATTTTCAGCTGGGAGCGCCCACAGGGCTGCATCATTCCCAGGTGGCGTGGGTCCGTCCCAGCGGCGTGTATCCGTTTTGCTCATGTTCTTTACGTACCTTGTTGGGGGCGCCCCTCGGGCTGCATTATCCCCAAGCTGCTCGGGCCTGACCCAGTGGCGTTTGCTTTTTCCGCATCTATCTAAATGGATTTGCTCCTTCATGCTTAACCTGCCTGACTTAATCGCCTGCTCTATTGACACCTACCTTTGGAGCAGCTCCCTCTGGCACGGCGCTTGCGCATGGGTCCGTCCCTGCAACCCCGACAAATTTGAGTGGTCGAGCTCTGGCCGCGGCAGCCCCGCAAGGCGCCACCTCACCAGGCCCTCAGTGCCTCCATCACTCCTTCGGAGCATCCAATGGTTGGCTGGCAACCGTAATGGCAAACCTTGTTTCCCTCGTGATTGGTATGCAGGACCCGCTCCAGGAGTGACGCTGGTGGCGTCGCGGGCCTTCTGTCCCTCTTTCCGGCATGATCCGCTCGTGCGTTAAAAGGGGGTTCCTGGGCATCGCGACTCATGGGCTCTTACTGGCTCTCCAGCCCTCACCCCCTGGCCTTGACCCACGGCATCACGACCTGTCATACCAGCGGCGGCTGAGCTCGCTCGAGGGCCGGGACTTGAGGACATAGAGCATGAAGGAAAGTGCGAGGAAGAGGGAAGAAGCTCACGAAGGCCTAACCCAGCAACACCCCGGCTGCCGCCACGCAGGCTTGGCACCTCGTCGAAAACTACGCCAGGCCTACGAGATAAGTCACGCGAAAACTGATTCGACTCAGCGCTAAACCCTCGCCTACTGCAGCTCTGTCATGGCAACGTTGCTTACCTTTCTTACTGGACCTCGGGCCGCTCACCTCCTGGCCTTGACCACGGCATCGTGACCTGGCATACCAGCGACGACTGAAGCCTGCCTGGGGACCGGGACCTATCAGCGTAGAGCGCCAAGCCCTTGCGAGGAAAGAAAGGGGGAGCTGAGCCGGGGCAGAACGCGCTTCCCGCATCATTTCATGACAAGGATGTACTATTCACAAAAGACATGGCAGCCACCTTACATACCCCCATGGGGTGTCATTTTGATTCCTCGCAGGGAACAAAAAGTGCTAAGGTGCGATTACTACGCGCGCCTCCGCAGGAGACGCCATCATCAACAGTGGGTCATCGGGTGCCGGCGCCAACCCCATCCAGATCAGCAGCGTGGACGACCTGATGCACATGCCCTGCTCTGGGCGTGATGCAAGCTCGGGGGCTCGTAGCTGTCGTCGCTTGTCTTCGGAGTCACTTGAAGCTCTGCGGAACCGCTGGATCCTCCGGCTCCACCGCTACTGCCCGAGGAGCTGCTGGGGAAGTGGTTGATGGGCTTGGTCCTTGCCGCTCCGATGCCTCGGGCGCCTCCCTTGGGGCAGCATTCCAGCCGGCGTCCTTCCGCGTCGAAGACCTTGAAGAACATCAAGGAGGCGCCATTGTATTCGAGATGGATTACGAGGGCGCCCCCTGTCCGACAGACCCAGGCGATCTCGCCCCAGCCGCGGGTCAGGAAGACATTGCCCGGGGCGACAACCTCGACCTCCGCCTCGGTCGCGGGATTGTTGCAGTCGGCGTGCTGCAGCCAGAGCTCCCGAGGCCCCCTCGGTGGAATCTCGAAGGCGAAGGAGGGAGGAAGGCGAATCCAAGATCGAGGAGGCATGGCGGCGTGAAGCACAAGCTCGCGAGAAGAGCCTTCGACATGGACTCCAGGGGGAACGACGTGCACCGTCGTAATCTGCCAGCGTCGACGGAGGCACCGTAGGTGTCACTCGGCGTCTTCTCCTCCAGGGCCCTCGATGGGGCGTACAAGGGCAGCAGGAACCTAGGCGGCAGCCGCTCGTACCAGGGCCTCGACGTCTCCTGCCCAGTGCCCTCGTCTCAGCGGCAGGGGACTGGCCGCTTCTTCAGCTGAAGCGGGTCGGGACCCTCTCGAGGGGCCTTTCCCTTCTCTTCTGCAGAAAGCTGGCGGATTGGCGCCATTGGCGTGATGTGGAGCAAGGGCGAGGAAGAAGAAGAAAGGGAGTAGCAGGGAGGAATGGACTGGAAGGGCTCGCGCGGTTCCGTACTTATAGCCGGAGGAGGCCAACCGTCGGCCTCCACGATCGCAGGTAATCATGACGCATTCTTGCATGCAGGGACTTGTCAAGTCGTGCGGTTGCCGAGGCATCGTGGGAAGCGGAGACGCCCACGTCCAATCAATCGCTACGCGGCACCCAAGGCCGCAGGCTATTGGGGCCCGCGGTGCTTCGCACTTGCCCCTTCGCTTCTCCGCTAAGCCAAGTCCGGGCGCGCCTTCGGCCCGGGGGCTACTGTCGGCGTTCTGGGAACGGGGGTCCCCGGACTTGCGTGCCTGCGGCCTGCGGCGTGGCTCAAGTGGGGGCCCAGTGCATCCCAGCTTCATCATCTCAAGCTCAAGACCCTCACAAGGGGCCAAGCCTCGCGGGGGGGACGACGGGAAGCCTCCTCAGGAGTGGCCTCGCCAGGTAGGCTCGCGAGGAGGCGGAGAGATCAAGTCAGGGTACCTCGTGAGGTGCCCGTGACGCAAGCCATGACGATCGAGACCAGGCGGGCGCCAGCCCGCGCAGTGTCCTTGTTTCCCCTTCGGTGCAAAGGGGGAAAGCAGAGGCCAAGCCATCAGGCAAAGGTTACCGTTTCGGTGCAACAAGAGCAAGACCAGCAGAGCGGCAGGATGGAGGTCACCATGGAGCCTAGGACGGCTTCACCACCAGAGTCTTTGGCAGTCGAAGACCAACTTTAGTCAGGATAAGTGTACTAGATGTTCCCCTTCAAAATGGCCAATTGTTGGTGCCCTTCCCGTTCATTATTTGGGAAGAGGCCAAGGGCCTCCTGCTATAAATAGAGCTAGCCACCACAGGGCAAAGGGGGGTCGATGAGAGAGAGATCTTCGGATAGGCTGGAGAGAGAAAGGCGACTGAACTCGCCCAAGCAGTTCATCGCACCAGCTCAAGAACAGCCCCTCGCTAGGCTGTTCTTCCCTTGTATTGTTCATCATCAGCCCCTGAGGCAATCCACCACACCGCACACTGGAGTAGGGTATTACACCACAACTGTGGCCTGAACTAGTATAAACCTCGTGTCCCTTGTGTGTTCTTCCTTCTAGCTTAGATTCCTTGCGAGGTTTCGAGACGTGAGTAGGTAGGGGAAAGATCTCCGTGCGCACCCCAGAGTTTGAACCTCAAGGGTCTGCCGGAACCCGAAATCCGACAGGGGCTACTGTCTACACTGTGATACTTTCTCATAATTTCAATTACTTACCTCAAAGCCTGTCAGGAGGCTGCCGCAGGCTTCGGTCAATCCGCTTTTGGCGGACTGAACCTTTGCAATCACCGTACTCATAAGAGTACGGTGTGCTTCATCAAGGGAAGCGCTCTGAAGCGCTTCCACCAGGTTATCCGCTGCCTCTGGATGGACTGACGTCATCGGCGCAGACGGCTCGCCCCCCTTGGCGGGTGGCTGCCTGCCTTAATCCAGAACCAACGGAGGTTCTGGTGCAGTATCCGGCTGGGGGCTAAGCCTGCTGCGCCCCCCCTCATCCAAATCCATGGGGATCTTTCCTCCCATGAGCCTGGCATCAGAAGTCTCACCTTGAGGCGTCTCCAGGACTACCTCCTTCTGGCCCGACATCCTCTGAGATAACACCTCGGTGTCATCCGTGGGCCAGGGAGTGGAAGCCGTTGGGAGTGAATAGCTATTCATATCCGACAAGCTCAAGGGCCCATACGAGGAGGGCAAGTCGATGTGAGCTTTGGGCCGACCGCACAAACAAATCTTGACATAATAAGAAGCCATAAAGCTAAAATATGCAAGAAGTATCCTGGCATACGAATACTTACGACTTTGCCAGGGCCTTGGCCCTGGGTAGCCACTCCTCCTCGCTATAGGCGGCAGTTGTGGAGTGGTCGAGAGGGAGGGTTCGTCCCTTCTTGGACCGTTCGGCCTCCCCAGAAGAGCGACCTTCCTTTTCTTCTCCCCCTCGTTTTGGGGGAGAGGATTTTCCTCCTCCTCCTCCTCCTTGTTGTCGTTGGAGGAGTGCGCCTCGGTGTCTTCGGACGATGAGTCCGGCACCACGTTGCGCCGGAGACTTTTCCTGGTCCCCACGGCCTTCTTCTTGGTGATGAGGACATCAATACCATTGTTACACCCACAGCCCCTGCTGCTATACATACTGGACCAATTACTAGAGCTCGCGCACGCCAACTAAATTACCAGGTACTTTCGTTTCTTGGTAATGATTCTAATGTTCATGAGAATATGATGCTGCCTAAATTGGATACATTTGTTTTGCTTACAAATGAAGGGCCTAGCATGGAGAAGGATGAACATTGGAGCAAGAACAAGCATGGAGATGATGGCATGCGCAAGGGGGACAAGAATGGAGTTACAAGTGATGATTTCAGGACTTTGAAGCCACCATAATGAGTGCATGAAGCCTTGGACGAAATATACAAGATGCCACTTCATAAATTTCGTCCAGAGGCTATTCTAGGTGCTCGTCACCTTATTATTGAGCCAGGCCCATGTAATTTCGAAATACATTAGTATAGGCTATTTTTAGAGTCCGTATGTGTGGGGAAACAAGAGATAGGGTTAGTTTGGACCCCTCCACCAAGGGCCACGAAATTCACCCCTCTTCCTCCATATATACAGCCCTTAGGGCACCGTTTAGACTTTGGGTTTTGTTTAGATCAAAAGTTCGCCATAGCTGCAACTTCGCGTGCCGTTTGTGTTCAACGACCGGACAAAGCGTCCACAGAACCCCACCTTGATCAATAAAGCTTTCATCTTATATTCGCAATATCCAGATTGCAATCTCAGTTTCTTGCTTGTTCTTCGTTTGCTCGCGAAATAGACCCTCGTGGTCGTTGATCGTGCTCGGCGTGGTCAATAACCTCTCGGAGTTGGTTTAGCGATTGCTAAAGTAGCGGCGTCCTCGCCGCTCGTAGTCGGATCGTCAAAGTCGACTTCCACCAAAGCGAAATCCACCATCTCATCGAAAGACGGGACACCTTTGCCTCTATCAAGTGGTATCAGATTTCCGTGTTGCTCGGTGAGATTTTACAGTTTTCGTAGTTTAGATCGAGTCTGTTCTTCATACCTATAGTCCACGAAAAAGCCAAAAAAAATTAGGGTTAGTTCATCCCGTCCGAACCAATCGAGCCTTTGCATAATCTTTTACGTATTTGCTTTGTTGAATTTGCGGTTGCATCGTCGTGTCAAGTTGCTGGTCTTAGCGTCTAGTCTTTTAGAGTTTGAGTTACATTCACGAGGTTGTCACGTCGCCGCTGCCATATACCACCACCACATATTCACCGCCAATCCGAATCCATATCGCCACCACATATCCGCCGCCATCACGCCCATCCGAGTCCACAGATTCATCTCCGCCACCAGTCCGAGTTCCACAGATTCATCTCCGCCACCAAATCCGAGTTCCACAGATTCATCTCCGCCACCAGTCCTAGTCCGAGTCCAGTAATTGTTGCATTGTTCTCGATTTCCAGATCACGCGATACTCCGAGTCGTGACAGCAGAGGACTCCCCAACTTCCAAGCTATCCGCAGAAGAAAAATAGTTCCAGTTTCAAAAAAAAAAAAAGGAAAAAAAAAAGTGCAAAAAAAAAAAAAAAAAAAAGAGAAAAAAAAATTCAGAGTGTGCTCCTCCCTTGTTTACGTGCAGCGCCGTGATTTTGTTAGTGTTCTAGGCTCGCGTCTCTAGCACGGTCTAGCCTAGGACCAGCACGATGATGCGTCGTTGGCGTTTATTCAACTTTGCATCTCTGAATTGATTATTCTGACATTTTTGCTACCATATCATAAGCCTTCCCAGCTCTACATACATCTCGTCGTGCGTTTGATTCTCCCCGTAATCGCTATATCCAAGCTTTGAGAGTTTTGACTACAGCGGTTGCCGATCACCACCGCTCTTTGGGTAAGAACTGGTAAGAATTTGAGATTTGCTTGACGGGTTTGTGATACACCACCACCACTTCTTAGTAGTCTGTGGGATCATATTCTTGTGTGTTTCTATTTGCTGCTAACCATGGTAGGATCACAAGCCGATGAGACTGATTGGGAGAACTGACGAACAAACAGCTACATGATAAGTTTCAGCAAATGATGATTGGACAGTGCAAGATGTGGTAAACAGATTTGACGAGGCCATGGAGAAGATAGATGGCATTGAGAAGGCGTTTGAAACAAAGCTTGATAGCAAGTTTGATGAATTGCTCGCGTTTTCCACAACCACCGCCGGCTGCACCTATCGCACCTCTACAACGACAACAACTCGCCCCTTCCGAATCGGTATGGGCGAGCTCAGCGTGTTCCTATTGAGCGAGGACAAAATTCTGGTGCCGCTGCTCTGCTGTTGGTGCTTCTTTGGCTCCTGCTACTGCTGCTGGTGGTACCGAGGAGGATGATGAGTATGTGGGCGATTATGAGGATGAGGTTGATCAACATCGAACTACGTGCAACCACCAGCACCACAACCACCAGGTCGTCCACATGCAAATAATGGCAATATTAGGGCTCCCCTCAGTGCGAGATCATGACCATCTCCCTAAACTGAAATTGAATATTCCACCATTTGAGGGTAGATATGTTCTGATATATATCTTACTTGGGAGTTAGAAACTGAACAACGATTTACATGTTTACAATATCACGAGGAGAGGCGTGTTCTCTGCTGCTGTTTGTGCTTTCACTAGCTTTGCATGTGTTTGGTGGTCGAACATTGTAGATTATATCCTGTTCCAGCTACTTGGGCTGCTTTGAAAACTGCTATGCGTACTCGTTGGGTTCCACCATATTATCAACGTGAATTACTTCAAAATTGCAGCGCTTAAGACAAGGAAAAAACTCAGTGAAGAATATTATCGGGAATTACAAACTGGCTTGATTAGATGTGGTATTGTTGAGGAGAATGAAGCTATGCTTGCGTTTTCGGGTGGATTAAATAGAGATTCAGACCATTCTAGACTATAAGGATTATAATAATATCACTCGTTTATTCCATCTTGCTTGTAAAGCTGAGCGTGAAGTCTTGGGATCGACAGGCATTGGCGCGCACTAACTTTTCTGCAGTCGACCTTCATCATGGACACCACGTGCATCATCTACTTCCTTTGCACCATCACCTCCTTCAGTGCCACCTCCAACCGTGATACAAGAAAGCAGCACAACCACCACTATCTCGCCAAGAGCACACTGCCGGGCCTGCACAGAGCTCTTCTTCTTCCATGGCGTCAGCAGGGCACACAAGTGATATTATTTGTCGTCGTTGTAAGGGAAGAGGACATTTTCTGAGAGAATGCAAATCTCAGCGTGTGATGATTGCTCTGAGGATGGTGGGTATGAGTCCGCTAGTGACTATGATGAGGAGACTTTGGCTCTTATTACACATGAGGAACACGGTGGAGATGATTCGATCATGAGACACAATACATGGCTGCTTGAAGATCTTGACAGTATGAATGTTTAGTTGCTCAACGTGTTTTGAGTGTGCAGGTTACACAAGCTGAGCAAAATCAGAGGCATAATTTGTTCCATACAAAGGGAGTTGTGAAGGAGCGTTCTATTAAGCGTCATCATAGATGGAGGGAGCTGCAACAACTTGGCTAGCATGGAGATGGTGGAGAAGCTATCTCTCACCACAAGACCACATCCACATCCTTACTACATCCAATGGTTCAACAACAGCGGCAAGGTGAAGGTAACACGTCTTTGTTAGTGTGCATTTTAGTATCTCTACATATGCTGATTATGTTGATTGTGATGTGGTACCTATGCAAGCATGTTCCTTGTTACTTGGTAGACCATGGCAATTTGATAAAAATTCATACACCATGGTAGAAACAATCAGTATACTCTTGTTCATAAGGATAAAAATATTACTTTGCTTCCTATGACTCCAGTCCATTTTGAAAGATGATATTAATAGAGCTAATAAAGCAAAACAGGAGAAAAATAAGAGTGAAAATCAGATTGTGGCAAAAGAATTTGAGCAACACATGAAGCCTAATAATAAACCATCTACTGTTGCTACGAAATTAAATTGAAAAGTGCATGTTTACTTGCCACCAAATCTGATATTGATGAGCTAGATTTTAGCAAATCTATTTGCTATGCTTTTGTGTGCAAAGAGGCATTATTTTCATTCGAGGACGTGCCTTCCTCTTTGCCCCTGCTGTCACTAACATTTTGCGGAGTTCGGACGTCTTTCCACAAGGCGTGCCACCGGATTACCACCTATTCGAGGGATTGAGCATCAAATTGACTTAATTCCGGTGCATCATTACCCAACCGTGCACCATACCGTACCAATCCGGAGGAGACGAAGGAGATTATCGTCAAGTACAGGGAGCTGCTCGACAAAGGTTATATCGCGAATCCCTTAGTCCTTGTGCTGTTCCTATTATTCTAGTGCGAAAAAGGATGGTACGTCACGTATGTGTGTTGATTGTAGAGGCATCAATAATATTACTATTAGTTATCGTCACCCTATTCCTAGGCTAGATGATATGCTTGATGAATTGAGTGGCTCTACAATATTCTCCAAAGTTGATTTGCGTAGTGGATACCATCAAATTCGTATGAAATTGGGAGATGAATGGAAAACAGCATTTAAAACTAAGTTTGGATTATATGAGTGGTTAGTCATGCCTTTTGGGTTAACTAATGCACCTAGTACTTTCATGAGATTAATGAGCGAAGTTTTACGTGCTTTCATTGGACGATTTGTGGTAGTCTATTTTGATGATATACTGATTTATAGCAAATCTTTGGAAGAACATTTGGAACATTTACGTGCTGTTTTTAATGCTCTCGTGATGCACGTTTGTTTGGTAACCTTGGGAAGTGCACCTTTTGCACCGACCGAGTATCTTTTCTTGGCTATGTTGTTACTCCACAGGAATTGAAGTTGATAAAGCCAAGATTGAAGCTATTGAGAGTTGGCCGCAGCCCAAAGCGGTCACACAAGTGAGGAGTTTCCTTGGCCTCGCTGGTTTCTATAGGCGTTTTGTGAGAGATTTCAGCACCATTGCTGCACCTCTCAACGAGCTTACAAAGAAGGATGTGCCTTTTGTTTGGGGTACCGCGGAAGAAGCCTTCACGGTATTGAAAGCTAAGTTGACACATGCTCCTTTACTCCAACTTCCTGATTTTAATAAGACTTTTGAGCTTGAATGTGATGCTAGTGGAATTGGATTAGGAGGTGTGTTATTACAAGATGGCAAACCTGTTGCATACTTTTCGAAAAATTGAGTGGGCCTAGTCTGAATTACTCTACTTATGATAAAGAATTATATGCTCTTGTTCGGACTTTAGAAACATGGCAACATTATTTATGGCCCAAAGAATTTGTTATACATTCGATCATGAATCTTTGAAACATATTAAAAGTCAAGCTAAACTGAATCGTAGACATGCTAAATGGGTTGAATTCATTGAGACTTTCCCTTATGTCATTAAACACAAGAAGGGTAAAGAAAATGTTATTGCTGATGCATTGTCTCGTCGCTATACTATGCTTTCACAACTTGACTTCAAAATATTTGGTTTGGAGACCATCAAAGATCAATATGTGCATGATGCTGATTTTAAAGATGTATTGCAGAATTGTAAAGAAGGAAGAACATGGAACAAGTTTGTCGTTAATGATGGATTTGTGTTCGTGCTAACAAGCTATGCATTCCAGCTAGCTCCGTTCGTCTTTTGTTGTTGCGGGAGGCGCATGGAGGAGGACTAATGGGACACTTTGGCGTGAAGAAGGCGGAGGGCGTACTTGCTACACATTTCTTTTGGCCAAAGATGAGGCGGGATGTTGAGCGTTTTATTGCTCATTGCACTACATGTCAAAAAGCTAAGTCACGACTCAATCCTCATGGTTTATATATGCCTTTGCTGTACCTAGTGTTCCTTGGGAGGATATATCTATGGACTTTGTTTTAGGTTTACCTAGAACAAAGAAGGGAGGATAGCATATTTGTTGTCGTGGATAGATTCTCGAAAATGGCACACTTTATACCATGTCATAAAAGCGATGATCTTGTCAATGTTGCTGATTTGTTCTTTCGTGAAATTATTCGCTTGCATGGTGTGCCAAATACTATTGTCTCAGATCGTGATACTAAATTTCTTAGCCACTTTTGGAGATGTTTATGGGCTAAGTTGGGGACTAAACTGCTTTTAGTACTACTTGTCACCCCCAAACCGATGGACAAACTGAAGTAGTCAATAGAACATTGTCTACTATGCTTAGGGCTGTTCTAAAGAAAAATAAGAAAATGTGGGAGGAATGCTTGCCTCATATTGAATTTGCTTATAATCGTTCATTGCATTCTACTACTAAGATGTGCCCTTTTGAAGTTGTGTATGGTTTCCTACCTCGTGCACCTATTGATTTGTTGCCTCTTCCATCTTGGAGAAGGTTAATTTTGATGCTAAAGAACGTGCTGAATTGATTTTAAAAACGCATGAGTTAACTAAGGAAAACATTGAGCGTATGAATGCTAAATATAAACTTGCTGGAGATAAGGGTAGAAAACATGTTGTGTTTGCACCGGAGATCTTGTTTGGTTACATTTGCGTAAGGATAGATTTCTGATTTGCGCAAATCAAAGCTAATGCCACGTCTTGCTGGTCCCTTTAAGGTGTTGGAGAAAGTAAATGATAATGCATATAAACTTGAGCTGCTGCAGATTTTGGGGTTAGTCCCACTTTTAACATTGCAGATTTGAAGCCATATTTGGGTGAGGAAGATGAACTTCCGTCGAGGACGACTTCATTTCAAGAAGGGAGGATGATGAGGACATCAATACCATTGTTACACCCACAGCCCCGCTGCTATACATCTTGGACCAATTACTAGAGCTCACAAGACGCCAACTAAATTACTGGTACTTTCGTTTCTTGGTAATGATTCTAATGTTCATGAGAATATGATGTGCCTAAATTGGATACATTTGTTTTGCTTACAAATGAAGGGCCTAGCATGGAGAAGGATGAACATTGGAGCAAGAACAAGCATGGAGATGATGGCATGCTAAGGGGGACAAGAATGGAGTTACAAGTGATGATTTCAGGACTTTGAAGCCACCATAATGAGTGCATGAAGCCTTGGACGAAATATACAAGATGCCACTTCATAAATTTCGTCCAGAGGCTATTCTAGGTGCTGCGTCACCTTATTATTGGGCCAGGCCCATGTAATTTCGAAATACATTAGTATAGGCTATTTTTAGAGTCCGTATGTGTGGGGAAACAAGAGATAGGGTTAGTTTCGGACCCCTCCACCAAGGGCCACGAAATTCACCCCCTCTTCCTCCATATATACAGCCCTTAGGGCACCGTTTAGAATTTGGGTTTTGTTTAGATCAAAAGTTCGCCATAGCTGCAACTTCGCGTACTTCGTTTGTGTTCAACGACCACACAAAGGCGTCACAGAACCCCACCTTGATCAATAAAGCTTTCATCTTATATTCGCAATATCCAGATTGCAATCTCAGTTTCTTGCTTGTTCTTCGTTTGCTCGCAGGAAATAGACCCTCGTGGTCAGGTTGATCGTGCTCCGGCGTGGTCAATAACCTCTCGGAGTTGGTTTAGCGATTGCTAAGGCGCGACGTCCTCGCACGCTCGTAGTCGGATCGTCAAAGTCGACTTCCACCAAAGCGAAATCCACCATCTCATCGAAAGACGGGACACCTTTGCCTCTATCACTTGGCCTTCTTCTCTGGCACCTCATAAGGCGCCGGAACCAGCATCTCCATCAGGAGAGCGGTTGCTGGATCTTCAGGCAATGGAGCCGGAGAGTCGATCCGCTCCGCTGTCGCCACATATTCCTGTTAGATCAGTACAGTGGCTTAAGTTCCTCCCACGAATATACTGAGGAAAGGCACATCTTGCAAAATGTAGAATGCTTACCGCATTGGCGTGGCGCTTGGCGCTGAGTTCGCGGTCCTCGGAAGTGGGAGGAGGGACTTCGCTGGACTTGGACAACACCTTCCAGACGTCTTTGTGCATCATGTCAAAGAGCTCTTGCAGTGTCTGGTGTTGCGCCACGTCGAACTCCCACAGGTTGAATGCCCTTGTTTGACACAAGAGAATCCGGCGAAATAGCATGACCTGGACCACGTTGACAAGCTTGATATTCTTGGTTATCATGTTCTTGATGCAGTTTTGGAGTCCGGTCAGCTCCGCGGATGCGCCCCAAGCTAGGTCCTTCTTCTTCCAGGTAGTGAGCCGCACAGAGATGCCGGATTGGAATTCGGGGGCCGCCACCCAGTTGGTGTCGCGTGGCTCGGTGATGTAGAACCACCCCGATTGCCACCCCTTCACGGTCTCCACGAAGGAGCCTTCGAGCCAGGTGACGTTGGGCATCTTGCCCAACATGGCGCCACCACACTCCGCCTGCTGGCTGACCACTATCTTCAGCTTCACGTTGAAGATCTTTAGCAATAGGCCGAAGTGGGGCCTGATGCGGAGAAAAGCCTCGCACACGACGATAAACATCGAGATGTTGAGGATGAAGTTAGGGGCCAGCTCATGAAAATCCATCTCGTAATAGAACAAGAGCCCGCGAACAAATGGGTGGAGGGGGAATCCTAGTCCGCAGATGAAGTGGGCGAGGAACACGACCCTCTCATGGGGTCCCGGAGTCGGAATGATCTGCCCTGCATCCGGGAGCCGGTGCGCAATATCTGCGGCCAAGTATCTGGCCGCCCGGAGATTCGTAATGTCCTCCTCCTTGATGGAGGAGGCCACCCACTTGCCTCCCGCTCTGGACATGTTTGGTTGTGTGGAGAAGGTGAGAACTAGGGCGCTGGAGCTCGAGCGTGCGAGAATGGATGAGCGAAGAAGGAAGTAGGCGTGGTTGAAAGAGGAGAATCCTTATCTCTTTATAAAAGCGGAAGAAACTGTGCGCCTCCCCACTTGCCCGTTAAAATCACTTTATCTCCCAAGCGCCACGATTGATGGCGTGGTTGGGTTACCCATACCCGTATTGATGAGAATCCCGTGATAAGGGGACATGTTCTCGACTTCGACAAGACGTGTCAAGGAAACCACCTCGCATTACGTGCGGTAGCTGGTTGTCAAAAACAGTTCGAATAATGACCGAACCATGGCGTGAAGTCATGCTATAAAAAGCTGTCAGCAGATTAGATTTGTGGAATATTATACTCTCTACGGTGAAATGTGGAATTTGTTTTGCAGAGCCGGACACGATCCTTGTGTTCTAAATCTTTTACGAAGTATTCGGAGAAGGAACCCGCCTTGCAATGTCGAAGACAATCTGCGCGCCGGACTCATCGTCATTGAAGCCTGGTTCAAAGGCTACTGAGGGAGTCCTGGACTAAGGGGTCCTCGGACAGCCGGACTATATACTTTGGCCGGACTGTTGGACTATGAAGATACAAGATTGAAGACTTTGTCCCGTGTCTGGATGGGACTCTCCTTTGCGTGGAAGGCAAGCTTGGTTATTCGGATATGTAGATTTCCTTCTCTGTAACCGACTCTATGTAACCCTAGCCCCTCCAAAGTCTATATAAATCGGAGGGTTTGGTTAAATGAGGACAACAACAATCATAATCATAGGCTAGCTTCTAGGGTTTAGCCTCTATGATCTCGTGGTAGATCAACTTTTGTAATACTCATATCATCAAGATCAATCAGGCAGGAAGTAGGGTATTACCTCCATCGAGAGGGTCCGAACCTGGGTAAAACATCGTGTCCCCTGCCTCCTGTTACCATTAGCCTTAGACGCACAGTTTGGGACCCCCTACCCGAGATCCGCCGGTTTTAACACCGACAGTCCCTTTCAAAGAGAGGCAGGACCCGCTCCCAAGCTGCTGCGCTTATGGAGGGCACTACAATACGCAGCATCACGAAAATCGACAGGTATGAGCACATCGCCCGGATGCAGGCAAGGCACCGCGCTGTGCTCAATCTCACGTGCAAGCTGATGAAGGACATGCAACAGTTGGGCCACGCCGGCGCTGTTTGCCTCAGGTCCGCGGTGCGGTGGAGCGCATGGAGCTCACTGACGATAATGTGGCTGGAGCTGTCAGCTGTACGACGAGCAGGCATTCATGCCACTGGGTTGTGTGAACGAGAACCTGTTCAACAGTGAGCATTGGCGGTGGTTCGTCGCCAAGGCCGGAAACGGCGTTGTGGTATGATATTGGGCCCTTAGACCTGTACATGGCCTTCGTTGAGCTGAAGCACCTGCTCGGTTTGTCTGATGTACACATGATCTCCTTTTTCATTCTTTTTTATGGAAGTTGTGCTATTTGTTGTACTATGCATATTTTCAAAAAAAAATGTTATACTATGCATTTTTTCCCATATAGATAATGACGTATTATCTATAAAAATTCAAAGCAAAGATTTATAAGATTGTAGGATTAATTGTAAAAAATAGATTTAACTACAAATATTACATAATATTCCTAATTTTCCACTGGGGGGGAGGGGAGAGACCAGATACGCCTCTGGTTTATGCTTTTGTGAAAATAGTTTACCAAAGCTCAACGAACTAGCTCCGCAAAGGAAAGAGAAAAGAAAAAAGAACGACCTTTTAGAATACAATACATATCTTGACACTGGTTTGAGATGAAACTATAAACATGCATGATTGTTCTTATTTATTTTCTTTAATGGATAAATGCACACTGGTTTGGTCATTTCAATTGTTGCTAAGTTGATAGCATCTAAATTCAAACTTGCGCCCTGTTAAAATTGCAAGGCGTCTAAGCAAATATTAGTTTTGTTAGTATCCTTCTGAATTATGCTAACTTCTATGCAATATAAGTATTCATGGGCGGCACTGGGTTTTAAAATTGATGCAAAAAAAGCACCGGGTTTCAAAATGTTCAGTCCCATCAGAGTTAATGACATGTGTATCGTGCGGTGGCTGAGATCATCCCTTTGGATTGTCATCAGGAGCATGTCGAGGCGGCGACGGGAAGGAGGATGCGCGGCAATAGAGGTTGGACGTCGTGTTAAAGGGCATGGACATTTTTTTCTTTCGTTGCAACGAATGGGCATGTTTTGCTAGTGATCACCCAATGATGTAACCAGGAAATAACACAATTGGTACCGTATCTCGCCAATCTCTCACACCTACACAAATAAAGCCTTTGGTGGAGCTTGGTGAGGATGGTGGACAAAATGTATGCAATTGTTAGTAAGACTCAAAATGTTGAAAAAGATTCGCAAATTTGCACATGCAACAAGAAGACCAATAGCTATAAGGGGCACACGGAAACACTGCAAATAGATAAATGGGGTTGTGCAAACCAAAGAATGATCGGAAAATGTGGAATCCACAGAAAATGCTCGTGTTGCACAAAACAAGAGAGACGCTAGCACGATCGCACAATAGGTGGATACGAGACTTGTGCACAACCTATAAAGCAAAAATGCAACGACTTCTATCCCAAGTATCTATATGTGTGATGTTTCTATGATATGATCCAAGATGATCGAGTATGACAATCTTAATGTACTATGTTGCTATGGTTCTTTCTTAAAATTTCTTTGCTTATCTTTCTCTTTTGCTTAAAAGCTTCTTTGCCTCTTTCTCTTTGAGCTCTTTTGCTAGGCCACTTACGCAAAACTTCACGGACTAAGATAGAAATTGTGTATATGCGATGACAACCTTGTGACACAAGAGATGATATCAAGATGCTTGTACCAAGATCATATTGTATGTATGCAATGGGAACTATGATCACTAATGTGCACAAGTAACATTGCCGGCAATACTCAATGGCTAGACTTGATAGGCAAGGTGCACAAAAAATGGGCTATGGGGGTTATCAATGCAATGGCAAGGGAGAGTGAACATGAGTGTCGTCGAGGTTACTGCCCTTCCGTATGGTTGAAGGTGTCAAAATATGGAAGTAGTGGTCGTTGTCGATGACGAGTCTGGTGGTGAAACATGATATCTATGTAGCCGAAACACGATAGGAAATGGGAACCACAACTCAAATTCTCAAAACAAAACGTGTCAAATTTGTTGGAGTTAGGAACGTGTAAGCGATGGTGCTTGCGGAAAAAGCGGTGGTGGTTTGCAGAGGTGGTGCAGAAGGTGTAGTGGGTGGCTGAAAAGTCTCAGTTTCATCAAGTTCGGTCGGACGTCCGCAGGCAGTCGGACGACCAGTGATCGTCGAACGTCCGGTAACTGTCGGACGTCCGATGCCTGGGGAATTTGGGCATGGGGTGAACTCCAGGGTTCATGGAAGGAAAGAAAAAATTGGTCAAAATTGGAAGAATTTACGGATGGAGAAGGGAAAGTGATGGCGGAAAGCTAGATCTACCTGCAACACATGAAATCCATGGATCATATCCAATAAAACTTCATCAAACCAAAAAATCACAAGAAAAAATTGGGGCTGTTTTTGTGGGAAATTTTCAAAATTGGGAGAAAACAAACAAAATTAGGCTAGAAAACAAAGGGTAGGGGCTCCAAATTCGTGATCAACCTTGGCTCATGATACCAAGATGATGTAGGGTGGAAAACCTAGGGCCGATCTTTCACGATTTGGAGGGAATCCTACGGAGAACACGATAAACACACGAGGAGGAACACGAGGGGAAATGCTCAAATCAACGAGAACAATCACACCTGTGCTAGTTCCATGAACATAAAGAGTGATACAAGATTCAAATGCAACAAAGGATGATACAAGAGGCGGTAGTTCTTCTCCATGAGGAGGTCTTGAGGGGTCTTCCCGTGAGGGGTCTTGAATCCACTTGGGGGATCTTCTCCGTAGAAGTTGCGGTCTCTCCTAGGAGTAGAACCAAATGGATGAGCAAAACTTATCTCTATAATGAACTAAACCAGTGCTAACCCTAGAAAAGTGGAGGAGGAGGAGCATAAATAGTCTAGGGGGTTGAAGGGGTACATGGGCCTCGGCCCTATTCTTTGTGCACAGACAGTCGTCGGTCGTCGGACAGGTACCGGACGTCCAGTGGCTTGCGAGGGTCCGGACGTCCCGTACTTGTTGGACATCCGGCGTTTTGACTTTGTTCAGCCAGGGTTTGTCATCCAGGGGGCTCGGACTTCCAAAGATTCCGCTCTGTGCAGACTTGTTGGATTTCCGGTGGGGGACGGTCATTCGATCGTTGGAGGGTGTCGGACGTCCGGTCCTTGTCGGACATCCGCTTGCTGTAGCGCTCGCTGGTTGGGCCTTCTGGCTGGTGAGGCCTCCAGGGGTCGGACATCAGACGGGGGCCGGTCCTCCGGTGGTTATCAACTTCAGGCAGCTTCTTCTCTTGGTCCTTGTGCTCGGTGTCCTTGCCATCTTGGTTGTTGGGTGTAGTTGCTCCATGGCTTCCCTCTAAGTACCTGATCACATATAGGGTTTCCGCTTGAGATAGTAGCCATGTCTCACATGTGCAAAGTGGTAGTTCTGTGAGGAGCAAGTTCACCTTAGTTAAATAGCCTTTGCTCGAGCTCTAGTCATTGGTCGATGTGGTGTCATGGAAGATGAAGGTAGGTCCATGGGGATGGCTGCAGGATGCCCTGCATCAGTTCATCTTGGTTTCAATAGCCCTTGCTCGAGCTCTACTCATTGGTCCATGTGGTGTCGTGGAAGACAAAGGTAGGTCCATGGGGATGATCGTACGATGCTCCGCATCACCATGGTAGGTAGAGAGATCTTTGACATTGAAGATATTGCTCATGTTGTACTTGTCGCGTGGGATGTCGATCTTGTAGGCGTTGTTGTTGTAGCGTGCGAGCACCTCCAAAGGTCCATCGGCTCGAGGTAGAAGCTTGGACTTGTGTTCATTGGGGAAGCGGTCCTTGCGAAGGTGTAGCTCGATGGTGTGCCTTGTATCTTCATGCACCTTCTTCAGATAGCTCGATGGTGTGCCTTGTATCTTCATGCACCTTCTTGAGATAGCTCGCTCTAGCGCTCACGTCCATGTTGATGCGCTCTTGTAGTGGTAGAGGGAGGATGCCCAACGGGGACAGCGGATTGAAGCCGTAGACGACCTTGAAGGGGGATTTGCCGGTAGTCAAATGTCTTGCACGGTTGTAGGCGTACTCGGCGATGGGTAAGCACTCCTCCCACTCCTTGATGTTCTTCTTGATCAACACACGTAGGAGAGTCAATAGCATCCGGTTCATGACCTACGTTTGCCCGTCGGTTTGTGGATGGTATGCCAAAGAGAACAAGAGCTTGATTCCGAGATTGGCGCATAGCGTCTTACAAAAGTAGCTTAGGAACTTGACATCGCGGTTGGAGACAATCATCTTTGGCTCTCCATGTAGACTCAATATTTCCCTACAAAAGAGATTGGCAACATGTGAAGCTTCGTCTATCTTTTTGCATGAAATAAAATGTGCCATCTTAGAGAATCGATCCACAACAACAAATACGGAATCTTTGCCATTTCTAGTTCTAGGCAAACCAAGCACAAAGTCCATACTAATATCTACCCATGGGTGATATGGAATAGGAAGTCGCATATAGAGACCATGGGATTGAGCTTTAGACTAAGCTTTGCGACATGTAAAGCATCGGTTGGTGAAGCGTCAGACGTCATGAAACATCCTAGGCCAAAAGTAGTTCTTGGAGAGCATAGCGAAGGTCTTGTCGCATCCAAAGTGTCCCATAAGTCCTCCACTATGTGCTTCTTGCAGAAGTAGCAAACGAAGAGAAGACTCGGGTATACAAAGTTTGTTAGCTCTCATTAGATAATCATCCTTGATGTGATATGTCAGCGCAACAAACCCTGGGTCCGTTGCCCAGACTGTGCACACGCGCAAAGGCAAAGATTACAACACCAAGACCAAACCAAGCAAGGAGGACCAGTTCATCAAAGGGTCCAAGTGTAGATAAAAAAGATCAAGATAAGCCAACAAAGCACGATATCGCAAAGGGAAGAACCTCCCTTGCCAGGAAGGCGAGCCCGGTGATGTTGGTTTGCCCCTGAAGCATACTTCCAAATTGTCCCAGCAGGCCCTACCGGGGCTTGCGGAGTCCAACCACTCCACCGCTCCACATCACGAGGAACACAAGTCATGGATCAGTGTAGTGTCAAGCCCCAAGATGACTAAGTGGCTACTTTTCGCCACATGGCAGTCTCTTCCTACAAAAAACACCTCCATATGACACCCGTCCTAAGCCGCGTCAAGCAAGCAGGCGCGAAGCTGGCAAAATAGCCCGGTAAGGGATGCTGGGTATGCTGTGATGTGACACTAGGCGGCACATTTAATGCACCCCTGTCAGCCTGCAGAGTTAGCTTTGATAGTACTATTTGCTAACTAATCAATATGTAAAGACTGATTTGCCACTATGGTGACCCCTTAGCCTATAAGAGGAGGCCCAAGGCAACCGTAGAAAGGGTTCGCTAGGTTGGCAAGCATGGCCCCTCACATATCCATACGCACGTAGCCACTTCGCCTCGAGGCAACCCTGTCGGGCAAGTGTACTGCGCCCACCGCCACTTTTTCCACCATAAATCCACCAAAGCAGGACTAGGGTTTTATGCCTCGCGGCGGCCCGAACCTGGGTAAAACCCGCCCGTGTCATCTCTGCCGCACTGCGCTGCGCTTCTCTGCTATTTGTGCAATGCGTCCATCCCCCGCCGAACCAAAAGGGGCTCGTAGCCCCATAGGTGGCCGTGGATTCCCCAAGACATCTTTGGCGTGCTAGGTAGGGGAACACTTGCGTGAACGCGAGAGCGTTGGTAGCATGTCATCTTCATCACCACTTTCATCGTCGATGACATCATCAACAATGGCGCCTAAGAAGAAGCCTGGATCTGCAAACCACCCGTCTACCTCAAGGGCTCCGCCGCCCGCGACCGCTAACGTCGCGAGAAATACGGGGACACGCGAGGAAGTGGATGCTGCGGGAGATGTGGTCAACGCAGGCGACGTTGGCACCACCGCTCTCGTGGCTGAAGCAGAAGCGGGACGCATCGGGGAAGGACAACATCAGCAACACCCCAGCGGCCACGCTCCTTGAGGTAGGGGTGGGGGATTATTTTTCCTGCACCCTCTCTCCTCGCTAAAGGACACAACCATAGTGGCGATGCACGTTCTGGGGCGAATCGCAACCGTCCAGCCACTCCCGCCGCGGGCGCGGCCACAGGACACACGCCACCCCCGAAACGGGCAGTCCCAGCCACTGTGCCCAACGGAGCCACTGGCCCTCAAGCCCCTCCACTGCGTCACCATGCCATCGCAGCGGCTGGTTCGCAACAGCGAGGGCACGGCGCGGTCACCACCAGCACCATCAGGAGCCGAGCGACATTGCGGTCTATGTCACCATCACCTTTGCCAAGCACTGCCTGAGAGGCCGTTGCGCGGGCCTAGATGCTATTCAGATTTCCGCCGGCAGCTGATCAGATGGATGAGTGCGTGCCACCATCCAAAGTCTTATTTGTTTTGCCAAGGCGGGAGGACCACAACGAGCTGGCCCACCATGGCCTTCCCAGGCAACGGCAACGGCTCGTGCGGCTGGCCGCACGGAAGGGGCCGCCCCTATGATGCAGTCCCCACCTCAGTAAGCAGTACTGGAGCCATGTAACCAAGAGCCTGACGATGTCTCGATGGCCTCCTCTGACCCTCGAGCACATCAAGAACCACGGCGAGCCCCGAGGACAGGGTGAGGGAAGGCACGCACGTCGTCATCGAGCGGCGCCGCGACAACAATTTCTAGCCCAAGAGGTGCGATCGCCCCGACGTCGATGTCGGTGTCAAAACCGGCGGATCTCGGGCAGGGGGTCCCGATCTGTGCGTCAAGGCTGATGGTAACAGGAAGCAAGGGACACAGATGTTTACCTAGGTTCGGGCCCTCTCGATGGAGGTAAAACCCTACTTCTTGCTTGATTAATATTGATGATATGGGTAGTACAAGAGTAGATCTACCACGAGATCGTGGAGGCAAAACCCTAAGAGCTAGCCTATGATGGTATGATTGTAATTGTGATCGGCCTTCTAAGGACCAACCTTTCCGGTTTATATAGACACCGGTGAGGGCTAGGGTTTACATGGAGTCGGTTACAAGGAAGGAAATATAATATCCGGATCACAAAGCATTCCTTCCACGCAAAGGAGAGTCCCATCCGCACACGGGCCGAAGTCTTGAGTCTTGTATCTTCACACTTCAATAGTCTGGGCGTTGTACAAAGTCCGGCTGTCCGGATACCCCCTAATCCAGGACTCCCTCAGTAGCCCCTGAACCATGCTTCAATGACGATGAGTCTGGCGCGCAGTATTGTCTTCGGCATTGCAAGGCGGGTTCCTCCTCCGAATATTCCAAAGTGGTCATCGAACACGTAGACCGTGTCCGGATCTGCAAGATGATCTTCATATGGTATAGATCTAATTTGCTAGCAATCTTCGTGCATCGTGCCCTTGCATCGTGGCTCAGTCCAACGCGAACCGACGTTTCCTACCCCACAACGACTCGTGTTACAAGGCGGTTTTATTGGCACATCCCGTCGAGGCAGAGATCATGTCCCTTTTATTACGGGATTTTCCATCAATATGAGCGTGCATGACCCCACGACGGCTGTTGGTATTACCCCGTGTGTTTTTAGATAAGCCTCAGACGGACACAGCGGGGACTCTTGATATTCACCTTCTTTATAAAGGGGTCGAGACCTACGCCTCTTTTTTCACCTTCATCGCGCCTTCTCGCACCTTGAGTTCTAACACCCAAAACCTAAGCTCCACCCCTCCGGAATCCTCCAATATGTCCGGATCTGACCCTCAAGGCCGGTGGGTGGCCTCCTCGATTGAAGAGAAGGACATTGCAAAGCTTAGGGAGGTCGGATACTTGACCGCAGATATCCAGCACATGCTTCCTGCTCCAGGGCAGGTCATCCCTATGCCGGAGCCCAATGAGTGTGTCGTTTTCGTCCCACACTTCCTCCGCGGTTTGGGTTTCACCCTGGATCCCTTCGTGAGGGGGCTCATGTTCTATCATGGGTTGGATTTTCATGATCTGGCTCCAGACGCTATCCTCCATATCTCATCGTTCATTATCGTGTGCGAGGCTTTTCTCCACGTCACCCCACACTTCGGCTTATGGCTCAAGACCTTCAATGTGACGCCGAAGATGATCGAGGGGCGACATGTGGAGTGCGGAGGCACCGTAATAAGTAGAAATGCCAATGCCCCGTGGCCAGAGGGTTCTTTCCCAGAAGTATCCGATGTATGGCAACGGAGGTGGTTTTATGTCACGGATCCCAGAGGCACAAAGTGGGTGGCTGCCCCCGAGTTTCGCTCGGGCCCTCCGTCACAGTTGGCGTCTTGTACAGACATGGGGCGGAATTGGGGACCCGCTGGTGATATACCAGTACTGCAAAATCGCTTCCGAGACTTTCTTGCAAGGGGCATTAATCTTGTCAGCATAATGCAAGTGATGTTGATCCGGCGGATGTTTCCATGCCAACGCCGGCCTCTCCGGGTGTGGGAGTTCAATCCGGAAGGTCCGCGGACTGTCAAGCACTTCTTTGGCTTGAAGCTCGAAGAGATGTGCAAATTATTCTTCGGACGGAAAGTAACGTGTGCGGACACCACCGAGGATGCGGGCCTAAGCTGCAATCGCCTAACACTCGAGTAAGTAGCCTTGATACCGGACACTCCGTTTAGTATTTGTCATGATTGTTTTTATTCTGAAAGTCATCCGCATCCAGGAGTGGCTTAGCAAGGCGGAGAGAATTAGGTGTCCGGTGCCACTTCCCGAAGGCTTGCCCGTCCCCTCTATGGCCAAGATGCTTGACCGGGTACTCAGCAGAATGCCCCCGGGGAAAGACAAGGGGAAGGGTGAGGAATCCGAACCCCACACGCTACGCATCCGAACCAGGGGAATTGTTGCCTCCCCCAGGGAGGATAATCAAGGAGGAGAGACTAAGGTCTCCTCCCCGCGCGGGAAGAAGAGGGCCGCCTCCGAAGATTTGGGCGGAGATGCTAAATTGGGGAAAAAGACATCCCGGGGGCCTTGCCCGACGGGCACCCTCACCGCACCATGCCCACCAACGGGCCAGCCCTCTACTGAGCCGTAAGTCGATCTACGATTCGAAGGTACTGCGTTTCTCCTCGGTCAGTAACCAAGATTCAAATATTTGTAGTCCGGCCAACAACTCCTGCCAACAGGGTTCGTCTTCGGGGGACCTTCCTCCAGAGATGATGGAGAGCGAGACTCCACCCCCTTCTCCGACTCATGAAGCGGGCGACACCGAGGTGTCGTCACGAAGGAGTCCGGATCTGCCAAAGCCAGCAGTCAATTCGTCAGACGCCCTGCACCCGGAGCACTTGGCTACAACGGGGGGGGGGGTGATGGGAAGAGTCCGGCGTAGTTCGATGTCCAGCCGGACGTGCTGACGGGCTTGCTAGAGCAAGCTGCGCTCTCGGAGGAGCACCGCTCATTAATGAGCGCGATGCTTAAGAAGATTTCATCCGCTACAAGCGGTTTGAATGAAGCATTCACGAGCCTGCTCAGAGGCTTTGAGGTATGTAATGGAGAATCCACTATTTCTTTGGTTGCGAGGCACGCGGTAGGTGTGCTCCATATAGATAGTAGCCCGTGAGACTCTGGTTGTCTGCCCTAGGCAGCAAACGGAGGATCATAAACCAATGATTTATGTTGTAAATATGTGCAGTTACCTGTGAGTCCGACCGCCGGCCCGTCTGTTGAAGTTGCCGAACTGACGAGGAAAATTGGGTCGATTGATGCCGACATCACTCTGATGAATGAGCGGCTGGATAAATCACAAGGTATGTGTCCTGTCCTTCCATTGCATAGGAAAATATTTAAGGTGGCACATAGTAATGTAATATGTTCGGACTGCAGATGGTGCTGCTGCCGTGGAGGCCCTAAGGGTGGAACTTGCTCTAGCCAAGGAACAGGCTCGAGTGAGCAATGCGGCTGCCCTAAAGGCAGCCGAGGAATTGAGAGCCGAACAGGCTGCTCATCATCGAATCTAGGAAAAGATAACTGAAATGGCTATCGAGTTAAAAAATGCCGCTGACCAGTATGAGCTCCTGAAAAAGGAGCATGAGGATACATCGACTGACCTGAGCAAGGCACTTAATGCCACCAAGGAAATATGGACCGAGCTCAAAGGTGCGCGGGAGGAGCTTCAACAGGCCGGTAAAATCGTGGCTGGAGGCTCCTATTTGCTGCGGACGAAGTTCTTCGATCTGAAGTACGTTCCCCTGGATGGACGCTGGAGTTGGCGGGCGCCTCTGCGACTGCAAAAGTACGGCTGATGCTGTGGAGTTCTTCAAAGATCAGGGTGAGAAGGAGGTGGAGAAGCTTTTCTGGTCGCAGTTCAATGCTCCCACTCGCCCGCTGCCGTTAAGTGATAAGATGGCTGCTGTGGCGGAGCTTCACAGGCTGTTCGTCTTGCGATGCGGTCTGTAATAGACCATCTTTGGCCGAGGGGGCCTAAGCCGGACAACTACTTTGGTTTGGTGCAATAGTTCCTTGGGGTCGTGCCTCGGATCGATGCGATGAGGCGGTCGACATGCATGGAGGGTGCGCGGATGGCCCTTGCCGCGTTAAGGCGTATTGGACGGATATGGATGCCACTATGATAGCGTCTCAGGATCCGGTGGGGGCCAATATCCGGCCATGCACAACTTGGCGCAGGTCACAGAGGGCGCCCGCCTGATAGAGGCGCAGTGCCCGAAGAATCTCCTATTCGGGTGATGATTCAAATCATTGTAAAAACAATGTTTATTTTGATTATAAGGCTATATTTATAATGTTTGCCTGAAAATATGATTATGTCCCCTGTGCGGGCCATATATATATATATATATATATATATATATATATATATATATATATATATATATATATATATATCGTGTGTGTGTGTGTGTGTGTGTGTGTGTGTAATCCAAAAGATAGCGATCGTTGGCTTATTTACGCATACAACGCGAAGTGTTCGCGAAAAAATGTGCTTAATCACTCTTTATCCAACGTCTTGGTCCGCAAGGAGGTGATCGCATGTCGAACTAGGCAAGCTGGACTATATAGTCTGTAACACTTTAAGCTAGCCGGGATTCTAACGTTGGGGCTACTATGCAGCCCTGGTACCTTCGCGTGCATCCGAAAACGGTAGCGTATGTACCGGCGGAAATGGCCCTTCGTTAATGTAGAGAATCCTAGAGATTCGGTGAGTCATCAGTGGTTAACCGGTCTCTCATTTGTATCATGACATCGGTTTTGGCTTTCTCTCTTGAGGTGCTCATCCGGAGTAACTAGGGCACAATCGCAGTAGTTCTCCTTTGGCCACCTTAGCCGATTATAATGGAACGTAAGGCGGCAAACCCAGGAGCCAGGCAAACCCAACATTTGACCAAAGACATGATTCGGAGCTGATGCATATAAGGCCAAACTCGTGACGCCGAACACTCCCGAAGGTATTCGAACTTTATAACAGATGATGGGCTCAAGAATGCCCATTCATTATAAACCCTGTATTTCCAGGTACGTGCGTTAATCTATCATTGCGAAATGCCAAAAACGGCAGTATCCTCTGTGGGTGTGGAACCCATGGGATGGATAAACAACAAGAGGCAATAGAAAAGGTTTACACAGGGGCTTAATCTAAAAAGAAACATGTTGAACGGGGCCCTGTTGCACGTATACGCCTTTGTCTCTGTTGTGCCGCATCCTGGAAGGGTATCACGCGAACGTTGTCTGCGGAAAAGGGAAACTCATAGGATAGTGCAACGTAAGTATGCGATGGATAGTAAAAAATGTAAGATGCTGGCCTGCCAATAAGGTTGAGCCAAGTGTGGGGCTTTATTATTATCCCTTGGTGTCCACTATAGGATTACATATACAGTGCCCTGGTTTAATATGGGCTGCCGGAGTCATCTAACCGTGTCCGTGGTCTTAACGACCCGACATATTTTTGTTAGAGGCCGCTTATAGTCCGGCCGCTAGGGCCGTCGCGTATTCCTCTACGCGCGAAGAGCGCTCTGTTATTCCGCTAACAGTGATGACGCCGCGTGGACCGGGCATCTTAAGTGTAAGGTAGCCATAGTGCGGCAATGCGTTGAAGCGGGCGAAGGCCATTCTTCCAAGCAATGCTTGATAGCTGCTTTGGAAGGGAGCGATGATGAAGACTAGTTCTTAAGCAGGAGTTGCTCGAAAGCGAATGTTACCTCCAGTATGACGGAGCCCCTGTTGTAGGCTTCAACGCCTGGTATCACCCCTTCAAAGGTGGAGTTGATCCTGCTGATTCTGGATGAGTCTATCCCCATCCTGCGAACAGTGTCCTCATATATTAAATTGAGACTACTACCGCCGTCCATGAGGACATGAGTGAGATGGTATCCGTCAATTATTGGGTCAAGCACCAAGGCGTTTGATCCTTCACGCTGAATACTAGTTCGGACGTCCAGGCGATCGAAAGTGATCGAACAAGACATCCTGTAATTAGGTGTGGGTACGATGTGATCTATATCGCGCATGTCTTTATGGGCACGTTCGTGCCTTCCCAAGGATGTGCAAGTCGTGTGGATCATGTTCACTGTTTTAACCTCTGGCAGGAATTTTTTCGTCCCCGGTGTTGGTGGGCGAGGTTCATCCTCGTCTTCACTTGGTGTTTCCTTTCCTTGTGTTCGGCATTTAGTTTGGCGGCTGCTTGAAGACCCAAAGACTCTCGTGCGTGTGGTTCGAGGTTTGTCGAAGTGCCATGAATTTGGCATAGTCTATCGAACTCTGTTCGCACTGAACATATCCTTTTTAATGCCATTAGATTGCTTATTTTGCTGGTTAGGTCAAGAACCCCTGAATCTGGCATTAACCGTTGTGTTGTCTGGGCTCTCTTCCTTGTTTTGGCGTTTGTTTTTATTATGCAGTGGCTTCCCGTTGCCATCCCTTATTTCGGATGTGCTGGGGTCGCTGGTGCCTTTACGGACTAGCCAGCTATCTTCATCCGCGCAAAAGCGGGTCATAAGGCTTGTTAGGGCTGCCATTGTCCTAGGCTTTTCTTGGCTGAGGTGTCTGGGGAGCCACTCGTCACGGATGCTATGTTTGAATGCCGCTAGGGCTTCGGCATCCGTACAATCAACAATTTGATTCTTCTTAGTGAGGAATCTGTTCCAAAGCTTGTGGGCGGACTCTCTTGGTTGTTGGATTATGTGACTTAAGTTGTCAGCATCCGGAGGCCGGACATAAGTCCCTTGGAAATTGGCCCTGAAAGCGTCCTCTAGTTCCTCCCAGCTCCCAATTAAATTTTCGGGGAGGCTTTTCAGCCAGTGCCGAGCTGGTCCCTTCAGTTTGAGGGGAAGGTATTTTATGGCGTGGAGGTCATCCCCACGAGCCATGTGTATGTGCAGGATAAAGTCCTCGATCCAGACCCTGGGTCTGTAGTTCCGTTGTATGCCTCTATGTTCATAGGTTTAACCCTGCAGGAATTCGTGATCCAGTCTTCATCAGTGAAGCACAGGGGGTGAGCAGCCCCTCTGTATCTGGATGCACTGTAGCATGCCGTCGGCTGTTGTTGTGTTCGGTGTTTATTCTGAACTGGTATCTGGTTGTCATAATTGTTTTGATGACCAGAGTCCCCCGCTAGGGTGTATCCTTTAGATCTGTAGATGGACCTAGCTGCGCCTTCTTTCTTATCCAGGTGTTCACGTAGATCGTGGGCATCTTCAGTAGTTGATTTATTGCGGTTATGAAGTGGTACTTCTGGTCTCCTGGTCGTGTTACTTTTTGGTGGGACGGCCTCGTCATCGAATTCTGGCAGTAGCTTACGTTTTGGGTAGCTCTTTGTGTGGTGATCGTCGTCATATCTTTCTTCAGTGTCTAGCACTTTATTCCATCTGCGGTTGAGCGTTTCCTGTGTGGCTTTAAGCCATTGCTTCTACCTCTTCAGACTTCTCGCTGTGGCCATAAGCTTCCTGTGGAGGTTCTCTCGTTCCACGCATTCTTCCGGAATGATGAATGCGTCATCATCCGGACTGTCTTCTTCTCCTTGGCCGGTTTGATGAACTCGTCCCTCTGGATCGTTGCCTTTGGGCGTCTGCTCCGAACTATGCTTGGCATGACCTGGTTCGTCCTGCTCCATCGCTGGTTCCGTTTTGTCGTTATTGCCTTCAGGGTTGACCGGAGTATCCATTCTTCTGGCGCTCTTGCTGATATTGTTACTGTTGCCGGATTTGGAACGGTGTCTGCGCCGTCGCTTTGGTTTTTGCCCAGGGGTGTTATCTTCCGGATTGTCACCGACTTTCTTGGGCGTATCCACCATGTATATGTCGTGTGACAAGGCGGGAATCTGGTACCCCATAGATTCTGAGTCTTCTCCTGCATCATCGTCCATACCATCGATGCCTTCAAAGTCGAAGTCCAGCACGTCGGTTAAATCGTCAACCGTGGCTATCAAGTGGGTGGTGGGTGGGTAACGAATTTCTTCGTTGCCTGCTTCCCACTCGAGCCGGACATAGTTTGGCGCAGAATTCTCTGTCAAAGAGAGAGTTTTAAATGATATGTCGCCAAAGGGCGAATGCTGAAAGATGTCCGCCGCGGTGAACTCCATCACCGGAGCCCAACCAGGATCAGCGGGCTCGGGGATGCGCGGACCGGAACCTACATCCGGATATGAATCTGGGGGTCCGGAGACACAGGTTCTCTCAGAGGTGAGACCTGTGTTCGGCTCAATCGCCAACGAGGGTATGGCCTGCGGGACAGGGTCCAGCCCTCCGTCCTTAGGCAACACAACCTGCCCCAGATTTAGATCCGAGGCTTCTGCCGGGGTAATATCCCGAGCATCGTCTGACGGCAGGTCCAAGCAATGCTCATCATAACTATCTGGCGATCCTGACACGATCTGCTCCAGATGACCAAGCGGATCGGCCCGTAGTGTGAAGTCGCCGAACACGAAGATCTGTCCGGGGAGGAAAGCCTCACCCTGGAGAGCGTTGTTGATGATTATTGAAGGAGCCATCAAGCCTTATGGCGACGTCACAGAGGAACTCTCAATGAAAGCACCAATGTTGGTGTCAAAACCGGCGGATCTCGGGTAGGGGGTCCCGATCTGTGCGTCAAGGCTGATGGTAACAGGAAGCAAGGGACAAAGATGTTTACCCAGGTTCGGGCCCTCTCGATGGAGGTAAAACTCTACTTCCTGCTTGACTAATATTGATGATATGGGTAGTACAAGAGTAGATCTACCACGAGATCGTGGAGGCTAAACCCTAAGAGCTAGCCCATGATGGTATGATTGTAATTGTGAATGATTGTAATTGTGATCGGCCTTCTAAGGACCAACCTCTCCGGTTTATATAGACACCGGAGAGGGCTAGGGTTTACATGGAGTCGGTTACAAGGAAGGAAATATAATATCCGGATCGCCAAGCTTGCCTTCCACGCAAAGGAGAGTCACATCCGGACACGGGCCGAAGTCTTGAGTCTTGTATCTTCACGCTTCAATAGTCCGGACGTTGTACACAGTCCGGCTGTCCAGATACCCCCTAATCCAGGACTCCCTCAGTCGACGAGCCCGCGCTCGGAGGTGGCGGGTGCCTACCTTTCGAGGTCGGGTGCCTTGCATTCACCCGTGAGCTGCGGCAAGTCCGTTGGTCGTCCGCTTGCACGTTCAAGCCAGAGATACCAAAGAATTATGATGGAAGACTGAACCCGACAGAGTTCTTGAGCATCTACACTACCATTGTTCAGGCTGCCAGGGGAAGAGAAGAGAATGTATTAACCAACTATTTCCCTTTGGCACTCAAGTCAAATGTGAGGTCTTGGTTGATGCACCTGCCGAAGAACTCTATCTCAACTTGGGCTGACCTGTGCCATGAGTTCATTGGCGCCTTCACGGGCAGCCATCAAGAACCAAGACGGCCCAACGACTTGCAGCTTCTCCAGCAGAAAGGAGAGACTCTATGGTAGTACTTTCGAAGATTCAGCAGAGTCCACAGAAGTATTCCACATATCCACCCAGCAGCTGTGATAGTTGCCTTCCAATCGAATGTGCACAACCGCAGGATACGTTCCAAGATGAACGTTAAGTTGCCCAAGACTGTGAAGGAGTTGTATACCTCGGTGGACAAGTGTGCTTGGGTGGAAGAGGGGAGGAAGCTCCCTGGAGAAGAATATTGCGTCGACATCGAATCAGAGGATGATGACCTGTCCACCAGTCAGAGGAAGAAGAACAAGAAGCACAACAAGAAGCGCAAGGATAAGGCAGTATTGACAGTTGAGAGATCTGGCACACCTAGTACCGGCAAGAAGGATAAAGCCAAAGCCCCTGGTAAGGAAGCTGCCGTGTGCGCTGACTGCTGAGAGGCTGCAGCTGCCAAATAGGCTGGGAAAGGTGATGGACCGTACTTCAAGATTCATCGGACCAAGGGCCACGATCTCTAAGAGTGTCATCATGTTGAGCAGCTCGTCAAGAAGCAAAGGGCTGAGTACGAGAAGCATGATAAGGAAAAAGGTCGGATGGCGCTGGCGAAAAGGGTCGGGGCGGTGAAGCAAATCGCCCTGGCTAGGCTCCTTGGAACCAAGGGAAACCCGCCAGGAGCTGAGAGAAAGGAGATTGCAATGATGAAAGTGATGGAGGGGATGAAGAGGAAACTAGTGAGCAGGAATTCCATAAGGCCACTTACGCCATGTGCATTGACGGGCGTGCATCTTTGCACTCGTCTCACCGCCAACTTAAACAGTGGGTGCATGAAGTTAATGCCATGGAGCCAGTGGTAGGTTCACGGAATCCGCTCAAATGATCATGCATGCCCATCATCTTTGATGAGGAGGATCATCGTGACCGCACTACTGCGGTAGGGTGCTTATCATTGTTGGTTTCATGAACAATCCGCAACCTCAAGGTCACAAAGTTGTTGGTTGATGGCGGGGCTGGGTTGAATCTAATTTCCCCTCAAGTTCTCAACAAGCTCCAGATAGCAGAGGAAGAGCTTAAGGCCACGGGCACGTTTCAAGGAATCAATCCCGGCAGGAGTCATCCTAAGGGAAAGATAAAGTTGCCCATGACATTTGGGGGAGAGTTGAACTACCGGACTGAGAAGATTCTGTTTGATGTGGTCGACCTCCCCCTGCTATACAATGGAATCCTTGGGCGCCCGGCCTTGGCCAAGTTCATGGCGGCATCCCACTATGCCTAAAACACCTTGAAGATGCCAGACCCGATGGGCGTCATTTCCATTCCCTCAGATAAGAAAGACGCGATGATATATGTGGATAAGATGTACAGGGACGCTGTCGCGGCAGAGGCTGCCGAAGCCACAGTGCCCGCCAAGGAAAGGAAAGGAAAGAAGAAGGATAGTAAGGACGCTGGCAAGGAATCTAGTAAGTGTGCCCCTACAGAGTGCATGGCACCTATTGATGACGTGCCGGAGAGTTGCAATAGCAAGAGGACCAAGGCTGCTGCACCCCATGTGAGAAAGGTCTCGACAGGGCTGGTTGGTACTTTTACCATCAGTGCCACCCTCAATGACAAATAGGAAAGCGTGCATGTTGCCTTCTTGCGAGCGAATATCGATGTGTTTGCTTGGCAACCATCTGATATCCACGGTGTTCCCAGGGAGGTAATCGAGCACCACCTCGCTGTCTGCCCACATGCCCGACTAGTCAAGTAGAAGGTGTGGAAGCAGGCCTTGGAGCGGCACCAGTTCATTACTGAAGAGATCAAGAAACTTGAGGAAGCTGGTTTGGTCAGAGGAGTACTACATCCAACATGGTTAGCAAACCCAATGGTTGTGCGCGAGGGTAATGGGAATGGAGGCTGTGCATAGATTTCACGGAAGGCATCACCGAAGGACCCATTCCCCTTGCCGTGCATTGACCAGATTGTGGATTCCACTTTCGGGTGTGATTTTCTCTCGTTTCTGGATGCATACTCTGGGTACCATCAGATATTCGTATCTAAGGAAGACGAAGAGAAGACCTCCTTCATCACCCCATGTGGCACGTACTGCTTTGTGCGTATGCCTTTCGGGTTGAAGAGTGTCGGATCCACTTTTGCAGGAGTAGTCTAAATTGGTTTCAAGCCATAGTTGCAGAGGAATATTGAAGCTTATATGGATGACATCATGATCAAGACCAAGGACAAATCGGCCCTCATCTAGGATTTGGAAGGGACATTTGCCAATCTGCGCAAGATCAACTTGAAGTTAAACCTGTAGAAGTGTGTGTTTGGCGTTCCCTCCGGTAAGCTAAACTGCCCCTCTGTGTCCCACCGCGGGATTGAAGCCAACCCAGATAAGATCAAGGCCATCGAGCAGATCCAGGCACCCAAGATAGTCAAAAATGTGAGACGTCTAACAGGATGCGTTGCCGCACTTAGCAGATTCATCTCCAAGTCTGCCGAGCGCGCTTGTCGTTCTTCAAAATTTTGAAAAAGGCAGGACGTATGAAGTGGACCCCGGAAGCAGATGCAGCATTGCAAGACCTGAAGACCTACTTGTCTTACACTTTGTTTCTCCCAAGCCACAGGAGCCACTGCTGCTGTATATGGCAATGACTAATCAGGTGGTCAGTGCAGCATTGGTGGCATAGTGGGAAGTGGAGGAAACAACAACCTCAGGAGACATCCTGCCAAGAGGAGAAAGAGAGAGAAGCCCATCAAGGTCAAATGATAGAGGCAAAGGTGTCCCATCTTTCGATGAGATGATGGATATCGCTTTGGTGGAAATTGACTTTGACGATCCGACTCTGAGCGTGCGGGGCGTTGTGCCTTAGCAATCGCTAAACCAACTCCGAGAGGTTATTGACCACGCCGAACACGATCAACGACCACGAGGTCTGTTTCCTGCGAGCAAACGAAGAACAAGCAAGAAACTGAGATTGCAATCTGGATATTGCGAATATAAGATGAAAGCTTTATTGATCAAGGTGGGGTTCTGTGATGCCTTTGTCTGGTCATTGAACACAAACGAAGTATGTGAAGTTGCAGCTATGGCGAACTTTAATCTAAACAAAACCCAAAGTCTAAATGACGCCCTAAGGGCTGTATATATGGAGGAAGAGGGGGAATTCCGTGTCCCTTGGGGAAGGGGCCCTAAACCAACCCTATCTCTTGTTTCCCCACACATACACACTCTAAAAACAGCCTATACTCAAGTATTCCGAAAATACATGGGCCTGGCCCAATAATAAGGTGATGCAGCACCTAGAATAGCCTCTGGACAAAAGTTATGAAGTAGCATCTTGTATATTTCGTCCAAGGCTTCATGCACCCATTATGGTGGCTTCAAGGTCCTGAAATCATCACTTGTAATTCCGTTCTTGTTCCCCTTGCGCATGCCATCATCTCCATGCTTGTTCTTGCTCCAATGTTCATCCTTCTCCAAGCTAGGCCCTTCATTTGTAAGCAAAACAAATGTATCCAATTTAGGCAACATCATATTCTCATGAACATTAGAATCATTACCAAGAAACGAAAGTACCTGGTAATTTAGTTGGCGTGCGCGAGCTCTAGTAATTGGTCCAGTATGTATAGCAGCGGGGGTTGTGGGTGTAACAATGGTATTGATGTCCTCATCATCAAATATGGATCAGGACAAAGAGAAGCACAACAGAGAAGGCAGCCCCAAGGACACGGCAAGGAAGAAAGTGGTGCAGCGCCAGTATACTTCGTCAGTTCCCTATTGCAGTGGGCTACATCCAGGTATTCTGGTGTGCAAAATTTAATTTTGGCCTTGTTGTGGCGTCAAGGAAACTGCGCCACTACTTCCAAGCCCATGAGATCACGGTTGTCACACGATTTCCGTTGCAAAGGATACTCTGGAACCCAGAGGCTACCGGCAGGATAGTGGAATGGGCTCTAGAGTTATCCAGCTTTGGCCCAAAGTTTGAAAGCACGTCAACCATTCAGAGCAGGATATTGGCAGAGTTTATTGCAGAATGGACGCCAACCCCTAATGAGGAAGTGCTGGAAATAGCTATTCCCGGGAAGAAATCACCCCGAGAATGGGTCATGTATTTCGATGTCGCCTTCTCCCTCCAAGGTGCAGGGGCTGGCATGCTTCTCATCGCTCCCACTGGGGAGCACCTAAAGTACGTCGTCCAAATGCATTTTCCTCGGGAAGAGGTGACCAACAATAAAACAGAGTATGGAGGGCTCCTTGCCGGGCTCAGGATTGCTATAGAATTGGGAATTAAGAAGTTGATCATTCGAGGAGATTCACAGCTTGTGGTCTGACAAGTCAACAAGGATTACTAAAGTCCATTGATGGAGACATATGCGAGGAAGTTAGAAGATTGGAGGAGCACTTTGACGGATTGCAAACAGAGCACGTTCTCCGTGTGGAAAACAGCATTGCTGATCATCTGTCAAAGTGTGCTGCGCAGAAGCTACCTATGGAACCAGGGACATTTGTTCTCCATCTTACTCATCCCTCCGTATCCCCAACAACAATGGCCAGAAAGAAGACGAAATTGGACTTCGGTAAGCCTCTCCCAGGGACCCTTTCAGAAACAACTCTCCTTCGATTGCCGGGCTGCACCTTCCTGCCGGGTCACTGGACCCCGCGGTCGAGGGATGCGCCCCACGAATGAGGAGGTTCCTCTAGTCCTTGTTGCCGAGCCTCCGGCTCAAACTTGGGCAAGGCACATAGTCCATTTCCTCCAAACTGGAGAACTTCCCAAAGAGCAAGAAGAAGCAGAAAGAGTAGCCCGGAGGGCTAGTAGGTATCAGTTTGTTGATGACACTCCATACAGAAGAAGGCCCAACGGTGTGAAATTGAAGTGCATTTGTCGGGAAGAAGGAAAGGAACTGCTGGCAGAAATACAAAAAGTAATGTGCGGATCCCACATTGGATCAAGGGTTTTAGTTGGGAAAGCATTCCGGCAAGGATTCTATTGGCCCACTGCCCTCCAAGATGCGGTTGATCTAGTCACCAAGTGTGAGGCCTTCTAGTTCTATTCCAAGAATATCCATCTACGTGCCCAAGAACTTCAGACAATCCCTTTGTCATGGCCGTTTTCGGTCTGGGGGCTCGATATCCTCGGCCCTTTCCCCCGAGCTACCGAGGTGATGTCTACTACACAACCTTCTTCTTGTAGATGTTGTTGGGCCTCCAAGTGTAGAGGTTTGTAGAACAGTAGCAAATTTCCCTCAAGTGGATGACCTAAGGTTTATCAATCCGTGGGAGGCATAGGATGAAGATGGTCTCTCTCAAACAACCCTGCAACCAAATAACAAAGAGTCTCTTGTGTCCCCAACATACCCAATACAATGGTAAATCGTATAGGTGCACTAGTTCGGTGAAGAGATGGTGATACAAGTGCAATATGGATGGTAGATATAGGTTTTTGTAATCTGAAAAATATAAAAACATCAAGGTAGCAAGTGATAAAAGTGAGCGTAAACGGTATTGCAATGGTAGGAAACAAGGCCTAAGGTTCATACTTTCACTAGTGCAAGTTCTCTCAACAATAATAACATAATTGGATCATATAACTATCCCACAACATGCAACAAAGAGTCACTCCAAAGTCACTAATAGCGGAGAACAAACGAAGAGATTATTGTAGGGTACGAAATCACCTCAACCTTATTTTTTCTGATTGATCTATTCAAGAGTCCATAGTAAAATAACATGAAGCTATTCTTTCCGTTCGATCTATCCTAGAGTTCGTACTAGAATAACACCTTAAGACACAAATCAACCAAAACCCTAATGTTACCTAGATACTCCAATGTCACCTCAAGTATCCGTGGGCATGATTATACGATATGCATCACATAATCTCAGATTCATTTATTCAACCAACACAAAGTACTTCAAAGATTTCCCCAAAGTTTCTACCGGAGAGTCAAGACGAAAACGTGTGCCAACCCCTATGCATAAGTTCATTGAACACGCAAGTTGATCACCAAACATACATCAAGTAGATCACGTAAATATCCCATTGTCACCATAGATAAGCACGGCAAGACATACAACAAGTGTTCTCAAGTCCTTAATGACTCAATCTGATAAGATAACTTCAAAGGGAAAACTCAATCCATTACAAGAGAGTAGAGGGGGAGAAACATCATAAGATCCAACTATAATAGCAAAGCTTGCGATACATCAAGATCGTGCCAAATCAAGAACACGAGAGAGAGAGAGATCAAACACATAGTTACCAGTACATACCCTCAACCTTGAGGGTGAACTACTCCCTCCTCGTCATGGAGAGTGCCGGGATGATGAAGATGGCCACCGGTGATGGTTCCCCCCTCCGGAAGGGTGCCGGAACAGGGTCCCGATTGGTTTTTGGTGGGTACAGAGGCTTGCGTCGGTGGAACTCCTGATCTAAATTATTTTCTAGAGGTTTGGGTATTAATAGGAATTTTTGGCGTCGGTCTCGCGTCAAGGGGGTCTCCGAGAAGTCCACGAGGCAGGGGGCGCGCCCAGGGGGTAGGGCTCGCGCTCCACCCTCGTGGACGGCTCGGGACTCTTCTAGCCCAACTCTTTTACTCGGGGGGCTTCTTTTGGTCCATTAAAAATCGTCAAAAATTGGCACGTCAATTGGACTCCGTTTGGTATTCCTTTTATGTAAAAGTCAAAAACACGGAAAAAATAGAAACTGGCACTGGACTCTAGGTTAATAGGTTAGTCCCAAAAATCATATAAAATATCATATAAATGCATATAATACATCCTAGATGGATAATATAATAGCATGGAAAAATAAAAAATTATAGATACATTGGAGACGTATCAAGCATCCCCAAGCTTAATTCCTACTCGTCGTCGAGTAGGTAAACGATAAAAACTGAATTTTTGATGTGGAATGCTACCTAGCATATATCTCGATGTAATTTTCTTTATTGTGGCATGAATGTTCAGATCCAAATGATTTAAAATAAAATTTCATATTGACATAAAAGTAATAATACTTCAAGCATACTAACAAAGCAATCATGTCTTCTCAAAATAACAAGGCTAAAGAAAGTTTATCCCTACAAAATCATAGTTAGGCTATGTTTCATTTTTGTCACACAAATACTCCCTTCATGCACAAACCTGGTTTAAGCCAAGCAATTGGTTCATACTTTTTAATGCGCTTCGGCTTTTTTCACCCTCACGCAATACATGAGCGTAAGCCATGGATATAGCACTATGGGTGGAATAGAATATGATGATGGAGGTTGTGTGGAGAAGACAAAAAAGGAGAAAGTCTCACGTTGATGAGGCTAATCAATGGGCTATGGAGATGCCCATCATTGATGTCAACACGAGGAGTAGGGATTGCCATGCAACGGATAAACTAGAGCTATAAATGTATGAAATCTCAACAAAGAAACTAAGTGGGTGTGCATCCAACTTGCTTGCTCACGAAGACCTAGGGCACTTTGAGGAAGACCATCGTTGGAATACACAAGCCATATTCTCTAATGAATAATCCCCCCTAGTATATGAAAGTGACATCATAGGAGACTCTCTATCATGAAGATCATGGTGCTACTTTGAAGCACAAGTGTGGCAAAGGATAGTAACATTGTCCCCCTTTTTTCGGGCCTTCTTTTTTATTTGGCCTTTCTCTTTTTTTGGCCTTTCTTTTTTCTTTTCTTTTTTTTGCCTTTCTTTTCAAGGGACAGTGGTCTAATAATGATGATCATCACACTTCTATTTACTTACAACTCATGGATTACAACTCGATACTAGAACAAAATATGACTATATGAATGCCTTCGGCGATGTACCGGGATATGCAATGAATCAAGAGCAACATGTATGAAAGAATTATGAAGGTGGCTTTGCCACAAATACGATGTCAACTACATGATCATGCCAAAGCAATATGACAATGATGGAACGTGTCATAATAAATGGAACGGTGGAAAGTTGCATGGCAACATATCTCGGAATGGCTATGGAAATGCCATAATAGGTAGGTATGGTGGCTGTTTTGAGGAGGATATAAGGAGGTTTCTGTGTGATAGAGCGTATCGTATCATGGGGTTTGGATGCACCGGCGAAGTTTGCACCAACTCTCAAGGTAAGAAAGGGCAGTGCACGGTACCGTAGAGGCTAGCAATGATGGAAGGGTAAGAGTGCGTATAATCCAGGGACTCACATTAGTCATAAAGAACTCATATACTTATTGCAAAAGTTTATTAGCCCTCGAAGCAAAGTACTACTACGCATCCTCCTAGGGAAAGGGTTGGTAGGAGTTAACCATCGTGCGATCCCGACCTCCAATCATAAGGAAGGCAATCAAAAGAGCTTCCCATTCTACAAATTTGTTACACAACTTTTACCATACGTGCATGCTACGGGACTTGCCAACTTTAACACATGTATTTCTAAAATTCACAACTACTCCACTAGCATGACTCTAACATTACCACATTTATATCTCAAAACAATTATCAAATATCAAATTGATCATAGTATTCAATGAACTCTATATGATAGTTCTTATTACCAAAGCAAATTACCATGTTGTTTAAGACACTCAAAATAATATAAGTGAAGTATGAGATATCAACAATTTCTATAAAATATAACCACCACCATGCTCTAAAGAGATATAGGTGAAGCACAAGAGCAAATGACAAACTACTCCAAAAGATATAAGTGAAGATCAATGAGTAGTCAAATAATCGTGCTACTATGTGAAGACTCTCTAACATTTATGAACTTCAGATCCTGGTATATTATTCAAACAGCAAGCAAAACAAAACAAAATGACATTTCAAGGATAGCACACATCATGTGAAGAACTAAAAACTTAGGTTCAACCGATACTAACCGATAATTGATGAAGAAGAAAGGTGGGATGCCTACCGGGGCATCCCCAAGCTTGGATGCTTGAGACTTCTTGAAATATTATCTTGGGGTGCCTTGGGCATCCCCAAGCTTGAGCTTTTGTGTCTGCTTAATTCCTTTTATATCACGGCTTCCATACATCTTAAAAACTTCATCCACACAAAACTCAACAAGAACTCCTGAGATAAGTTAGTATAAACCAATGCAAAAAACCTTATCATTCTCTACTGTAGCAAATCACAAAAACTATTATTCAACATTGCATACAAAATGCATCCGCATATTTAATACTCCTATCCTCAAATAGAATAATTAAACAAGCAAACATATGGAAACAATGCAAACATAACAGCAATCTGCCATAACAGTACAGTCTGTAAAGAATGCAAGATTCACCATACTTCCCTAACTCCAAAAATTATGAGAAAAATAATACACTGTAAACTTTTTATCATATCTTATTTTGCAAAAAGTTTCAACAATTTATCATATTCTCACTTTTCTAGGGAATGTTTGCAACATCGATAAACTTTCTGTTTTGAAACAGCAACATGTATACTTGCAAAATAAGCACAGTAAAGGCTATCCTTGACATTTTTATTGGAAATATAGATGCAAAACATTATTCTAAATAACATAAAGCAAATAATAACAAAAGAAAATGACAATCCAAGCAAAACACATATAAATGGTGAATAAAAATATAGCTCCAAGTAAAGTTACCGATAAATGAAGACGACAGAGGGGATGCCATCCGGGGAATCCCCAAGCTTAGGCTCTTGGTTGTCCTTGAATATTACCTTGGGGTTCCTTGGGCATCCCCAAGCTTAGGCTATTGTCACCCCTTATTCCATAGTCCATTGAATCTTTACCCAAAACTTGAAAACTTCACAACACAAAACTTAACAGAAAACTCGTAAGCTCCGTTAGTATAAGAAAATAAACCACCACTTAGGTACTGTTATGAACTCATCCTAAATTCATATTGGTGTAATATCTACTGTATTCCAACTTCTCTATGGTTCATACCCTCCGATATTACTCATAGATTCATCAAAATAAGCAAACAACACATAGAAAACAGAATCTATCAGAAACAGAGCAGTCTGTAGTAATCTATAACTCTCGAATACTTATGTAACTCCAAAAATCCTACCAAATTAGAAAAGCCTGAGCAATTTGTGTGCCAATCCAGAGCGAAACAATAAGATCAAAAACACGTTTCTGTGAGTTATCAAAACTAATTTACTGAGCACAAAAGTTTCTGATTTTCAGCGGGATCAACACAACTATCACCGTAAGCTATCCTAAAGGTCTTACTCGGCACTTTATTGAAACAAAAGCTATAAAACATGATTAATACAGTAGCATAATCATGTGTACACACAAAAACAGTAAGGGTAAATATGGGTTGTCTCCCAACAAGCGCCTTTCTTTAATGCATTTGTAGCTAGGCATGATGATGACAATGATGCTCACATAAAAGATAAGAATTGAAACATAAAGAGAGCATCATGAAACACATGGCAAGCACATTTAAGTCTAACCCACTTCCTATGCATAGGGATTTTGTGAGCAAACAACTTATGGGAATAATAATCAACTAGCATAGGAAGGCAAAACAAGCATAACTTTAAAACTTTAAGCACATAGAGAGGAAACTTGATATTATTGCAATGCCTACGAGCATATATTCCTCCCTCATAATAATTTTCAGTAGCATCATGAATGAATTCAACAATATAACCATCACATAAAGCATATTTTTTATGATCTACAAGCGTAGAATTTTTATTGCTCTCCACATAAGCAAATTTCTTCTCATGAATAGTAGTGGGAGCAAACTCAACAAAATAACTATCATGTGAAGCATAATACAATTAAAAATTAAAATCATGATGACAAGTTTCATGGTTATATTTTATTCTTTATGGCATACGTATCATCACAGTGATCATCATAAATAGGAGGCATGCTTTCATCATAAGAAATTTGCTCATCAAAACTTGGGGGACAAAAAATATCATATTCATCAAACATAACATCCCCAAGCTTGTGGATTTGCATATCATTAGCATCATGGATATTCAAGGAATTCATACTAACAACATTGCAATCATGCGCATCATACAAAGATCTAGTACCAAACATTTTAATGCATTCTTCTTCTAGCAATTGAGCACAATTTTCCTTTCCATCATTCTCACGAAAGATATTAAAAAGATGAAGCGTATGAGGCAAACTAAAAGATTCGATTGCTTGATCTAAAGATACACCTTCAAGCACTCACCTCCCTGGCAACGGCGCTATAAAGAGCTTGATGTCTACTACACAACCTCCTTCTTGTATACGTTGTTGGGCCTCCAAGTGCAGAGGTTTGTTGGACAGTAGAAAATTTCCCTCAAGTGGATGACCTAAGGTTTATCAATCTGTGGGAGGCGTAGGATGAAGATGATTTCTCTCAAACAATCCCGCAACCAAATAACAAAGAGTCTCTTGTGTCCCCAACACACCCAATACAATGGTAAATTGTATAGGTGCACTAGTTCGGCGAAGAGATGGTGATACAAGTGCAATATGGATGGTAGATATAGGTTTTTGTAATCTGAAAATATAAAACCAGCAAGGTAGCAAGTGATAAAAGTGAGCGTAAACGGCAATGGTAGGAAACAAGGCCTAAGATTCATACTTTCACTAGTGCAAGATCTCTCAACAATAATAACATAATTGGATCATATAACTATCCCTCAACATGCAACAAAGAGTCACTCCAAATTTATTAATAGTGGAGAACAAACGAAGAGATTATTGTAGGGTACGAAACCACCTCAAAGTTATTCTTTCTGATCGATCTATTCAAGAGTCCGTAGTAAAATAACACGAAGCTATTCTTTCCTATCGATGTATCCTAGAGTTCGTACTAGAATAACACCTTAAGACACAAATCAACCAAATCCCTAATGTCACCTAGATATTCCAATGTCACCTCAAGTATCCGTGGGCATGATTATACGATATGCATCACACAATCTCAGATTCATCTATTCAACCAACACAAAGTACTTCAAAGAGTGCCCCAAAGTTTCTACCGGAGAGTCAAGACGAAATCGTGTGCCAACCCCTATGCATAAGTTCATTGAACCCGCAAGTTGATCACCAAAACATACATCAAGTAGATCACGTGAATATCCCATTATCAGCACAGATAAGCACGGCAAGACATACATCAAGTGTTCTCAAATCCTTAAAGACTCAATCTGATAAGATTACTTCAAAGGGAAAACTCAATCCATTACAAGAGAGTAGAGGGGAAGAAACATCATAAGATCCAACTATAATAGCAAAGCTCGTGATACATCAAGATCGTGCCAAATCAAGAACACGAGCGAGAGAGAGAGAGAGAGAGAGATCAAACACATAGCTACTGGTACATACCCTCAGCCCCGAGGGTGAACTACTCCCTCCTCTTCATGGAGAGCGCCGGAATGATGAAGATGGCCATCGGTGATGGTTCCCCCCTCCGGCAGGGTGCCGGAACAGGGTCCTGATTGGTTTTTGGTGGGTACAGAGGCTTGCGGCGGCAGAACTCCCAACCTAGGTTATTTTCTGGAGGTTTGGGTATTTATAGGAATTTTTGGCGTCGGTCTGACATCAAGGGGGTCTCCGAGTCATCCACAAGGCAGGGGCGCGCCCAGGGGGGTAGGGCTCGCCCTCCACTCTCGTGGACGGCTCGGGACTCTTCTGGCCCAACTCTTTTACTCTGGGGCTTCTTTTGGTCCATAGAAAATCGTCAAAAATTGGCACGTCAATTGGACTCTATTTGGTATTCCTTTTATATAAAACTCAAAAACAAGGAAAAAAACAGAAACTGGCACTGGACTCTAGGTTAATAGATTAGTCCCAAAAATCATATAAAATATCATATAAATGCATATAAAACATCATAGATGGATAATATAATAGCATGGAACAATCAAAAATTATAGATATGTTGGAGACGTATCAAGAATCCTCGAGCTTAATCCATGCTCGTCCTCGAGTAGGTAAATGATAAAAACAGAATTTTTGATGTGGAATGCTACCTAGCATATTTCTCAATGTAATTTTCTTTATTGTGGCATGAATGTTCAGATCCAAATGATTTAAAAGAAAAGTTCATATTGACATAAAAGTAATAATACTTCAAGGATACTAACAAACCAATCATGTCTTCTCAAAGTAACAAGTCTAAAGAAAGTTTATCCCTACAAAATCATATAGTTAGGCTATGTTCCATTTTTGTCACACCAAATACTCCCTTCATGCACGACCCCGGTTTAAGCCAAGCAATTGGTTCATACCTTTTAACGCGCTTCAGCTTTTTTAACTCTCACGCAATACATGAGCGTAAGCCATGGATATAGCACTATGGTTGGAATAGAATATGATGATGGAGGTTGTGTGGAGAAGATAAAAAAGGAGAAAGTCTCACGTTGACGAGGCTAATCAATGGGCTATGGAGATGCCCATCAATTGATTTCAACATGAGGAGCAGGGATTGCCATGCAACTGATGCACCGGGATATGCAATGAATCAAGAGCGACATTGATGAAAGAGTTATGAAGGTGGCTTTACCACAAATACGATGTCAACTACATGCTCATGCAAAAGCAATATGACAATGATGGAACGTGTCATAATAAACGGAACGGTGGAAAGTTGCATGGCAATATATCTTGGAATGGCTATGGAAATGCCATAATAGGTAGGTATGGTGGCTGTTTTGAGGAGGATATAAGGAGGTTTATGTGTGATAGAGCGTATCGTATCACGGGGTTTGGATGCACCGGCGAAGTTTGCACCAACTCTCAAGGTGAGAAAGGGCAATGCACGGTACCGTAGAGTCTAGCAATGATGGAAGGGTAAGAGTGTGTATAATACAGGGACTCACATTACTCATAAAGAACTCATATACTTATTGCAAAAGTTTATTAGCCCTCGAAGAAAAGTACTACTACACTTCCTCCAAGGGAAAGGGTTGGTAGGAGTTAACCATTGCGCGATCCCGACCTCCACTCATAAAGAAGGCAATAAAAAGAGCATCCCATGCTACAAATTTGTTACACAACTTTTACCATACGTGCATGCTACAGGACTTGCCAACTTTAACACATGTATTTCTCAAATTCACAACTACTCCACTAGCATGACTCTAACATTACCACCTTTATATCTCAAAACAATTATCAAATATCAAATTGATCATAGTATTCAATGCACTCTATAACATAAGACTCTCAAAATAATATAAGTGAACCATGAGAGGTCAACAATTTCTATAAAATATAACTACCACCATGCTCTAAAGAGATATAAGTGAAGCACTAGAGCAAATGACAAACTACTCCAAAAGATATAAGTGAAGATCAATGAGTAGTCAGATCTTGGTATATTATTCAAACATCAAGCAAAACAAAAGAAAATGACATTTCAAGGATAGCACACATCATGTGAAGAAGTAAAAACTTAGGTTCAACCGATACTAACCGATAATTGATGAAGAAGAAAGGTGGGATGCCTACCGGGGCATCCCCAAGCTGGGATGCTTGAGACTTCTTGAAATATTATCTTGGGGTGCCTTGGGCATCCCCAAGCTTGAGATTTTGTGTCTCCTTAATTCCTTTTATATCACGGCTTCCCTACATCTTAAAAACTTCATCCACACAAAATTCAACAAGAACTCGTGAGATAAGTTAGTATAAACCAATGCAAAAACCTTATCATTCTCTACTGTAGCAAATCACAAAAATTATTATTCAACATTGCATACTAAATGCCTCTGCATATTTAATACTCCTATCCTCAAATAGAGTCATTAAACAAGCAAACATATGCAAACAATGCAAACATAACAGCAATCTGCCAAAACAGTAAGTCTGTAAAGAATGCAAGATTCACCATACTTCCCAAACTCGAACAATTATGAGAAAAATAATACACTGTAAAAAATTTATCATATCTTATTTTGCAAATAGTTTCAGCAATTTATCATATTCTGACTTTTCTAGGGAATATTTGCAACATCGATAAACTTTCTGTTTTGAAACATCAACATGTATACGTGCAAAATAAGCACGGTAAAGGCTATCCTTGACATTTTTATTGGAAATATAGATGCAAAGCATTATTCTAAATAACATAAAGCCAATAATAACAAAATAAAATGAAGCTCCAGGCCAAACACATATCATGTGGTGAATAAAAATATAGCTCCAAGTAAAGTTACCAATAAATGAAGACGAAAGAGGGGATGCCATCCGGGGCATCCCCAAGCTTAGGCTCTTGGTTGTCCTTGAATATTACCTTGGGGTGCCTTGGGCATCCCCAAGCTTAGGCTCTTGCCACTCCTTATTCCATAGTCCATCGAATATTTACTCAAAACTTGAAAACTTCACAACACAAAACTTAACAGAAAACTCGTAAGCTCCGTTAGTATAAGAAAATAAATCACCACTTAGGTACTGTTATGAACTCATCCTAAATTCATATTGGTGTAATATCTACTCTAGTCCAAGTTCTCTATGGTTCATACCCTCCGATAACTCATAGATTCATCAAAATAAGCAAACAACACATAGAAAACAAAATCTGTCAGAAACTTAACAGTCTGTAGTAATCTTGATGTTGGGCGGAACCCTATGGGGCCGATCTTTCACATTTGGAGAGGATCCTACGGGGAACAAGAAGAATGTGCAGAAGAACGCGAGGGAAATCACGAGGGGAAAACAAGAGAAACACTCAACCGACACGAAATTGATCACACAAGTGCTAGATCATCGAGGCACAAAGTAACAAGAGATCCAAACTCAACAAGGGACGATACAAGAGTAACCGTTCTTCTCCGTGAGGAGGTCTTGATTGTCTTCTCCGGATGGAGGCCTTGACTCTAGATGGATCTTCTCCCAAGAGGTGCGGTCCCTCACGCGAAGTAGATCCGGTACGTATGAGCAATGCTCTATCTCAAATGAGCTAAACCAATGCTAACCCTAGAAAGGACGAGGGGAAGGTCTATTTATAGTCTAAGCCTTCGAAGGGGTAAGAAAGGGGCGAAACGAGTACATGGGCCTCGGCAGGATCTGCTACGCAGCAGGCGGTAGTAATCGGGACCCTCGGGCGAGAGTACCGCTTGTAGAGCTTCAGCGGTAGTACCGCTTGGAGGGGCGGTAGTGCCGCTCTGGAGCCATTCGATCACAGGAGTTTGTCGGGTTTGGTGGAAGAAGGGCGGATGTAGGACGGTAGTGCTGCTTGGCTGGGTTCAGCGGTAGTACCGCTTGGCGTGGGCGGTAGTACCGCCCGTTCCAGGATGGGTAGCTTCTCCTCTTCCTCTCGACGTCCATCTTGTACTATAGCTTCTTCTAGGTTGGTTCCTTGGTACCTAAGCACACAAAGCATCTCCATTTGAGGTAGTAGCCATGTCTCAAGTGGGTCAAAGGAAGGTTCAACAAGGAGAGAGTTAACCTCGGATTGAATAGCATGTGCTCGAGCTCTTGTCATGGGTCTACTTGGAGCTTGTGTAGTCGAAGTAGTGTCCACGGGGATGATCGAAGGATGCTCTGCATCATCTCCCCTTCCTTGGGAAAGATCCGACCTTGGATCGAAATCCTCATCACCATGGTACGGGAGAGATCTTGGATGTTGAAGATGTCGCTCACGGAGTATTTGTCGCGTGGGAGATTGATCTTGTAAGCGTTGTTGTTGTAGCGTGCTAGCACCTTGAATGGTCCATCGGCGTGAGGTAGAAGTTTGGACTTGCGTTTGTTGGGGAAGAGGTCCTTGAGAAGGTGTAGCCACACGAGATCGCCAATGTTGAAGATCATGGGTTGCTTGTTGACGTTGAGCTTGTTCACTAGTCGTTGTACTTGGCGCTCGATGGTGTGCCTTGTGTCATCGTGCATCTTCTTGATGTAGCTTGCCCGTGCACTCGCATCCATGTTGGTGCGCTCTTGTAGAGGAAGAGGTAGAATGTCCAATGGGGACAACGGGTTGAAGCCGTAGACGACCTTGAAGGGGGACTTGCTGGTAGTCGAATGTCTTGCACGGTTGTAGGCGTACTCGGCATTGGGTAGACATGCCTCCCACTCCTTGATGTTCTTCTTGATCACGCGAAGTAGAGTGGAGAGCGTACGGTTCTTCACCTCCGTTTGGCCGTCGGTTTGAGGATGGTATGCGGATGGGAACGAGAGCTTGATTCCGAGCTTGGCGCATAGCGTCTTCCAAAAGTAACTCAAGAACTTGACATCGCGGTCGGAGACGGTTGTCTTTGGTACTCCATGGAGGCGCAAGATTTCCCTACAAAAGAGATTCACAACGTGTGAAGCATCGTCTATCTTGTTGCAAGGGATGAAATGTGCCATCTTAGAAAATCGGTCCACAACAACAAACACAGAATCCTTTCCATTTTGAGTTCTAGGCAAACTAAGTACAAAATCCATGCTAATATCTTCCCAAAGTTGATAAGGAATAGGGAGAGGCATGTAAAGACCATGGGATTGAGCTTTAGACTTAGCTTTGCAACATGTAGAGCATCGGTTGGTGAAGCGTGAGACGTCGCGGAACATCTAGGGCCAAAAGTAGTTCTTGGAGAGCGTGGCGAATGTCTTATCGCGTCCAAAATGTCCCATGAGTCCGCCTCCATGAGCCTCTTGCAAAATTCGCAAACGAAGAGAAGACTCGAAATGCATAGTTTGCTAGATCTCATAAGATAACCATCCTTCATGTAATATCGTTCCCAAGATGTATGCGTCAAACATTTAGCATAAGGAGTAGCAAATAACATGCAACTCAAGTCTTTTATGTGCTCAAAGCCAATAACATGCAACTCATGTTTTTTGACAAGCGTGCATATGCGTGAAAGTGCACCCGCAACTACAGTTTCTTTACCCTTAATGTACTTGATCACATAGGGGAAAGATTCAATAAATTCACTCCATTTGGCATGACGCTTGTTTAACTTAGTTTGAACTTTTAAGTACTTTAGAATTTCATGATCGGTATGGATGACAAACTCATGAGGTCTAAGATAATGTTCCCAAACATGTTGCACACGCACTAAAGCACACAATTCTTTGTCATAGATGGGATAGTTCAGTTGAGCACCGGAGAGTTTTTCACTAAAATATGCAATGGCTTGTTTTTCTTGCATTAAAACTCCGCCAATTCTGGTACCACTTGCATCACAATGAACCTCAAAAGTTTTTTCAAAGTTGGGCAAAGCAAAAATCAGAGCATGAGTAAGCAAAGACTTGAGCTCATCAAAAGCGGTGGATTGCAAAGATCCCCAAACGAAAGGAGCATTCTTCTTACGCAAGGCATGCAAAGGAGCGGCAATAGTGCTAAAGTCTTTCACGATGCAACGATAAAAACCCACAAGCACTACAGGAATCTGCTACTTTGCCATCTGCCACGGCAGACGGCAAAGGCATGGATGGCGGACGGCAAAGGTCTTTGCCGTCAGCCGCGAACGGCAAAAGGTGACGGCAAAGTAGGGGACGGCTAAGAGCTGCGTTGCCGTCTGCCTCGGGCAGCTGACGGCAAAGGGGCCTTTGCCATCAGCAGCGGACGACAAAGAAGATGGACGGCAATAAATGCATTGTTATTCCGTTAGGTGGTTAACGGCAGGCCTTTGCCGTCCGCTGCGGACGACAAAGCCTTTGCCGTCGACCATCGTTAACAAACCGACCAAATTGGTTGACCTCCCAGAAGCTTGATTACTGCCACGTGGCCTCTTTGCCGTCCGCTGCGATGGCAAAGATCTCTTTGCCGTCGATGGCGACGGCAAAGATCCCGCATATTGTCTCTTTTTTCTGTTTTTTACTCCAACAATTTTCACAGAAATATATATGACAGCAAATATATATCACATATCCAGACATAAGTTTCATATCACATATCTAGCACATAAGTTTCATATCACATATCACATCGGTTTCACACATCGGTTTCATCCATACACATCAGTTTCACATATCACATCTAGAATAAGAAGTTTCATACATAAGCAAAGCTAGAACAAGAAGTTTCATACAATGCAAGTTTCATACATAAGCAAGTTTCATCAAAGGAAAAGCAAGCACTCCATCATAGCAAGCTAGCTTCCATGAAGTGAATGAAATCTGCAAAATGGTAAATAAGAAAGTTAGAAATAGGTGACTAGAACAAGAAGAAGACTAGAACAAGAAGTATATGTCATTTATGAGCTAACTTAGGTGAAATGGATCATATATGAGCTAACAAAGTTGAAATGGGTTGTTTATGAGCTAACTTAGTTGAAATGGATCATTTATGAGCTAACTTAGTTGAAATGGGTCATTTATGAGCTAACTAAGGTGAAGGGCATCGTTTTTGAGCTAAGTAAGGTGAAATGGATCGTTTTTTAGCTAACTTAGGTAAAATGGATCATTTATGAGCTTTTATGAGCTAACTTAGTTGAAATGGGTCGTTAATGACCTAACTTAGGTGAAATGGATCATTTAAGAGCTAATTTAGGTGAAATGGATCGTTTTAAGCTAACTTAGGTGAAATTGATCGTTTAGGATTAAATCTAGGTGAAATGGGTCATTTAGGAGCTAACCTACGTGAAATGGGTCATTTTAGAGCTAACCTAGGTGAAATGGGTCATTTTGGAGCTAACCTAGGTGAAATGGGTCATTTTAAAGCTAACATAGGTAAAATGGATCATTTATGAGCTAATCTACTAAAATGGGTCATTTTAGAGCTAACTTGGATAAATTGGATCACTTGTAAGCTAACTAAGGTAAAATGAGTCATATTAGAGCTAACTTAGGTAAAATGGATCGTTTATGAGCTAACTAAGTTAATTATGCAATTTTTGACATAAGTAAGCTTATTAAGTCATTTTGAAGGAAAAGAAGCTAACTCTAGGTCATTATGGTAAGCATATTGGAGGAAAATAAAGCTAAGTCTAAGTCTAGAGAAACTTACCGTGATTAGGGAGGTGTAGGAGCGGGCTGGCTCATGCCAGAAGCTGGAGAAGGATCGTGCGATGCGTTTCTGGAGTTAAGCTGCACCAAAGATCATTTCCAATGTCTCGTTAGCATTATGACACTCAAATGTTAAGACTAGCAAGTAATGTCCATTCAAATTAAACTCACCGTGCTCCTAGGAGCAATCATCGCATCGGCGGAGCGATCGACCGGACTTCTCGCACACAGATGCACATTTGGTTTTCTAACAGAGTCATACTAGTTAGTAATGAGACTCAAATGTTAAGACTAGCAAGTAATCTGCAGAAGAAACTTACCACAAGGAGCTCATACATGGCTCTTGCCTGCATGTCATTCCGTGCCCTCTCCTCCTCCAACATGAGACTCAAATGTTAAGACTAGCAAGTAATCTGCAGAAGAAACTTACCACAAGGAGCTCATACATGGCTCTTGCCTGCATGTCATTCCGTGCCCTCTCCTCCTCCAACATCTTTGTCGTCCTCTCCTCCAACTCCCGCTGCCTCTCCGCCGCCTCCGCCAGAAGTTTCTCCGTTCTATCTCTCTCACTCTGTATAGCAGCCTGCAACACCACTCACATGACCATTTGTAATCATTGATGGAAGCGCACACAATGTAATGGAGAAAGATAGCTGAGTACGTATAACTAACCTTGATGGCGAGTTGGACTGGCCGTTCACGAGGCCTTATCTCAGGAGCGGAGCTCGACTGGCGCGCCTTGATCTCCGGGAGAGTGCTAGGACAACGGATAAGTCCATCTCCCATGGCTATGGAGCCATGGGACCTCCCGCCACCAGATATCATCAGCAACTCTGTATCAATGGGACCCTGGCTCGGGTTAAAGTCCTCCCTTTCCTCGCCTTCCCAGATCTCTATGTTGCACGAGCTTGTCGTGGGCGGAGATGTTGGTGAAGTTCTTTGGATCATCGAGGTCGACGCAAAGAATGCCTTGACTTTCTTGTAAGAGCCATGTGGGCCATGGCATACAGGTCGTACACCTCGGCACCTTATCCGCCTTATTGTAGCGCTTTGAAAAGAGAGAAACAAGGTAAATTAGTAATTAAAGGGCTAAAGCTAGCATGATGAATGAATTGCATGAATCATGAAGCAAACCACATACCAGTTCATGCCTCTTGAAATAAGTTGGAGCTGCCTTGGTGGTGTGGCACACCTTCCATTTGGGCACGTTTGTCTTTGGCCTCGTTGTGGGTGGCCCGCCATTATTTTGAGCACCACCCATCGACCAACACCTCCCAACAATCCATCCGATCCGCACACCATCTCTGAGGGGCCTAAGTTAGCAAATAGAAACTTCAGCGCTACGGCTATGAATTACTAAATAAAGGAATTAAGTACAAGGCCTTAAGAATTACCTTCATGTACTGCTCCTTACTCAAGAACTTATCGCGGCACTCCTGCTTGGACTTCTTGATACCACGGTCGGTGTAGTAGTCTCGAACAGACTGCACCCGAGCCTCATGCCGTAAGTTCTGAAGTAGGCGCTTGCACTCCTTGTGGATAACATCTGCCGCCTCCTCCTCGTATCCCTCCTCACACCTGTAGAATGTCTGCAATCAAATGAGACAATATTGATTAGTACAATTAATAACTATCTAGTTGAAGATTTTTAATTGTGTAAAGGAGAAATTACCGAGAACTTTCTGATCACCATGTCTGCCCTCGTCTTGCACAAGGCACCGTCAATAATCTCACCCGGCGGGGCCGGGGAAGCCAAGTAGTGCTCCCAACTCAATCCAACCTCTGGAAGTCGACCCTCACCAGGCAACGTGACAAACCCCGGAAAGTTTTGCCGAATAAGAACTCCAAGGACGGAGTTGGGCCGGCGGACACCTCCATGGTAGTCCCAACCCCTGCAGCATGACAAGGCCAACGCATTAGTTATTTGAAGAAACGTAAATGCAGAAGGTATAAAAAGATTAAATGCACTTACCTCTCCCCATCAGGGAAAATCAACCACCTCTGCTTTCATGGTCGCCGACACGGGCGGAGCCGTGTAGCACCATCTTTGGTAGACGTTGCCCCCTCCTCCCCGTCCTCCTCAAAACTAGTCGGCTCCCCGCCATCATCAGCATGGCCAGTCGGCTCCCCGCCATCATCAGCATGGCCACTCGGCTCCCCGCTATCATCAGCGTGGCCACTCGGCTCCTCAGGCTGACCCGACCAAGTACCCCATCCAGACGTGTGCTCCTCCGGGGTCTCGTGGGCCCAACTCTCGTGGGCCGAAGGCCCGTCGACCCGAGGCTCGTGGGCCGAAGACCCGTGGACCGGAGGCTCGTGGACGGAGTCCGTGTAGCCTCCTCCTCGAGCGAGTCCACCCTAGCATCACGTGCTCGGGTGAAATACAGTGAGGCGGCGGCGAGGAAGCCACTGCAAGAGTCACCCTACCTCTCCCGCGACCACGTGCTCCACCTCGGCCCTTCTTCTTACCTCGTCCCCTGCTGGGCACCGAAGTCGACGAAGAAGGGCCCGGTGGTGTCGCCATACTGTCCAGCAACGCTGGGCGGAGAGGTGCGTGTGGAATGGAAGACCTCACACTACGCGCCGACGAAGAAGGGGCCTCGGCGCGCTCCCGACCAGCGCCCACCATCTTTCAACACCTGCCATGACAAAGAACAAACGAAATTAGTACAACATGAAAAAAAGTACCGACATGAATAATAATATGTATATCACTTAAGTGTATCATCATCAAGGGGTCGGGGTCGGGGTCGGGGTCTCGGGTCGGGGTGCCGGTCGGGTCGGGGTGTCGTGTCGGTGTCGGGGTCGGGGTGTCGGTGTCGGGGTCGGGGTGCCGTGTCGGTGTCGGGGTCGGGGTGTCGGGTCAAGCTCGGGGTCGGGGTGCCGGGTCGGGGTCGGGTGCCATGTCGGTGTCGAGGTCGGGTGTCGGGTCGGGCTCGGGGTCGGGGTGTCGGTGTCGGGTCGGGTCGGGGTCTCGGGGTCGGGTGTCGGGTCGAGGTGCGGGTCGGGTCGAGTGCCGTGTTGGTGTCGGGTCGGGTGTCGGGTCGGGCTCGGGGTCGGGGTGTCGGTGTCGGGGTCGGGTCGAGTGTCGGGGTCGAGTCTCATGATCGGGGTGTCGTTAAAGTGCCGGGTCGGGGTCGGGGTGCCGTGTCGGGTCGGCGTTTTTTCCTCTTTTTTCCTTTTCTTCTTCTTCCTCTTCTTCCTTTTCTTCCTTTTCTTCCTTTTTTTTCCTTCTTCTTCTTATTCTTCTTCTTCTTCCTCCTTTCCTTTTTCCTCTTCTTCTCCTCCTCCTCTCCTGTATTTTTCTTGTTCTTCTTCTTCCTCTTCTTCTTTTTTCTTCTCCTCCTCCTCTTCTTCTTCTTTCTTTCCTTTTTCCTCTACTTCTTCTCCTGCTCTCCTGTTTTTTTCTTCTTCTTCTTTTTCTTTCATAAAACTAAACTAAACCTAAAACAAAACCTAAATCTAATCTAAACATAAACCTAAAACTAAAAAAAAGAAAAAAAAAGAAAAAACTAAATCTAAACCTAAAACTAAACTAAAACTAAACCTAAACCTAAAACTAAACCTAAAACTAAAACTAAAACTAAATCTAAACTAAACATAAACCTAAAACTAAAAAAACAGAAAAAAAAAGGAAAAACAGAGGAGAGGTAGAGCTCACTGGGCAGTGGAGGAGGTGGCGGTGGAGGAGGCGGCGGCTGGGGCAGCCGCTGGGCCCAGGCGGTGGGGCCCGGGGCAGGCGTGGGCGCCAACACGGCAGGCGGAGGCGGACAGGCGGGGGCAGTGGGCAGCGGCTCCTAGCAGCGATGGCGACAGGCGAGGGCAGTGGAGGAGGGCAGGCATCGGCGCGGCCGGCCGGTGGGGCGGGGGCGGGGGCAGTGGGGCGGCGGCGGTGGTCGGGCGGCGGCAAGTGGTGGGGCGGTGCGCTTGTGTCTGCAGGGAGGAAGCAGAGAGAGAAGGGCGGGGTGGGGTCGCGGCCGTTAGATATGTTTAATCTTTGCCGTCCGCCACCTTTGCCGTCGCTAATGTGCTCTTTGCCGTCCGCTAGCGGACGGCAAAGAGGGCGATAAGTATTTTTAACCAGCTCCTCGGTGGCCCCCTCCTCCCTTGCCGTTTGCTAGCGGACGGCAAAGAAACGAGTGATGACAAAGACTTTCTTTGCCATCAGCTGTTCTTCTAAATCGCTTTCAATAACTTATGGCAAAGAGCTTCTTTGCCGTCCGCTAGCTGACGGCAAAGAGCTGGCAGATGGCAAAGTAGCTGATTCCAATAGTGAAGGCCAAGAAAGCTACGCACTTGTTGCAAATTGGTGGGTTGGGGCCAAGTTTTAATTGCTTCAATTTTACATTCGTCAACATGGACACCCTTGGAAGAGACAACAAAACTCAAGAAAACAAGTTTGTCAACACCAAACGTGCACTTTTTCATGTTGGCATATAGACATTCCTTGCGAAGCGTTTGCAAAACAGCCCTAACATGCTTTAGATGCTCTTTCATGGATTTGCTAAAAACAAGAATGTCATCAAAGTAAACCACAACAAAGACTCCAATATAAGGTCGAAGCACAAAATGCATAAGACGCATGAAAGTACCGGGAGCTTCCGATAAACCCATAGGCATAACCAACCACTCGTACAAGCCAAATTTGGTTTTGAAAGCGGTTTTCCTCATCACCTTCTTGTATGCGGATTTCATAATAGCCACTTTTAAGGTCAATTTTTGAGAAAAAGGCGGCACCACTAAGTTCATCAAGCATATCATATAGGCAAGGAATGGGATGCCTATAGTGAACGATGATGGAATTAATGGGTGTACAATCAGAACACATGCGATAACTTCCATCTTGCTTAGGGACAAGTATAACCGGAACAGCACAAGGGCTTAGGCTTTCACGTACATGACCGTTGCCGATTAGTTGTTGTACTTGCCGTTGGATCTCCTTAGTTTCTTCGGGGTTGACGCGGTATGGAGCTTTGTTTGGTTGGGGCGCTCCGGGGATGAGGTCGATACGATGCTCAATGCCTCGTAGAGGAGGGAGACCCGGAGGTAGCTCATCGCGGAAAACATCTTGGAATTCCTGCAAAAGAGATTGAAACACTAAAGGTAGCTCGTTAGAGGTGTTAGTTTTTGGTTCCCCATCCTTGTACACAAGGACAAACTGCATAACACTCGATGGGTTCTCACACACTTCTCTCATCTCACTTTTTGTGGCAAATAGGACTAGGTTTTTCTCTGTAGGTGAAGAGGCGCTCAAGTTTGTCTTGTGGCTCTCACTCACTTTTTGGTGGATCACTTTTTCACTCTTCTCTCCATGATGGGTGGATTGCTTGTCGGCTATCACTTGACTAGGAGACATAGGTCGTAGCACATACTCCTTCCCTTTCATCTTGAAGCTATAGTGATTGGTACGCCCGTTGTGGATGACACCACGGTCGAATTTCCATGGTCGTCCAAGAAGGAGGTGGCAAACGGACATTGGGACGACATCACACTCCAAAGTGTCCTCATATGTACCAATTTTGAAGGAGACTTCGACCGTATGCTCAACTCGGATAGTGCCGGAGTCACTTAGCCGTTGGACTTTGTATGGATGCGGGTGCTTCATCTTGACCAATTGAAGCTTGGAGCATAGTTCTTCACTAGCCAAATTGTGACAACTACCTCCATCGATGATGACCTTGATGGACCTTCCATTGATGCCGGCCTTTGTGTGGAAGATGTGGCATCTTTGGTCTTCTTCTTGTTGATGTTGAAGAGTCAAGACCTTGGAGACAACTGGAGCAGGGCTCGAATCCTCATCACAAAAGACTTGATCATCTTCATCCTCATTCACTCGCCGGTGCATGGCCACTTGCTCAAGGGCTTCCATCTCCTCGTAACACATGGAGTCATAGGTGCCATCGTCGTTGAGGATCATGGTGCACTTGTTTGTGCATTCATAAGACTTGTGGCCTCGGCCGACACAAGTGAAACACTTGAAGGAGCTTGTCTTGACGGTCTCATCGGTCATAGTAGATGATGAAGCACGCGGCTTGAAGTTGCTTGTAGTAGGAGGAGGACGACTTGAACTTGTCAAAGTTTTCTTGTAACTTGACTTGTCGTCGTTGCTTGGAGAAGGCTTGGTTGATGTAGAGGTTGGAGGAGTTGTTGAAGCTTGGTTGTTGGAGAAGCCGTAGGTCTTGGATGATTACTTGGCGTACTTGAAGTCATCTTGCACTTGGCGTTCTGCCTTGGTAGCTTGATGGACGATCTCGATGAGGTTGGAGTAGGGTTGGAAGTCGGCAATCTTCTTGATGGGGAGGTTGAGGCCATTCAAGAAGCGTGCCATATTTTGCTCATCATCTTCCTTGACATTGGCTCGAATCATGGCTATCTCCATTTCCTTGTAGTATTCTTCAACACTCTTTGTTCCTTGCTTGAGGAGTTGGAGTTTCTTGAAGAATTCTCGATTGTAGTAGGTGGGCACAAAACGTGCTCGCATGACATCCTTCATTTGAGCCCAAGTGGTGATTGGAGGTTCACCTCTTGCTTGTCGGCGCTCAAGGATTTGTTCCCACCATATGAGCACATAGTCTTGGAACTCAAGTGATGCCATAGCGATCTTCTTCTCTTCCTCATAGTTGTGCAAACGAAAGATTTTGTCGACCTTCAATGCCCAAGAAAGGTACTCTTTGTGTTGGAAATATGCCCTAGAGGAAATAATAAAATGGTTATTATTATATTTCCTTGTTCATGATAATTGTCTATTGTTCATGCTATAATTGTATTAACTGGAAACCGTAATACATGTGTGAATACATAGACCACAACATGTCCCTAGTGAGCCTCTAGTTGACTAGCTCGTTGATCAATAGATGGTTATGGTTTCCTAACCATGGACATTGGATGTCATTGATAACGGGATCACATCATTAGGAGAATGATGTGATGGACAAGACCCAATCCTAAGCATAACACAAGATCGTGTAGTTCCTTTGCTAAAAGCTTTTCTAATGTCAAGTATCATTTCCTTAGACCATGAGATTGTGTAACTCCCGGATACCGTAGGAATGCTTTGGGTGTGCCAAACGTCACAACGTAACTGGGTGGCTATAAAGGTGCACTACGGGTATCTCCGAAAGTGTCTGTTGGGTTGGCACGAATCGAGACTGGGATTCGTCACTCTATGTGACGGAGAGGTATCTCTGGGCCCACTCGGTAATGCATCATCATAATGAGCTCAATGTGACTAAGTAGTTAGTCATGGGATCATGCATTACGGAATTTGTAAAGTGACTTACCGATAACGAGATGGAACTAGGTATTGGGATACCTACGATCGAATCTCGGGAAAGTAACGTACCAATTGACAAAGGGAATTGTATACAGGATTGCTTGAATCCTTGACATTGTGATTCATCTGATGAGATCATCATGGAACATGTGGGAGCCAACATGGGTATCCAGATCCTGTTGTTGGTTATTGGCGAGAGAGCTGTCTCGGTCATGTCTGCATGATTCCCGAACCCGTAGGGTCTACACACTTCAGGTTCGGTGACGCTAGAGCTGTCATGGGAATTAGTGTGCAGTTACCGAATGTTGTTCGGTGTCCCGGATGAGATCCCGAACGTCACGAGGAGTTCCGGAATGGTCCGGAGGTAAAGATTTATATATGGGAAGTCCTATTTTGGCCACCGGATAATGTTCGGGATTTTTCGGTATTGTACTTAGGAAGGTTCTAGAAGGTTCGGAGTGGGGCCCACCTGCATGGGGGGACCCACATGAACGTGGGTAGTGGGGGCAAGGCCCCACACCCCTGGTCAAGGCGCACCAAGATCCCCCCTTAGAAGGGATAAGATCATATCCCGAAGGGATAAGATCAAGATCCCTAAAAAAGGTGGATAACAATCGGTGGGGAAGGAAATGATGGGGTTTCTTTCCTCCCACCTTTGCCAACGCCCCAATGGACTTGGAGGGTAAGAAACCAGCCCCCTCCACCCCTATATATAGTGGGAAGGCACATGGGAGCTTCACCCTTTCCCCTGGCGCAGCCCTCTCCCTCCCCAACACCTCCTCCTCCTCCGTAGTGCTTGGCGAAGCTCTGCCGGAGAACTGCATGCTCCACTACCACGCCGTCGTGCTGCCATAGCTTTCCCTCAACTTCTCCTCTCCCCTTGGTGGATCAAGAAAGAGGAGACTTCCCCAGGATGTACGTGTGTTGAATGCGGAGGCACCGTTATTCGATGCTTAGATCGGATTCGGCCACGATCTGAATCGCTTAGTGAACGACTCCACCGACCGCGTTCTTGCAACGCTTCTGTATCACGATCTTCAAGGGTATGAAGATGCACTCCCCTATCTCTCGTTGCTAGTTACTCCATAGATTGATCTTGGTGATGCGTAGACAATTTTAAATTTCTGCTACGTTCCCCAACAGTGGCATCATGAGCTAGGTCTATTGCGTAGATTCTATGCACGAGTAGAACACAAGTAGTTGTGGGCATTGGTTTGTTCAATTTGCTTACCGTTACTAGTCCTATCTTGATTCGGCGGCATCGTGGGATGAAGCGGCCCAGACCGACCTTACAGGTACGCTTACGTGAGACAGGTTCCACCGACTGACATGCACTTGTTGCATAAAGGTGGCTAGCGGGTGCCAGTCTCTCCCACTTTAGTCGGGTCGGATTCGATGAAAAGGGTCCTTATGAAGGGTAAATATCAATTGGCATATCACCGTTGTGGCTTTTGCGTAGGTAAGAAACGTTCTTGCTAGAAACCCATAGCAGCCATGTAAAACATGCAACAACAATTAGAGGACGTCTAACTTGTTTTTGCAGGGTATGCTATGTGATGTGATATGGCCAAAAGAATGTGATGAATGATATATGTGATGTTGAGATTGATCATGTTCTTGTAATAGGAATCATGACTTGCATGTCGATGAGTATGACAACCAGCAGGAGCCATAGGAGTTGTCTTAATCTATTGTATGACCTGCGTGTCATTGAAAACGCCATGTAATTACTTTACTTTATTGCTAAACCGTTAGCCATAGTAGTAGAAGTAATAGTTGGTGAGACAACTTCATGAAGACACGATGATGGAGATCATGGTGTCATGCCGGTGACGAAGGTGATCATGTCGTGCCTCAAGATGGAGATCAAAGGCACAAGATGATATTGGCCATATCATGTCACTTTATGATTTGCATGTGATGTTTGTCATGTTTACATCTTATTTGCTTAGAACGACGGTAGCATAATTAAGATGATCCCTCATTAAAATTTCAAGAAAGTGTTCCCCCTAACTGTGCACCATTGCGGAAGTTCGTTGTTTCAAAGCACCACGTGATGATCGGGTGTGATAGATTCTAACGTTCACATACAACGGGTGTAAGCCAGATTTACACATGCAAAACACTTAGGTTGACTTGACGAGCCTAGCATGTACAGACATGGCCTCGGAACACAAGAGACCGAAAGGTCGAACATGAGTCGTATAGTAGATACGATGAACATGGAGATGTTCACCGATGATGACTAGTACGTCTCACGTGATGATTGGACACGGCCTAGTTAACTCGGATCATGTATCACTTAGATGACTAGAGGGATGTCTATCTGAGTGGGAGTTCATTAGATGAACTTAATTATCATGAACATAGTCAAAAGGACTTTGCAAATTATGTCGTAGCTTGCACTTTAGTTCTACTGTTTAAGATATATTCCTAGAGAAAATTTTAGTTGAAAGTTGATAGTAGCAATTATGCGGACTGGGTCCGTATACTAAGGATTGTCCTCATTGCTGCACAGAAGGCTTATGTCCTTAATGCACCGCTCGGTGTGCTGAACCTCAAGCATCATTTGTCGATGTTGCGAACATCTGACATACACGTTTTGATGACTACGTGATAGTTCAGTGCGTAATGTTAAATGGTTTAGAATTGAGGCAGCGAAGACATTTTTTGAAACATCGTAGAACATATGAGATGTTCCAAGAGCTGAAATTAGGATTTCAGGCTCGTGCCCATGTCACGAGGTATGAGACCTCCGACAAGTTTCTTAACCTGCAAACTAAGGGAGAAAAGCTCAATCGTTGAGCATGTGCTCAGATTGTCTTAGTACTACAATCACTTGAATCGAGCGGGAGTTAATCTTCCAGATGAGATAGTGATGGTTCTCCATAGTCACTGCACCAAGCTATTAGAGCTTCGTGATGAACTATAACATGTCAGGGATAGACATGATGATCCTTGAGCAATTCACGATGTTTGACACCACGAAAGTAGAAATCGAGTAGGAGCATCAATTGTTGATGGTTAGTCAAACCACTAGTTTCAAGAAGGGCAAGGGCAAGAAGGGATACTTCATGAGACAACAAATCAGTTGTTGCTCTGGTGAAGAAACCCAGGGTTGAACCCAAACCCGAGACTAAGTGCTTATGTAACGAGGGAATGGTCACTGAAGCAGAACTACCCTAGATACTTTGTAGATGAGAAGGCTGGCAAGGTTGACAGAAGTATATTGGATATACATTGTATTAAATGTGTACTTTACTAGTACTCCTAGTAGCACCAGGGTATTAAGATACCGGTTCGGTTGTTAAGTGTTAGTAACTCGAAATAAAAGAGCTACAGAATAAACGGAGACTAGCTAAAGGTGAGATGACGATGTGTGTTGGAAGTGTTTCCATGGTTGATGTGATCAAGCATCGCCTGCTCCCTCTACCATCGAGATTGGTGTTAAACCTAAATGATTGTTATTTGGTGTTTGCGTTGAGCATAAACATGATTGGATTATGTTTATCGCAATATGGTTATTCATTTAAGGAGAATAATGGTTACTCTGTTTATTTGAATAATACCTTCAACGGTCTTGCACCTAAAATGAATGGTTTCTTGAATCTCGATCGTAGTGATACACAGGTTCGTGCCAAAAGATATAAGATAGTAATGATAGTACCATATACTTGTGGCACTGCCACTTAAGTCATATTGGTATACAACGCATGAAGAAGCTCCATATTGATGGATCTTTGGACTCACTCGTTTTTGAAAAGATTGAGACATGCGAACCACGTCTATTGGTATATACGCATGAAGAAACTCCATGCGGATGGATCGTTTGGACTCACTTGTTTTTGAATCACTTGAGACATGCAAATCATACCACATGGACAAGATGACCGAAAGGTCTCGTTTTGATGAGATGGAACAAGAGAGCAACTTGTTGGAAGTAATACATTTGATGTGTGCAATCCAATGAGTCTTTGAGGCCTTGATGAATATCGTTATGCTCTTACTTCACAGATGATTTGAGTAGATTCTTAGTATATTTACTTGATGAAACACAAATCTGAATTATTGAAAGGTTCAAGTAATTTCAGAGTGAAGTTGAAGATCATCGTGACAAGAGGATAAAATGTCTATGATATGATCATAGAGATAAATATCTAAGTTACGACTTTGGTACACAACTAAGACATTGTGGAAATTGTTTCACAACTAATACCGCCTGGAACACCGTAGTGTGATGGTGTGTCCGAACATCATAACTGCACCCTATTGGATATGGTGCATACCATGATGTCTCTTATCGAATTAACACTATCATTTATGGGTTAGGCATTAGACACAACCGCATTCACTTTAATAGGGCACCACACAATTCCATTAAGATGACACCGTATGAACTATGGTTTAGAGAAACCTAAGCTGTCATTTCTTATAAAGTTTCGGGCTATGACGCTTATGTGAAAAAGTTTCAGGCTGATAAGCTCAAACCCAAAGCGGATAAATACATCTTCATAGGACACCCAAAAATAGTTGGGTATACCTCCTGTCTCAGATCCAGAAGCAAAAGAGATTGTTTCTAGAATTGGGTCCTTTCTTGAGGAAAAGTTTCTCTCGAAAGAATTGAGTGGGAGGATAGTGGAGACTTGATGAGGTTATTGAAACGTCACTTCAACTAGTGTGTAGGAGGGCACAGGAAGTTGTTCTTATGGCGCCTACACCAGTTGAAGTGGAAGCTGATGATTGTGATCATGAAACATCGGATCAAGTCACTACCAAACCTCGTAGGTCGACAAGGACGCGTACTGCTTCAGAGTGGTGCGGTAATCCTGTCTTGAAGGTCATGTTGCTAGACAACAATGAACCTACGAGCTATGGAGAAGCGATGGTGGGTCTGGATTCCGATGAATGGCTCGAGGCCATAAAATCCAAGAGAGGATCCATGTATGAAACTAAAGTATAGACATTGGAAGAACTACTTGATGGTCGTAAGGCTGTTGGGTACAAATGGATTTTAAAAGGAAGACGGACAATGATGGTAAGTATCACCATTAAGAAAGCTCGACTTGTCATTAAGATGTTTTCCGACAATTTCAAGGAGTTGACTATGATGAGACTTTCTCACTCGTAGCGATGCTAAGAGTCTGTTGAAATTATATTAGAAGTTCCTGTATTATTTATGAAATCTTGCAGATAGGATGTCAAAACATTGTTTCCTCAACGATTTTCTTGAGGAAAGATTGTATGTGGTACAACCAGAAGGTTTTGTCAATCCTAAAAGATGCTAACAAGTATGCAAAGCTCCAGCAATACTTCTAAGGATAGGAGTAAGCATCTCGGAGTTGGAATATATGCTTTGATGAGATGATCAAAGATTTTGGGTTTATACGAAGTGTATTGGAAACTTGTATTTCCAAAGAAGTGAGTGGGAGAACTATAGCATTTCTGATGAGTATATGTTGTTGACATATTGTTGATCGGAAATGATGTAGAATTTCTGGAAAGCATATAGGGTTATTTGAAAAGTGTTTTTCAATGGAAAACCTGGATTAAGATACTTGAACATTGATCATCAAGATCTATAAGGATAGATCATAAATTGCTTGATAGTACTTTCAAATGAATACACACCGTGACAAGATTTTGAAGGAGTTCAAAATAGATCGGCAAAGAAGGAGTTCTTGGCTGTGTTACAAGGTGTGAGTATTGAGTAAGACTGAAGACCTGACCACGGCTAAAGAGAGAGAAAGGACGAAGGTCGTCCCCTATTCTTTAGGCGTAGGCTCTACAAAGGTATGCTATCTTGTGTCTTGCACCAAGTGTGCCTTGCCATGAGTCAATCAAAGGGTACAAGAGTGATCCGAAATGGATCACGGACAGCGATCAAAGTTATCCTTAGTGACTAGTGGACTAAGGAATTTTTCTCGATTATGGAGGTGGTAAAGTAGTTCGTCGTAAAGGGTTACGTCGATGCAAACTTTGACACTAATCTGGATGACTCTGAATAGTAAATCGGATTCATATAGTAGAACATTTATTTGGAATAGTTCCAAATAGTGCGTGGTAGCTGCATCTACAAGATGACATAGAGATTTGTAAAGCACACATGGATCTAAAAGGTTCAGACCCATTGACTAATAACCTCTCTCACAAGCGAGATATGATCAAACCCCATGGGTGTTGGATTCATTACGATCACATAGTGATGTGAACTAGATTATTGACTCTAGTGCAAGTGGGAGACTGTTGGAAATATGCCCTAGAGGAAATAATAAAATGGTTATTATTAAATTTCCTTGTTCATGATAATTGTCTATTGTTCATGCTATAATTGTATTAACTGGAAACCGTAATACATGTGTGAATACATAGACCACAACATGTCCCTAGTGAGCCTCTAGTTGACTAGCTCGTTGATTAATAGATGGTTATGGTTTCCTGACCATGGACATTGGATGTCATTGATAACGGGATCACATCATTAGGAGAATGATGTGATGGACAAGACCCAATCCTAAGCATAGCACAAGATCGTGTAGTTCGTTTGCTAAAAGCTTTTGTAATGTCAAGTATCATTTCCTTAGACCATGAGATTGTGCAACTCCTGGATACCGTACGAATGCTTTGGGTGTGCCAAACATCACAACATAACTGGGTGGCTATAAAGGTGCACTACGGGTATCTCCGAAAGTGTCTGTTGGGTTGGCACAAATTGAGAATGGGATTTGTCACTCCGTGTGATGGAGAGGTATCTCTGGGCCCACTCGGTAATGCATCATCATAATGATCTCAATGTGACTAATTAGTTAGTCATGGGATCATGCATTACGGAACGAGTAAAGTGACTTGCCGGTAACGAGATTGAACGAGGTATTAGGATACCGACGATCGAATCTCGGGCAAGTAACATACCGATTGACAAAGGGAATTGTATATGGGATTGCTTGAATCCTTGACATCGTGGTTCATCTGATGAGATCATCGTGGAACATGTGGGAGCCAACATGGGTATCCAGATCCCGCTGTTGGTTATTGGCCAGAGACCTATCTCGATCATGTCTGCATGATTCCCGAACCCGTAGGGTCTACACACTTAAGGTTTGGTGACGCTAGAGTTGTTATGGGAATTAGTGCTTGATTACGAATGTTGTTGAGTCCGGATGAGATCCCGAATGTCACGAGGAGTTCTGGAATGGTCCGGAGGTAAATATTTATATATGGGAAGTCCTATTTTGGCCACCGGAAAATGTTCGGGATTTTTCGGTATTATATCGAGAAGGTTCTAGAAGGTTCCGGAGTGGGACCCACCTGCATGGGGGGACCCACATGAACGTGGGTAGTGGGGGCAAGGCCCCACACCCCTGGTCAATGCGCACCAAGATCCCCCCTTAGAAGGAATAAGATCATATCCCGAAGGGATAAGATCAAGATCCCTAAAAAAGGGGGATAACAATCGGTGGGGAAGGAAATGATGGGATTTCTTTCCTCCCACCTTTGCCAATGCCCCAATGCACTTGGAGGGCAAGAAACCAGCACCCTCCACCCCTATATATAGTGGGGAGGCGCATGGGAGCTTCACCCTTTCCCCTGGCGCAGCCCTCTCCCTCCCCAACACCTCCTCCGTAGTAGTAGTGCTTGGCGAAGCTCTGCCGGAGAACTGCAAGCTCCACCACCACGCCATCGTGCTGCCGGAGCTTTCCCTCAACTTCTCCTCTCCCCTTGATGGATCAAGAAGGAGGAGACGTCCCCAGGCTGTACGTGTGTTGAACGCGGAGGCACCATTGTTCGGTGCTTAGATCGGATTCGGCCGCGATCAGAATCGCTTAGTGAACGACTCCACCGACCGTGTTCTTGCAACGCTTCCGCATCGCGATCTTCAAGGGTATGAAGATGCACTCCCCTCTCTCTCGTTGCTATTTAATCCATAGATTGATCTTGGTGATGCGTAGAAAATGTTGAATTTCTTCTATGTTCCCCAACACTTCGGGGTCATTGCTTCCATTGAACTTGGGCATGGTGAATTTTAGCTTGCCGTATCATTGCTCTTCATTGTGTTGTTGGCGATGGTGATGATGACGCCCTTGACATGGAGGGTAATCATCCTCATGATGCTCTTGGCATGGAGGAAGTCCATGATCAAGTTGCTCTTGTTGAACTTGAGGTTGAGGTGTAGCTTGACGAGCTTGAGGAACTTGACGTTGCACTCGCGGTTGGTAGTTCCTCTCTTGGATTTCTTCTCGAAGGGCTTCCTCTTGATTGCGCCGTTCACGATTGCGGTTGGCGATGGCTCGTCTTGATTCTTGAAGGGCACGTTGCGCCTCAAGAGCTTGCGCTTCACGTTGTTGTTGTTGAAGACGTTGAGCCTCGGCATCTTCTTCCTCTTGGTGTAGACGCGCTCGTTCTTCCTCTTGGTGCAATTGTTGTTGTCGTTCTTGAGCTTAAGCAGACGCAACTTGATGTGGTGGAGGACGAAGTACTTGCTCATCGACTTGCTCTTGTGAATGCTTGTCGTGTGGCGGATTGCGAGATGCATGACGGTCTTGACGTGTGGCTCCTCGAAGAGTGTTCGATGACGGTGTACTTGAGCCGGAGGAGTCGTCGGAGTGTCGACTTGAGCGGCTCCGTCTTGAGTATGAAGAATTTGAAGGAGGACGGTTCACCAACAAGGCGCGGATCTCGTCCATTCTTGCATCATTATCTTGCTTTGAGCATCGAGCTTGTTGTCGAAGTAGTCCTTGGTACATTGCTCGGAGAGTCGCAAGTCGGTGGCGAGGTTGTCGATGCGGTCGGTCATAGCTTATTGCTCATGATGCAACGCTCGTTGTGCACCAAAGAGGTGGCTCTTGGTGACAAATGATGACATGTCGTCGTCTTGCTCGATGAAGAGTGGGTTGGTAGAAGTACTTGGCCTATCCATCATTCCAAGAAAAATGTGAGTGTGAGAAGGAGAAGAACTTATACCAAATGTACCTTGACCGATGTTGACAATGAATCAAGTTCACTCAAATGCGGACAATGAAATAGCACTCTTGGTACCAATTCTTGTCGGTTCTCACACCTACACAAGTAAAAGCTTATGGTAGATCTTGGTTATGATGGTGGCATAAAATTTGATGCAATTGTTAGTTTGACTCAAAGGTGTTGAAAAAGATTCGCAAATTCGCAAATGCAACAAGTAGACCAAGCAAGTAGTGGTACACAAAAACACACACGCAAATAGATAAGTGGGATTGTACAAACCAAAATTGAGCCAAAATGTGGAGTCCACGAAAATGCTCTTGTTGCACAATACTAGAGAGACGATATCACGATTGCACAATAGGCGGATACGGAGCTTGTGCACAACCTACTAGGCAAAAATGCAACGATATCTGTCCCAAGTATGCTATATGTATGGTATTTTGGTGACATGATCCAAGATGATCGAATATGACAATCTTAATGTAGTATGATGCTATGGTTCTTGCTTATAAGCTCTTTGCTTATCTTTCTCTTTTGCTTAAAAGCTTGTTTGGTTGTTTCTCTTTTGAGCTCTTTTCTCATGCAAAACTTCACAAACCAAGATAGCAATTGTGTATGCGAGGACAACTTTGTGACACAAAAGTTGATGCCAAGATATGCACCACGATGTTATGGTATTTATGCACGTTGTCGGCAAAACTCAATGGCTAGTCTCGATGGGTAAGCAACGCAAAAGATGGGCCATGATGGTTATCAATGCAATGGCAAGGTATGACAAAGATGTCGTCGAGGTTACCGTCCTTGGCGATGATGAGTAGTCGATGGAGATGAGCGGTGTTGTTGTTGACGTCGAACCGTACCTATATAGCCGAAACACAATAGGACACGTGAACCACGACCCAAAATCTCAGGGACCAAAACGTGTCAACATCGTCATAGGAGGTAGCGGTGAGCGGTGGTTGTGTTTGCTGAAAGTGGTGGTGGTATGCGGAAATATGCATGGGCGCCGGGGTAAAAATTGGGCGAAACTAGGCAGCAAAAGGGTCACGCGGAAGGAGTTGTGGCTGCCCGTAGTGGAGTTGTAGTGCTGCTTGGGAGGGAGGTAGTACCGCTTGTGGCGCTCAGTGGTAGTACCGCTTGGGGGGCGGTAGTACCGCTCATGTCAGGAAAAATTCGCAAAATCGAAAATCAGGGCGATTTTGGGGCGGAAAAGGATGATTTCGGGGGGGGGGGGATTGGATGGATTTCATGGATGGAAAGAGGAGAAAATTGGGGGGATGCTAGATCCACTGGAAACCAAGCAAATCCACTAATCAAAACCAACAAAACATCATCAAACCAACAAATCGCAAAGAAAAATTGGGGCTATTTTTGGTGGGGATTTTCGGATTTAGGACGAAAACAACAAAATCAAGCTAGAAAACACGAGGTAGAGGCTCCAAAAACGTGATCAACGTGGCTCATGATACCAAGATGATGTAGGGCAGAACCCTATGGGTCCGATCTTTCATGTTTGGAGAGGATCCTAAGGGGAACACGAAGAACGCGCGGAAGAACACGAGGGAAATCACGAGGGGAAAACAAGAGAAACACTCAATCGACACGAAATTGATCACACAAGTGCTAGATCATCGAGGCACAAAGTAACACGAGATCCAAAGTCAACAAAGGACGATACAAGAGTAACTGTTATTCTCCGTGAGGAGGTATTGATTGTCTTCTTCGGATGGAGGCCTTGAATCCGGATGGATCTTCTCCGAAGAGGTGCGGTCCCTCACGAGGAGTAGATCCAGTACGGATGAGCAATGCTCTATCTCAAATGAGCTAAACCAATGCTAACCCTAGAAAGGACGAGGGGAAGGTCTATTTATAGTCCAAGCCTTTGAAGGGGTAAGAAAAGGGCGAAACGAGTACATGGGACTCGGCACGGATACACTGCATGCAGGCAGGGCGGTAGTACCGGACCCTTGGGCAGTAGTACCGCTTGTAGAGTTTCAGCGGTAGTACCGCTTGGAGGGGAGGTAGTGCCGCTCTAGAGCCGTTCGATCACAGGAGTTTGTCGGGTTCGGCGGAAGAAGGGCGGATGTAGGGCGGTAGTGCCGCTTGGCTGGGTTCAGCGGCAGTACCGCTTGGCGTGGGCGGTAGTACCACCCGTTCCAGGCTGGGTAGCTTCTCCTCTTGCTCTCGACGTCCATCTTGTACCGTAGCTTCTTCTAGGTTGGTTCCTTGGTACCTAAGCACACAAAGCATCTCCGTTTGAGGTAGTAGCCATGTCTCAAGTGGGTCAAAGGAAAGTTCAACAAGGAGAGAGTTAACCTCGGATTGAATAGCACGTGTTGGAGGTCTTGTCATGGGTCCACTTGGAGCTTTTGTAGTCAAAGTAGTGTCCATGGGGATGATCGAAGGATGCTCCGCATCAAATATATAACTCTCGAATACTTCTGTAACTCCAAAAATTCTACCAAATTAGAAAAACCTCAACAATTTGTGTGCCAATCCAGAGCTAAAAGAATCAGATCAAAATCACGTTCCTGTGAATTATAAAACTAATTTACTGAGCGCAAAAGTTTCTGATTTTCAGCAGGATCAACACAACTATCACCGTAAGCTATCCTAAAGGTCTTACTTGGCACTCTAATGAAAAAAGCTATAAAACATGATTCGTACAGTAGCATAATTATGTGTACACACAAAAACAGTAAGGGTATATATTGGGTTGTCTCCCAACAAGCGCTTTTCTTTAATGCCTTTCTAGCTAGGCATGATGATGACAATGATGCTCACATAAAAGATAAGTATTGAAACATAAAGAGAGCATCATGAAACATATGGCAAGCAGGCTAACCCACTTCCTATGCATAGGGATTTTGCGAGCAAACAACTTATGGGATCAATAATCAACTAGCATAGGAAGGCAAAACAAGCATAACTTTAAAACTTTAAGCACATAGAGAGGAAACTTGATATTATTGTAATTCCTACAAGCATATATTCCTCCCTCATAATAATTTTCAGTAGCATCATGAATGAATTCAACAATATAACCATCACATAAAGCATATTTTTATGATCTACAAGCATAGAATTTTTATTGCTCTCCACATAAGCAAATTACTTCTCATGAATAGTAGTGGGAGCAAACTCAACAAAATAACTATCATGTGAAGCATAATACAATTAAAAATTAAAATCATGATGACAAGTTTCATGGTTATATTTTATTCTTTATGGCATACGTATCATCACAGTGATTATCATAAATAGGAGGCATGCTTTCATCATAAGAAATTTGCTCATCAAAACTTGGGGGACAAAAAATATCATATTCATCAAACATAACATCCCCAAGCTTGTGGATTTGCATATCATTAGCATCATGGATATTCAAGGAATTCATACTAACAACATTGCAATCATGCACATCATACAAAGATCTAGTACCAAACATTTTAATGCATTCTTCTTCTAGCAATTGAGCACAATTTTCCTTTCCATCATTCTCACGAAAGATATTAAAAAGATGAAGCGTATGAGGCAAACTCAATTCCATTTTTTGTAGTTTTATTTTATAAACTAAACTAGTGATAAAACAAGAAACTAAAAGATTCGATTGCTTGATCGAAAGATATACCTTCAAGCACTCACCTCCCCGGCAACGGCGCTATAAAGAGCTTGATGTCTACTACACAACCTCCTTCTTGTAGACGTTGTTGGGCCTCCAAGTGCAGAGGTTTGTTGGACAGTAGAAAATTTCCCTCAAGTGGATGACCTAAGGTTTATCAATCTGTGGGAGGCGTAGGATGAAGATGGTTTCTCTCAAACAACCCTGCAACCAAATAACAAAGAGTCTCTTGTGTCCCCAACACACCCAATACAGTGGTAAATTGTATAGGTGCACTAGTTCGGCGAAGAGATGGTGATACAAGTGCAATATGGATGGTAGATATAGGTTTTTGTAATCTGAAAATATAAAACCAGCAAGGTAGCAAGTGATAAAAGTGAGCGTAAACGGCAATGGTAGGAAACAAGGCCTAAGATTCATACTTTCACTAGTGCAAGTTCTCTCAACAATAATAACATAATTGGATCATATAACTATCCCTCAACATGCAACAAAGAGTCACTCCAAATTTATTAATAGTGGAGAACAAACGAAGAGATTATTGTAGGGTACGAAACCACCTCAAAGTTATTCTTTCTGACGATCTATTCAAGAGTCCGTAGTAAAATAACACGAAGCTATTCTTTCCTATCGATGTATCCTAGAGTTCGTACTAGAATAACACCTTAAGACACAAATCAACCAAATCCCTAATGTCACCTAGATATTCCAATGTCACCTCAAGTATCCGTGGGCATGATTATACGATATGCATCACACAATCTCAGATTCATCTATTCAACCAACACAAAGTACTTCAAAGAGTGCCCCAAAGTTTCTACTGGGAGAGTCAAGGCGAAAACGTGCCAACCCCTATGCATAAGTTCATTGAACCCGCAAGTTGATCACCAAAACATACATCAAGTAGATCACGTGAATATCCCATTATCACCACAGATAAGCACGGCAAGACATACATCAAGTGTTCTCAAATCCTTAAAGACTCAATCCGATAAGATAACTTCAAAAGGAAAACTCAATCCATTACAAGAGAGTAGAGGGGGAGAAACATCATAAGATCCAACTATAATAGCAAAGCTCGCGATACATCAAGATCGTGCCAAATCAAGAACACGAGGGATAGAGAGAGAAATCAAACACATAGCTACTGGTACATACCCTCAGCCCCGAGGGTGAACTACTCCCTCCTCGTCATGAAGAGCGCTGGGATGATGAAGATGGCCACCGGTGATGGTTTTCCCCTCCGGCAGGGTGCCGAAACAGGGTCCCGATTGGTTTTTGGATGCTACAGAGGCTTGCGGCGGTGGTACTCCCGATCTAGGTTATTTTCTGGAGGTTTGGGTATTTATAGGAATTTTTGGCGTCGGTCTCACGACAAGGGGGTCTCCGAGTCGTCCACGAGGAAGGGGGCGCGCCCAGGGGGGTAGGGCTCGCCCTCCACCCTTGTGGACGGCTCGGGACTCTTCTAGCCCAACTCTTTTACTCCGGGGGCTTCTTTTGGTCCATAAAAAGCATCAAAAATTGGCACATTAATTGGACTCCGTTTGGTATTCCTTTTCTGTAAAACTCAAAAATAAGGAAAAAACAGAAACTGGCACTGGGCTCTATGTTAATAAGTTAGTCCCCAAAATCATATAAAACAACATATAAATGCATATAAAACATCCTAGATGGATAATATAATAGCATGGAACAATCAAAAATTATAGATACATTGGAGACATATCACGTGGGCTTTGAATTCTTGTTCATTGCAGTCGACAAGTTTACAAAGTGGTCGGAAGTAGCTGCCGTGAGAAAGGTGACTTCTTAGTCAGCTATCAAGTTCTTGAAAGATTTGGTGTGCCGCTTCGGGGTTCCTGCCCGGATCATCACTGACAACAGCACCCAATTCACGAGCCACGCCTTCACGCAATATGTTCATGCCCTCAGAAGCAAGATCTCATTTGCCTCTGTTGCACATCCCAGAAGCAATGGACAAGCTAAGAGGGCGAATGTTGAAGTGTTGTGGGGCCTCAAAACAAGAACGTTTAGCTACTGAAGTGCGGAAGGCAGTGGATCAGTGAGCTGCCGGTGGTTCTTTGGTCCCTCAGAATGACACCAAATCGAGCTGCGTGCAGACTCCCTACTCCCTAGTCCATGGGGCAGAATCAGTTATCCCCACTGAACTCATTTATGGGTCACCTTGAGTACTTGCCTACAATGAAGTAGCGCAGGAACAACATCGGTGTGACGATGCTGTGCTTCTCGAGGAGAACCGTCTCCGAGCTGCAACGCATGCTGCATGCTACCAGCAAGTCCTGCGTTGCTATCACAGTCGTAGGGTTCATGCCCGGTGTTTTGAGGAAGGTGACCTTGTCCTTAGGCGCGTTCAGTCCGCCAAAGGTGCAAACAAGTTGTCACCAAAGTGGGAAGGCCCTTACCGGGTTGTACGAGTCACCAAACCTGGCACAGTCCATCTGGAGACCAGAGTTGGCATTAAATTGCAAAACTCATGGAATATTGAGCATCTCCACAAGTTCTACCCGTAAGGTGCGGCTGTCGATCCCTTCTCGGCAACCACTCTTTTGTACATGCCTTGCCTCAATTGCATGTAACCCCTTGTACAAAGCCGGGCGCAGACCCTAAGCAACAAAGAAATAAATGAAGCGCTAGGGGCCCCCTGACAAGTTGCATGCATGCATAAGCATATCATGAGCATCACATGTTCATGTAGATCAAATCGCATCTGGCATCATCTTCATATGCATAAATTGCAGGCTCCTGCCATGGACTAAGTCCTCGAGAAGGAGATAACAAGACAAGAAGCACTGCGGTCTCCGACAAGCTAAAGAGATAAGTTCTTCCTCTTATCCATACATGTTCTATAAGTGAGAAGTTGTGCGAAGAAAACCCTCCTACTCCTTTGAATCTTAGGTGCTCCCACCCTTTGACTCGAATGCTGCTTCGGCCAGGGTGGTAGTAGTAGCCTCTGATGGATAAGGGCCGACAAGGGGTTGGTCCCTCTTTATAGTTTGTGCCCGGTAGGCGTCAACTTGTTTATTTAAAAATATAGAGGCATCCCACCTCTACATGGACATACACATGCACGAGTCCTCGGCAAGGTTCATCTTTTTCATTAAACATGCAGATCAAACAAGTACATACCTTATAGGACACAAACATGGATTCAAGAGGTTACATTATTTGAACTAAAATTTGGCAAATGCTACCAGATTTAAGAATGAAAAAAGATAAGTGCCCCATGATGCCATTTCTTGCCCCCCTCCTAGGTATTGCGGTAGGAAGTGCAGAGGGCAAAAGGAGCGCCTGGGCAGAACCCAGCCTCACTCCGTTGGGCTCCAGGAGAGGTAGCCTAACGGGGGCAGGAGGGTGCAGACGAAGGCGATGGTGAAGAAATTGGCGGAGGCGGCCCGCCAACCGCCACCACCAAGGCCAGCAGGATGCAGCAGAGCGAACGGAGCTGCAGCCCGAGAGGAAGCCCGATACGAGGCAAACCCGGTGTAGGCCGATCTTTCACGTTTGGAGTGGGATCCCTCAAAGAACACGATGAACGCAGGGAAGAATGGAGAGAAATCACAAGGGAAACACTCAAGAACAAGTCAGATCACACATCCACTAGACAATCAAACACACAAGATCCACAAGGTACATGAACAACAAAGGGAAAGATACAAGGTAAGGTTCATCTCCAAGAGGAGGTCTTGATGATATCCTAGATGGATCTTCCCACGAGGGGGTCTTGATGATATCCCGTAGGATCTTCTCCTAGATGGAGGTCTTGGCCTCCAATGGAGTAGTGGTCTCTCTCTCTCTCAAGAGTAGAGATAGGTAGGAGCAAAGCTCACATACAAATGAGCTATCACTTTGCTAACCCTAGTAGGGAGCTAAGGGACAAGTATATATAGTCCAAGGGGTAAGTTGGGGGATACACGGGGTGAAACCCCTCTCACTGCTCACAGGAAGGGCGGTTGTACCGGTTATGTGGCGGTTGTACCGCTAGGAGCTCGCGAAGGTAGGGAGCGGTTGTACCGGTGGTAGGGCCGGTTGTACCGGTCTAGTCGCAGCTGGGGGGAAGAACCGGGGCTGTACCGATCTTGCACCGCTCAAATACAAAAGATGGGCCGGTAGTTGGGCGGTAGTCGAGTGGTTGTACCGCCGGTGTGCCTTCAGCGGTAGTACCGCCTGGTGTTGGCGGTAGTACCGCTCGTTCCCGACCGGGCGGGTCCTCTTCTTCCTTCTCTTCCATGCCTCACTCGCGGATGGTGTAGTTGTACAATTGTGCTCGCACTCCTCCTCGTCCATGATGTTCTGACAATACCTATGTATGCACATGAGAGGAGTGTCAAGTAGTATACCATCCTTGAAGGGGTCAAGTGAACACATGTAAAGGAGGAGATTCACCTTTATGTATGAGAAGTAGAGGTCGCACGTGTCACTTGCCAAACGAACTCTTGACATGGTGATGTCCGTAGGATGCTCCGCATCATCCCCTCCCCCTTGGGAAAGATCCGACCTCGGATCGAAAACCAAATCACCATGGGAAAGAGATGGCGTCGCTGTGTAGGATTGGTCAATCACCAAGTTCTCGTCATCTTGAAGCTCGAAATGGGCACTCTCCCATGTCGCACCATCTTGTGATTCCTTCAAAAGGAGAAAATAGAACTAACACTTGGAAAAACAAATGTGGTTAGCGTTAGTGTAAAACCAAGCATTCAAGAGGTGATTCACCAAACAAGTGTTGTCATCAAGCATAGCATAGGGTGTGACAAAGGATTGTGACATGGCATGTAAGCATATCAATCGAGAACAAGCAAAAATATCATGGGAACAAGCATGTAAATGTGAGGTAGAGATGCAAATATGTGTGACAAGAGCATAAGCATCTACCTCGAGGTCATAGCAAGCATTCACAAATTGCTCAATGAAAGGTCTATGGTAGGCATAAGAAGGATTCACAACACCAAATAAAATGAAGTGTCTAAACACATGGGTCAAGTGCAAGACAATCCAAACATAACGTGTATAGGGTGTAGTAAATATAGTGTGGCACTCAACACAATAGAAAGAGCAATTGTTCATCATGTGTGAGGCAATCAAGTGAATCATGTGGCAAGCAAAGGAACATGGCATATGTTAAGAAATTATCTTGGTGCAACCAACCATATGATAGTACCGAGTAGTCCAAGAATTGGATGCAACACACAAGGTATATATATCATGAAGCATGGAAATGTGGTTATCATGGGTGCAAGCAATATCTCGAACATGCGTGCAAATGGTGCAAGCAACACACGAAGTATGATCCACAATATCCAAGCTCAAGAAGGATGTCACCTTGAAAGCATGTCCTTGTGCATTCTTCACAATGCCGAAGTGGTAGGAAATGTGGTGTAGAAGCAAGTCGTGGTAGAATGTATGAGGCTCGCTCTTAGGAGCTCGAATGGTTAACTCACGTGAAATGGAAGTCGACACAAAGTCCAAGTATCCTACACATGCACAAAACAAAACAAAGAAAGTATGCGCATGGTAGACAAACACATCATCCATCATGATGGTTCTCTGCTCTTGCACATAACCATTAGAACCACAAGTGCATGAATAATATGAGGCAACAATGGCTATATTCTTGGCACTAGGTATATGGTGCAAAGAGGGAAGACAAGCATGCTTCATAAGGAGTATGTCAAAATCTCCAAATATATGAGAGAATGCTATGGGGGCAATCTCATGAACAAGAAGAGAATCATTGTTGCACTCAATACATGGAAAATCATCTAGCATGAGAGAGGCATCACATGGAGATATATGACAAGAAGCAATATGAATCATGTGCAAAGCATATAGATGATTGTCATCAACCGCATGAAATGAGCAAGTATGAGTCATTGGTGATGCAACATAAGCAAGCATAGTAATCAAATCGTGCAAACTAGTGGAGCGAAGATGCAACACACTAGAGTAAATCATGGCAATCATGTCATGTGAGCAAATAGGCATAGGTAATGCACATGACATATCGCAAGCACGAGCACAAAGCAAGATCATAGTATCATCATAGGAATGGGTCATAAATGGAACATGGCAATAACAAGCAAGTCTCCACCAAGCTTGCAAATACACATACAAATGCTATAGTCAATCAACATGTATAATGCAAAGCATGGGTCACAAATGCATGGCAAAGGCATAGGAATGAGCATATCATGCAAAGTGAACATGGCAAGATGGGCATATGATATGTAATGAACAATAACCCAAATCCAAGTGAGGGCCATGTAGAAGAAATGCGCGAAGTCTTTGCGCGAAGAGAGCGGTGGGAAAAATGATCCATGAGATCCCAAATCATCGTTGTTCACTAGAGCTTGTTTTGTCAACTCGTGGGATTGCGAGGTTGACAAGTATTCATGGGTACCTACACAAAAGAGACACAAACCAAAGATATTGTGCGCGTGGTAAATGTACACATTGTAAGTGCATCTAGTGCCCCTTAGTGATTTTGGTGTAGTGAAGACTTATAGGTTAAGGGACTGATGCGTTTGTGAGTGTACACACGTCTATAAGTCTATGAGGAGTTTGATATTTACAGAGAAAGTCGACCCCTAAAAAGAAGTTCTTCGACTAAAGTCTTTGGTATTCTGAACACTTTCTGAAGACTTTGAAAGTGAAGAAAATGGTGTGACCTTGAAGACTTGATATTCACTTGAGGAACATGAAGCGTGAAGACTTTTGCTTTCGTAGTTTCATTTTCTCTTTCTTGAGTCATAGGAAACACCGTACTGTTAAAGGGGGTTGAGGAAATACTAAGGAAAAATTTCCATGTGATGCTCAACTCAAAATCCTACACCTGCCAATCCCTTCGAGTGAAGCCATTGGAAATCTCATACAGTTCAGTCATTTTCTTCAATGACAGAGATGCAGTTCTTCTGGTCACTGAGGACTTTGCTCTAACTAAGGAGTTAGGAATTCGCCAAATCTTGAATTGCCTACAAGAGGAACATGATAGCCCCGAGGAATTTGAGAGTCAAATTTCCGACCGTTGTTGTCTTCTTGGCTGTCCCAAAATATCTTATCCACCTAACGGTCATATCATTGCAGGGCATTTATGTCTTATCATGTCGGGCTGCTCCTAGGCTATAAATAGCCGCCCTACAACCACTAGTTGGTTGGCTGCTTCGAGAGAACTTGACACTTGTCATTTGAGAGCAACCCATCCTCCGAGGACTGTGGCGAAAATCATCAGTGAGGAAAATCCCAAAACCAAACCCCACAAACCCAAAGTGATTGAGCATCATGAAGAAATTGATCCTGCGTGGATCCGACGCTTGTTACCTTTGAAGACTGTGCTTCTTCCAGACGGTTAGGCATCAAGGTCTAGAGCATCCAAGAGGAATTGTGGATCGCCGAGTGACCAAGTCTGTGAAGGTTTGGAAGTCACCTGAAGACTTACCACGAGTGATTGGACGAGGCCTGCATGGTCTTAGTTCAAGGAGAATACGGTGAGGACTGGGTGTCCTGAGTTGCGGCTCAGAGACTGGGTGTCCGGGACTGCGTGTCCTCGAGTTTAAATACTCAGCCGCTCCAACCAGACGTACAACTGAGACAGCAGTTGGAACTGGTTTACCAAATCATTGTCTTCACCAACTAACTGGTTCTATCTCCTCAACCCTTTCATTTCCTCATTACTGTGTTGAATGTTTGTTCATATCTATGCTTGAAGACTTTGACTTGAGACTTTCTCAATTTCCTCAGTTCAATTTCTTCAGTCTGTTTGTCTTCATCTTGTGTTATCCTGTGATTATGCTTTCTGTACTCTGTGCGTGTCTTCATTTCATCATGATGACCATGCTTGTATTCTGTTATGCTTACTTCTGAGTACTTATTCCGCTGCAAGTAGTTCTTCGCTAAGGAATTTCCTCACCAGCAAATTCCTCAGTGAAGAATTCGTAAAAATCGCCTATTCACCCCCCTCTAGTCGATATAACGCACTTTCAATTGGTATCGAGCAAGGTACTCCTTGTTACTGCTTTGATTTTAGTTTAATCGCTTTGGAGTTTTAGTTATGTCGCCCGCAGGTATGATCAAGGTCTCGGATGGGTGTCCTACCTTTGATGGGACGGACTACCCCTACTAGAAGAACAAGATGCGAATGCATCTTGAGGCAATTGATAACGATCTACGGTATGTTGTGGAAAATGGTGTTCCTCTCGTCTCACCCTCACTTTGACGCTACCGATGTGAAGAGATTCAAGCAACTCGATTCTCAAGCGAAGAATATCATATGTGGCCATCTGAGCAAAGGACAGTATGGAAGAGTGAGTGCTTTGGAAACTGCTAAGCTTATCTGGGATAGGTTGTCCAAAGTAAATGAAGGAGTTTCAACTCAGCGTGACTCTCGAGTTGATGTTCTACGGAATCTCTTCAACTGCTTCAAAAGACTCGACAATGAAAATGTCCAACAAACCTTTGATCGCCTCACTGACATCTCAAATGAGCTTCAAGCCCTCGGTGCCACTGACATCACTGATCATGAAGTGGTGAAGAAACTGTTGAGATTGCTTGATTCCTCATTTGATACTCTGGGACCGATGATACAAGAACGTCTTGACTACAAGTCTCCCGATCCTGCCGATATCCTCGAAGGCTAAATACTCACGAGTTCGACTTCTTTGAAAAGAGAGATCTCTATGGTTCAAACTATGGCAAACCACGTGCCACGAAGGCCAAGGCTGTGTCGACTCAATATGAGGATTACGGTAGTAGCCTTGGTGATCTGAAGAATTGAGCCAGGAGCTAGCATCGCTCGTGAAGAAATTTCAAAGTTCTCAAGGCGTGGTCGCTTTGGAAAATCCTCAAGAAGCAGTTATTCCTCATCCAGTGACTATAAGAGAAGGTTGTGCCACAAATGCAAGAAACCTGGCCACTATATCCAAGATTGTCCTCAGTGGGAAAAGGAAATGAAGAAGAAGAAATACAAGGATTACAGTTCTGATGATGCAAAGAAGAAGAAGAAATCATCAAAATCTTCGTCATCAAAATCCTCGAAGTCTTCATCTCACAAGAAGAGCAGCTCCAAGAAGGCTCGGGCATTCATTGGCAAGGAAATGGACTCTGAAGCTGAATCTGAGGAAAATGATGAAGAGGAGGCATCTGAAGAATCCGAATCTGGTGTGGCGAGTCTGGCCTTCGCTACTGCTTTTGTCAGCAAGTCCATCTTCAACACTGAAGAAACTGACTCAACCGACAAGCCTGATGAAGATAATGATGACTATGCTCCCACCTATTGCTTCATGGCAAAAGGTGCAAAGGTACTCAAATACAACTCCTCTGAATCTAGTGAAAATGAATCTGATGAGGATCTCAAGCCCAGCTACTCTAAACTTGCTAAGATTGCTATGAAACAACAACGGGCTTTTGAAAAGGTTCAAAACATGCTAGACAAAAGTGATGATATGTTGGGTGAAGAAATAGATCGCACTAAAGCCCTGACTAAAAATCTTAAGAGACTTCAGTCTAGGTTTGACAACCTTCAAAGTCATCATAACACTCTCTTATCTGATCATGAGAAACTTTCTTATGAATTTCTTCAAGAAAAGCAAGACCATGAAAAGCTTTCCTCTGAATCTCTTCAAAGAAAGGAAGATCTTGAAAAGCTAAGAATGTGTTATGAAGATCTTCAGAAGGAGCATGATTCATTACTAGCTCAACAAATCAGCGCTTCTCAGGAAGAATTTGTTCCTCCATGCTTAAAGTGCACTGAACGTGAATCTGCTAATTCTTCACCTGAATGTTCAAATGCTTCAGCTGTTACAAATTCTTCATCTGCCTCTGCTATCACTAATTCCTCATCTGAGGACATTGCTAGTATCACTGACAATGTAGGGCTGAAGGAATTGTACATGACAGCATGTACAAAAGCCTCAAAGGGCATCGAGACTCTTTGTGATGTGCTTAAAAGCAGATCCTCAATGAAACCCTAGGAAAGAGGGTATTGCCTTTGAGAGGAAACTCAATGCCGATGGAACATATTGGAAGCTTTGAGCGGTACCCCAAAACCGCATGGGTTGCTGCAAAGGGACCTCCAGTTGATCCATCTAACTTATCTGGCTTTACATGTGAATCTCCTCATTCTTCGATGAGTCATTTGACTCAACTATAAACTGTTCAAAAATCAGAATGGTGAAGTATTTGCTAGATATGTTGGCACTAATCAGAGACGGTTCCCCTATGAAGAAAATCTAGGTTCCCAAAAGTTATGTTGAAAGTCTTCAGGTGAATGTCCTCATGACACCACCTGTGAAGAACAGGAACCCCAGATCGAATTCTTCATATGGACCAAATTCTTCATATGGATCTAATTCCTCAAAAGGATCAAAGTCCTCATATGATTATCATCGTGCTAACAACTCTGTCTCGTAGGGTAGAGCTAAGGGCTATGAATATGTGCATTATTCTTCAAACCATTATGTTCATAAGTCCTCGAAGAATTTCTCTGCTTATTCATATGCTTACCCTAACCCTTCTTATGTGAAACGAAATGGTATGGCATCTTTGCCACCATTCTCATATGGTGCTCGCAGAGTGATGAACTCTTTGCCACCCCTTCAGATGTGGGTGGTGAAGAAAAGAACTAATCTCTTCTGCAGGTCAGGTCTCCGGGCGTGCTCTAACGTCTGAAGAATTTCTTTGGGGACTGACGAAAATGCTCGAATGGACCTTGAGCGAATCATGATGAAATGAACTTTCATTTCACACGTCCTCATACTGTTATATCTATTTACTGCTTGATGAAATTCATCTGATGAACTTGATATCATATTCTTCACTGATGAAGCATATGAGATTGTAAGCTACACTAATTCATCTGCAGGATGATCAACCCAAAACTACTAAATGGGTCCTCGATAGTGGATGTCCGAATCACATGACTGGTGACAAGAATCTATTGATGGATGCTCCCTTATCACCGTCACCTCTGAAGCATATCATCTTTGCTGACAAAGGCAAAAGTCAGTTATTGTGTCTTGGTAAGGTTGCTATCTCTAAGGATAAACACATGGACAAAGTCATGCTTGTTGAGTCCTTAGGATACAATCTCATGTCAGTCTCAATGCTTTGTGATCTTGATATGGTTGTAGTCTTCGGCAAGTATCGCTGTGTTGTGATTATGGAAGCTGACAATTCCAAAGTCTTCGAAGGCTTTAGGAGAGGAAATTTGTATATTGTTGATTTCTCTACAGGACCACAACCAGCCGTATGTCTACATGCAAAAGCTTCAGAAGGCTAGCTATGGCATCGACGACTTGGTCACGCAGGCATGAGGAATTTGCACACGCTTGCGAAGAAGAAGCATGTCATTGGCATTGAGAATGTCAAATTCCTCAAGGATCACTTATGCGGAGCCTGTGAAGCTGGAAAAATGACCAAGGCCAAGCATCCAGCGAAGACTATCATGACCACTACACGTCCATTCGAATTGCTTCACATGGACCTCTTCGGACCTAATCATTACTCAGCAGTCACTAATGATGCATCTCTATATGGTTTTGTCATTGTTGATGATTATTCTTGATATACATGGGTACACATTGTTACTTACAAACATGAAGTGCAGGAAGTCTTCAAATGATTTTCCTCGAGGGCTTCAACCAACTTTGGTGTGAAGATCAAGCACATCAGAAGTGACAATGGAACCGAGTTCAAAAATTCCGGTCTTGATGCCTATCTTGATGAACTTGGTATTACTCATGAGTTATCTGCTCCTTATACTCCTCAGCAAAATGGCGTCGTGGAGCGCAATAACAGAACTCTTGTTGAGATGGCTCGCACTATGCTTGATGAATACAAAATGCCTCAGCATTTTTGGATTGATGCAATTGATACTGCGTGCCACATCATCAACAGAGTATATCTTCACAAATTCTTCAAGAAGAGGGCCTATGAACTCCTCACTGACAAGAAACCCAATGTGAGTTATTTCAAAGTCTTCGGTGCTAAATCTTGGATTAGAGATCCTCACCACAACTCTAAATTTGCACTGAAAGCACATGAAGGTTTTATGCTTGGTTACGGAAAGGACTCAGACACCTCTGAGTCTTCAACATTGTTCTTCACAAGATTGTTGACCTTTGTAGATGTGCGGTTCGATGAAACTAATGGCTTGCAAAGAGAGCACCTACCTTCATGTTAGATGAACCAGCACCGAGGATTCTATCAAGTTCAAGGCAACCGAGGATGTCATTCCTCTTGAAGAATCTGTGAAGAATTCATTCCAGTTCATGAAGAGCGTCGGCGATGCACTGAAGAACATGATGAGGAAAATGGTGCTGAAGAAAATGCTGATCAAATTCCTCAGCAACAACCAGCTCATCCTCGCGTTGCAAAAGAAGTACAAGTGGAAAAGATCATCGATGACATTAGCGCACCAGGTCCTCTCACACGCTCAAAAGCTTCACATTTATCTAACTTTTGTGGGCACTATGCTTTTGTCTCTATCACAGAGCCCACTAAGGTAGATGAAGCATTTCTGGAGCCGGAGTGGATTCAGGCTATGCAAGAAGAATTACATCAGTTTGAGCTTAACAATGTCTGGGAATTGGTCAATCGCCCAGATCCTCGCAAGCATAATATCATTGGCACAAAGTGGATCTACCGCAACAAGCAAGATGAAAATGGCCTTGTGGTGAGGAATAAGGCATGACTAGTAGCTCAAGGCTACACACAGGTTGAAGGAATTGATTTCGATGAAACTTTTGCACTGTTGCTAGACTTGAGGCTATTCAGATATTACTTGCTTATGCTAATCATCATGATATCATCTTATATCAAATGGATGTGAAAAGTGCATTCCTCAATGGTAAGCTTGAGGAAGAAGTATATGTTGCTCAACCCCGTGTTTTGAAGATCCAAAGAATCGACAAAGTCTTGAGACTCAATAAGGCTCTCTATGGCCTCAAGCAAGCCCCTCGGGCATGGTATGATACATTGAAGGAATTCTTCGTGAAGAATGGCTTCACACCGATTCGCTCGACCCTACTCTCTTTACTAAATCTTATGATGGTGAACTGTTTGTGTGCCAAATATATGTTGATGATATTATCTTTGGCTGTACTGACCAACGTTATAGTGATGAATTTGCCTATATGATGAGTGAAGAATATCAAATGTCTATGATGGGAGAGTTGAAATTCTTCTTAGGTCTTCAAATTTGTCAGCAGCGCAATGGCATATTCATATCGAAATACCTCAAAGATGTTCTGAGGAAATTCGGCATGCAAGATTGCAAAGGCGTCAAAATTCCTATGCCCACAAATGGCCATCTATGCACTGATGAAAATGGTATTGACTTTGATCACAAGGTATACCGCTCATTGGTTCTTTACTGTACTTATGTGCATCTAGGCCAGATATAATGCATAGTGTTTGCATGTGTGCCCGATTTCAAGCTGCACCGAAGGAATCACACCATAAGGATGTGAAGCATATTCTTCGATATCTAGCTCACACACCAACACTAGGATTATGGTACCCCAAGGGCTCTGCTTTTGATCTCATTGGATATTCGACTCGACTATCTTTGGTGATCGTGTGGATCGCAAGTCAACATCTGGTACTTGTCATATCCTCGGACGATCTTTGGTCTGTTGGTCCTTGAAGAAACAGAACTGCGTATCACTGTCTACTGCTGAAGCTGAATACATTGCTGCTGGCTCTTGCTGTGCTCAACTACTTTGGATGAAGCAAACCCTCAAGGACTATGGCGTCAACGTGAAGAATGTGCCTCTCCTCTGCGACAATGAGAGTGCCATCAAGATTGCTCACAACCCAGTTCAGCACTCGAAGACAAAGCACATTCAGATTCGTCATCATTTTCTTCGTGATCATGTGTTGAAGGGCGACATCTCCATCGAGCATGTGAAGACTGAAGAACAGCTAGCTGATATCTTCACTAAGCCCTTGGATGAGAAGAGATTTAGCAAGTTGCGGTGTGAGCTAAATATCTTAGAGTCTTCGAATGTTCTTTGAAAAAGACACACATCCTAACACTTATGCAAAATTGATGACTTAGATGTGAAACACATAAAGAAACATTTTTCTTCAATCAATGAAGAATAACACTCTAAGTGTGATGAAATTAATGAAGAATTTGATCCTCAGAACCCTATGACAATTGTACGCGGTGTCTGAAATCATCTCTTATACGGTGGGTTACGCCACCACAAAAAGTTGAAAATCTTCAATTTGAGTTTTTCCTCATTTTTTGAAAATCTTCAGTTTTTCAAATTCTTCAACTTTGCAAAATCTTCACTGTTTCCGTCGTTTTTCTTCATTGGCTATATATATATATATATATATATATATATATATATATATATATATATATATATATATATGAGTTTATGTCCTCTACAGCATTCACTTATGGCTATTTCTTCAAGTTGCTCTTTCTGCTAAGTGAATGTGATCGGACCCTTCCCCCTCTATGCTATACTCAACCCAATCTACTCGCAAATTCTTCATGTGCGTTCCATTTGAAACTCGTTCAAAGTCTTCACTGTGTCCTTGTCAGCTGAAGAAATTGCGAACGAAACTTTAAAACAAATCTTATCCCGATTTTCATTTTTACCGCTCAAACCGTTCCGCATCCCACGATGCATTATTATAATCACCCACGATCTTACACGATCTCATCTGCACAGTACGTGGGTGACACATGTCGCGTGAAGGAGAAAGGGTAGGGGCATGTTCGTCCCAAAATTTTCGGGCGAACAGTTTTCACCGTGGCTACAAATACCCCTCTCCCCTTCCTCACTTCATTTACTCCGCTCGGTCGCTGTCTCTCGCTCGAGCTCCTCAAACCCTAGCGCCGCCGCTACTCCATCGTCGCCGGTGAGGAAGAGCTTCGCTGCCTTGACCTCGTCGCCGTCGTACTCGCGCCGGTTGCGGAAATCTTCACTCCGCCGCCGCCGTAGCTGTCTCCCTCTGCCAAGTTAGGGCGTGGGAGATCTAACTTGACAAACTTCACCTCTGTTCATCACAGTTCGTCGTGTTCTTCAGTTTGGGTAATTAAAAGTTACGTTTATTACTCACTTTGATTCTCAAGCTTTCCTGAAAATCTTCAAAGGTGTTTTTATTCTTCAAATCTTCACACATATGAACACCTCACACACACTGTATGCTCTTGATCCATTTCTCTAAGCACTCATTTTCTTCAAGATTCCTCAATTGTGTGGATCTTCGATCCGCATAACTCGAACCTAAGACAAGAACGCTTAGTGAAATTCCTCAAAACTCAACTGGTCAAATTCCTCAAAACTTGTCTTTTCGAAAAACCTTCTGAGAACGCATATGACCTCTCCAAATTCCTCGCACCTACACTTTGTTCACAGTTACTCATGTCCGCTGCTGAATCACTAGGTTCTCATCAACTTAACTCATTTGCAGCGTTCTTCGAAGAAAAACTGCATACTTCTTCAGAGTGTTCAATTGTTCAAATTCCTCATCCGAAGAATATGGCTGAAGGAAAGAGACCGCAGAAAGGAGGAAAGAAACCTGAGGTCATGACTGCTTTCGAAATCCCTAATGACATATACAAGGATTATTGCACACCTGATCAAGCCAAATTTGGCAAAGAGAACAAAAATCAGCGCAAGGTGCGCATTCAGAGGATTGAACGAAGATGGGCAAGAGAATGGAGGAGTACAGATATGTAACTCAAGTACATGAAGAAATTAGCTTTAAATCCTCCATGCCCAAGAGCTCCATTGGCACCTGGCCAAGTAGCTAATCCCACCAGCATCAAGTGTGGTGAGGACTTTCCTGAAGAATGGGCTAGGCGCCAAGCAAAATTGGCAAGACAAGCCAAGGAGGCAGTGAGGAAATTCAATGAGGATTCTGCTGCTGCTGAGACCCCGGTCAAGCCGAGGAAATCAATGCCAAAGAAGCCTGCTCGTAAGCCAAGTGCTTCACCAACAGCGCCCTCACGGCCAAGTTCCTCAGCTATGCCCTCACGACAAATTCCTCAAACCGCTACTGCTCCACCAAAGTCCCCAACTCCTGTGCATCTGGCTACATGTCAAAGGACTACGGGTTTTTCTATTGCTTCTGGTGTCTCAGCGAGTTCCTCAGCTGCACCAATGACCTCATCAGGCCCCACACTGTTGAAAACTAAAGCAACAGCTGGACGTGGTCCTCGGCCAAGTCCAAGGAAGAAACAGGTTGCATTTCAAGTGCCCTCTGATGATGAAGCTTCTGATGAAGAACTTGCAGAAATCATCAGAGGCAGACAAGTCAAGGCCGCTAGAGCCAAAGGCACATCGGTGCCACTGCTTTTGGATCCGAGGAAAATCCTCGACTACATTGACCTCTGGCACAAGGATCCAAACACCCCCATGCCTGACTTTCAACTGACTCCTGGTCAAAATCACATGCTGACCCATTTCATCACTCAAGAGAAATGGAAGTTTGAAAAGGCACGTGAGATCAAGAAAGCTCAATACAGGAAGGAGAAGCTCCTGAAGAAAAACATTGTCAGAATGACACTTGAGGAACTTCTCCAGGCTCAATCTGAAATCCAAGCCCTCAGCAAAGACTTCGATGCATACTATGCTGATTGGCAAGGAGCCAAAGTGAGATTCGTCAACCTGACAAAGAAAATGTCAACTGTTGTAGCCCCATCGCAATAAGAAAATCCTCAGGCTGCAGACTCTGCTAACCCTGCTGAAGAACATGCCAGCACCGCTGATGACTTTCAGCCTGCTGAAGAAAATGTAAGTTCTAGGGTTGATGACTCCATTCCATTCTTGAAGAAATTGCGGGGCATCCACTAGTGGTGCGCTGAAGAAATCGAAGAGATCAGGCAATCGCATCGATTCATACCAAAAAATCAACCAAAGTCCTCAGCTCCTCCCGCGCCTACACCAACTCCAATTCTTCCTTCTGCCTATGAAGTGAAGAAGACCAAGGCTGCAGAGCGAGCTGCAGTAAAGAAAAGAAAGGCATCAGCTGCGTCAAGTTCTTCGGCTGCGAAGAAAATGAAGCCAATGACCAGCTCTCTTGAACATCCAATTGATGTCGTTCTGATTTCCTCCATGTCATCAAAGTAAATTGTTCCTTTTGGAGAAGACTACAAGATCCCAAGCGGATCTGATGAAGAAAATCATTCTGCTGCCTCGTCAGAGCAGATTGATGAAGAAATTGAAGTGGATACAATCCCTTCAGCGACAGTCACTTCCTCACCTATGCCTCAGTTCACAGCTGAAGAGGCTGGTGTTGAAGAAATTGAAGATGAAGATGTGGATATTGGATGCACTACACCAGTGATGAATGATGACTTCTGGGAAAGTCAGCATCCCAATACTCCTCTCTTCACTCCTATTCAACAGATTCCTCAATCCCCGGCAACAACAGTTCAACTGGGCTCTGAAGAAACTCATCCCACTCCCTCTGTTCATGAAGAAATTCCAGCCACTAGTGCTGAAGAACCTGTTGCTGCTGATCCACTGATTGTACAAGAAGAGGAACCAGAAATTCCTCAGCCTGAAGCACCTGAGCTCGCGATTCCTGAGGTGGTACTGCAAATCACTGACATTCCTCTGCCGAAGCCAAAGAATCCGTTCTCAAGCAAACAGAAGTTCAAGGCTGAAGACTTCTTTTCCGAGCATGTGTTCTTCACTGACTATAACCCATATGACTCTGCTCGCATAAGGAAGAGGCGTTTCTGGACTGCTAGTCAAGCCAACTTCTATTCCTCAGTGCTATTTGACAAGGACAAAATCTTCGATCATGAACATATTCCTCACGTGGATATGGAATCTCTGCCATGCTTCGAGCCAGTCCTCAGTGTTCTTCACGATGCAGGATTGCTCAATTTCTGCAATGACATCTGTGATTGGAATGAAGAACTCATTCTTCAGTTCTACGCCACACTTCATATCACTGGAGGCGCTAAAGATGTTAATTCGTGGGTGTTGGATTGGATGACCGAAAACACTCACTACAAGGCACCGGCAACTGAATTGCTTCGTGTCCTTCCTCTGGATCCTCCCCATGACAGTGCACGCTGCATCTACAATGACCCTGAACTAACAAATCATTATATGCAAGTGCTCATGAAGCCTTTGAAGCCTGGGCAGGCCCCACGAACCAAATTTCTCGTCAAGGAATTGCTCTATGTGCCTCAGACTGTCTATCGCATCCTGACGAAGACAATGAGTCCTATCAAAGGCAACGACTCAAATGATGAAGATGTCGTTGGCATCATGAAGAATATGCTTTTCAACATCATTCATGGCGTTCCCGTCAACTTCGATGATTTCTTCATGAGGACTTTGGATAATGTTGCTATGTCAACTTTTGAGCTGAAGCCCTATGCGCCTTGGATTATGAGATTCATAAGGGCAAGATCTTCACTGAATTACAAAGCTGACACTCTAAACCATGGTAGCTACTTGCCTCCCATTGAAGTCCTCAAGCGACCAGTTTCATCATATGATGATAAAGGCAAGGCAGCTGCTGTGATCGATGAAGGCATTCGTCCATTGGATGGTCAATTTCGCCTGGCTACCTCTTACTCTACCAATGACGATTCTGCCACACATGACACTGCCGCAAATACCTCAGTGAAGCAAAATCCTCAAGCCACAAAGACCTGTGGTGATGATGACCATGAGTTACTCCTCGGTCTTCATCGGAAGGTTGATCACAATCACAAATGGGTGAAGCGTCGGTTGCTGCAATTCTTCACAACATGACCTCAACCCATAATGCAAAGTGAAGAAAATCATTATCACCTTCATGAAACCCTCAACCGCACTGGCTGTCCTCACACATGTCTATAGCACGGAAGAACTCAAGACTATGGGTCTCCGTGAAGCATTTGACTGGTCTGCACCTCCTCCAAGAAATTCAAGAGGGTCAAAGTTCCCGATCCGTGGCTAGCTCTTATTCTTCATCGCGACATAATCGATGAATATGAAGATTTGGACGACATCTGCAGCAGGCCCCGCCACAACAAACAACCCCGATAACGCCGGCGCCTCCATCAACTTGAAATTCTTGAGTATGTTAGTCCTCGGTTTCAATCCTTTTGGTCATTTGATGACAAAGGGGAGAAATCTGAGTTAGTCTTCAAGCGGGTTTATATTATGGGCGTTTTTGTTAAGTTACAACTCTCGTTCTTCCGAAACTTTTTTATTGGATCGAGTTGTAATCTTAAAACCGATGGTGCTCTGATACTTTTGGATGGTGCTCCGATACTTTTGATACTTTCGGCATGCTTATTCCTCGTTAATATTATTGCACGCATGCTGAATTTCATCAGGCACCTTATTTCGTCATGCATTTCAAATTCTTCATATTATATATCAAATGCGTGTATGAATTACAAGATATAGGGGGAGATCTCCATGATTCATCTCTTCAAGTGTGCATTGCTTCAAAAGCAAATTCCTCACTATTCACAACTTCAGGGGGAGTTCTTCTATATCTTGCAATCAAATTCCTCAATATCAGTATTTACACTTCATATGTTAATCCCCGTTGAAAACTTAACCTATGTTGTCATCAATCACCAAAAAGGGGGAGATTGTAAGTGCATCTAGTGCCCCTTAGTGATTTTGGTGTATTGAAGACTTATAGGTTAAGGGACTGATGCGTTTGTGAGTGTACACAGGTCTATAAGTCTGCGAGGAGTATGATATTTACAGAGAAAGTCGACCCCTGAAAAGAAGTCCTTCGACTGAAGACTTTGATATTCTAAACACTTTCTGAAGACTTTGAAAGTGAAGAAAATGGTGTGACCTTGAAGACTTGATATTCACTTGAGGAACATGAAGCGTGAAGACTTTTGCTTTCGTAGTTTCATTTTCTCTTTCTTGAGTCATAGGAAACGCCGTACTGTTAAAGGGGGTCGAGGAAATACTAAGGAAAAATTTCCATGTGATGCTCAACTCAAAATCCTACACCTACCAATCCCTTCGAGTGAAGCCATTGGAAATCTCATACAGATTCAGTCATTTTCTTGATGTGATGAGACGCAGTTCTTACAGTCATTGAGGACTTTGTCTAATCGAGGAGTTAGGAATTCGCCAGTCGAATTGCCTACACAAGGAGGAACATGATAGCCCCGAGGAATTTGAGAGTCAAATTTCCATTTATTCTTGTCTTCTTGCTACCGCTGTCCCAAAATATCTTATCCACATAACGGTCATATCATTGAAGGGCATTTATGTCTTATCATGTCGGGCTGCTCCTAGGCTATAAATAGCCGCCCCCTACAACCACTAGTTGGTTGGCTGCTCCGAGAGAACTTGACACTTGTCATTTGAGAGCAACGCATCCTCCGAGGACTTTGAGCGAAAATCATCGAGTGAGGAAAATCCCAAAGACCAAACCCCACAAACCCAAAGTGATTGAGCATCATCAAGAAATTGATCCTGCGTGGATCCGACGCTTGTTACCTTTGAAGATCGTGCTTCTTCCAGACGGTTAGGCGTCAAGGTCTAGAGCATCCAAGAGGAATTGTGGATCGCCGAGTGACCAAGTCTGTGAAGGTTTGGAAGTCACCAAGACTTACCACGAGTGATTGGACGAGGCTGCGTGGTCTTAGTTCAAGGAGAATACGGTGAGGACTAGGTGTCCCGAGTTGCGGCTCGAGATCGGGTGTCCGGGACTGCGTGTCCTCGAGTTTAAATACTCACCGCTCCAACCAGACGCATAACCGAGACAGGCAGCAGTTGGAACGGTTTAACAAATCATTGTCTTCACCAACTAATCGGTTCTATCTCCTCAACCCTTTCATTTCCTCATTCTTGTGTTGAATGTTTGTTCATATCTGTGCTTGAAGACTTTGATCAAGACTTTCTCAATTTCCTCGCCAATTTCTTGATCTGCTTTGTCTTCATCTTGTGTTATCCTGTGATTACGTTTTTTGTACTCTGTGCTTGTCTTCATTTCATCATGATGACCATGCTTGTATTCTGTTATGCTTACTTCTGAGTACTTATTCCACTGCAAGTAGTTCTTCGCTAAGGAATTTCCTCACCAGCAAATTCCTCAGTGAAGAATTCGTAAAAATCGCCTATTCACCCCCCCTCTAGTCGATATAACACACTTTCACACATCATCCATCATGATGTGTATGTGCGTGTGTGAGTTAGCACAAGATAAGCATCGCTCAAAGAAATTTGATGCATGGTATAAGAACATGTCATCCATCATGAAAGAATAGTTATTGTGTTTGACACGATGGGGACACAAATTGAGAATGCAATTATATGGCACAACAATAGCATGTTTATTCATGGGAAACATATGGTGCACATAATTATTGGGATCATGCAATTGATGGGATGGATCAAAATCTCCTAACATGTATGAGGAAACTATGGGGGCCTCCTCATGAGCAATAGCGGAAATATCATATGGAGAAAATGGACAACATCCAAAACAATGCATATCCGAAGCTAGGTGTCCATGGCATGGCATATTAGATAAATGATGCAAAGGGAGCATATCAATATCATCACAAGAAAAACAAATGCCAATAACCATGGGCTTGTCATCTATGCCATATGTGCAAATTGAGTTTATTTTAATGGCATATGCATAGTCACTATGAAGAGATTGCAAATAAGACATATGGTATATCTCATGCATAGCATATGACAAGTCAAGCGGATTATCAAACATGATGTGACCTAAAGAATTGTCACAAGAAATCCTATGTAACATGGCATCACAACTAATAGACTCCACATGAGAATCATCATATTCATCATAAATGGTCAAATCATCACATGGGGAAATCATACTAGCATGAAGCATGGTACTAGGTGGATCAACATCATGCAAGCAATCAATCTCAAGAATTTCCACTAGTGGGACTAGAGCATCACCGTCACCTTTGTTACCTTTGTCATTCCAGTCAAGTGGTGTAGGTGAGGTGGGAAAGACCAAATGGTGGTCATCTTCATCTTGATGGAACCATGTGGGGGGTGCATCATATTCCACCATGGCCATCGTCTTGTCCAAAGGGAGGACGAAGTCGTCGAGGATCGGCGTGTCATCATAAATGGGACCTAGCACCAAATGAGAAGACACAATAGAGGTAGAGTTCAAGTTGTTAGAAATGCAAATGGCCTCACGAAACCTATCAACTAGCTCACTCTCTCTATGTGGTGGTTCACTCACTCCCTCAAAGTACGTGCACTCAAAGTCACATATGGTGGAGTCACTCATCTCACTCAAGTGGTGGGGGTTGTGGCTCTCCTCACATGGGATTTGTGGCAACACATCATATATGGGGCTAGTGGTGAAGTCACTCTCACTCTCAATATGGTGGCACAAGTCACTAAAGTCATCATACGTCACCGTGGTCGAAGGGAAAATCCCATGCTCAACCATCTCGTCGTGGTCGCCGTGGATGAAGACCGAAGATGGCACATCATCACTCTCCTGCATGACCGAAGGGAAAATCCCATGCTCGATCATCTCGTCACCGTCGCCGTGGGTGAAGGCCGAAGATGGTACATCATCACTCTCGCCTCCTAAGATGGAAGAATCATCCTTGCTCGCCACCTTGTCGCTCGCCTCCAAAGCTTGGTCCTTGGAGGTCTCCGTAGTTGTACTCGTCGCCGCACCGTCTTGAAAAAGAGTCAAAGTAGACTCGGCACCATCAATGCCACAAAGAGGGATGGCGGTGAAGTCAAACTTGGGAGCATCGTCTTGGAGCTCATCGGGCTTGGACATCGTAGTGGTACTAGCCTCATGCTTGTCGTAGAGCTTGGTCGCGGCGAAGTGTGCTTGGGGTGGAGAAGCCTTGGCCTTCATGAGTTCTTGTTCCGCCTTGAGAGCACCAATGTAGTAGTCGTCAATGGACTTGTAGTTCTTGAGGAAGATGGTCTTGGAGATGTCGTTGTGCAATCCCATCATGAAGTGGAACTTCATCGAAATTGGGTCGTCCACGCCGGCTCGTCGCAAGGCAATCGTCATCTCCTTGAAGTACCTGTCCATGGACTTGGATCCTTGGGTGGTGTTCTCCAATTGGCGTCGAAGTTGTTCCATGTAGGTTGGAGGCACAAACTCTCGCCGCAAAGCTCTCTTCGTCTTGGGACAACTCATCTCGTAGCTCTCCGAAGGTGTGTGAAGCCACCAAGACGAGGCGTAGTCGTGGAAGTTTCTTGTGGCGCACATCACTTGATCTTCGGGACAAACTTGATGTAGCTTGAGGTAGTCGTCCATCAAACGCTCCCACTCGAGGTACTCCTCGGGTTCTTGAGTCCCATAGAAAGGAATCGCGTGGTCGATGTCGAGGTCGTAGTAGCTCGTGGAAGTCGCGGACTTGAGCTTGGGGAGCTTCTCTTGAGCATAGCCTTGAGGTTCTTGTTGGCGAAGATGCCGTATGTCCGTAGGCGAAGATGCCTTCAAGTCGCTTGGCAAAGATGCCAAAGGAGATGGTGAAGTCATTGAGCGGTTGTTGGTGTTGAGCTCTTGACCTTCACGTTCTTGTTGGTGATGGTGTCGATGCCGGTGTGATCTTGCCGGAGATGGTAGCTCGGAAGCATGCGCTCTTGAGCGTCTTCTTGAAGATGAGGAAGATCACTTGTAGGACTTGATGAGGGCTTTGATCTCCTCCATTTGAGCTTGCATCTTGGCGTCGGAGTTGTTTTTCGTGGCATCGAACTCGTCGTTGTTGTAGACCGAAGGTGAAATGCCTTGCCTATCCATCACAAGACTCGAGTAGAGGTGAGTAGGAAATGAGATAAACAATACCAAGTTACCTTTTCCCAAAGTTGAGGATGTATCCTGTTTCACTCAACGTGAGATGAAAGAATAGTGGAATTGGTACCGGACTTGTTCACTCACACCTATCAAGTAAAGCTTATGGTGTAGCTCGGTGAGGATAGTGGCACAAAAATTTGATGCAAAATGTTAGCAAGAGTCAATATGTTGAAAGAGATTCACAAATTTGCAAGTGAAACAAGTAGACCAATAGCAATATGTGGCACACGAAAACATACACACGGATAGATAAATGGGGTCGTGCAACCAAGGAATGAGCACAAAATGTGGAATCCACGGAAAACGCTCGTGTTGCACAACTCAAGAGAGACGCTAGCACGATTGCTCAATAGGCGGATACGACACTTGTGCACAACCTATAAGATGCAAAATGGATAAACTTTCTATCCCAAGTATGCTATATATGTATGGTTCCCGGTGTTTCTCACACAATGATCCAAATAATCAAATATGATACCATATGATATATTTTGATGCTATGGCTATTGCTTACAATCTCTTTACTCTCTTTCTTTGCTTAAAAGCTTTATTCTCTCTTTTTTTGATATGGCCACAATGCGAAATGCACAAACCAAGATAGCAATTGTGTATATGCGGGAACAAACTTGAGACACAATGGATGATATGATACCAAGATGATATGGTATGTATGCAATGGATGGTGCAGATCACTAATGTGCACAAGTAACGTGGCCCGGCAATACTCAAATAGCTAGTCTCGATAGGCAAGTGACGCAAAATGGGCAAGGGGTTAACAATGCAATTGCAAGGGGAATATATAATGGTGTCGTCGAGGTTACCGTCCTTTGGATGATGAGTGGCGGTGTTCTTTATGTAGATACCAAGATGATGGAGACTCGTCCCTAAGTAGCCGAAACACCTTAGGAAACGGAAAAACCGCGAACTCAAAATCTCAAATGACAAATGTCAAATGGTGGTAGCGGAATGCGGTGCCGGCTTGCACATGGCAATGCGGAAGTGGGATGATGGGTTATGCGAGTCAATGTTGAAGTTGTCGTCCCTAAGTAGCCGAAACACCTTAGGAGACACAAGCCACAACTCAAACAAGCTCAAACAAAATTGGGTTAAGTTGGGGTGGAAGTGTATGGTGGGTAAGCCTATGCGGAAGTGGTGGTGGTGGTTGATGAAGAAGCAACCATCCCTAAGTAGCCGTAACACCTTAGGAGACTCGAATCACTACTCAAGCAACCACTAATGCTATGTGAACAAAATGGGTTAGGTTGCGGAAGTCGGTGGTGGCTATGCGGTTGATGTGGTGGATAGCCTACGCAAAGATGCCAAAATTCACAAAAGTTGATGGAGTCAAATGATGTTGATGGTATTTTTGTGGGATGGGGGATGTCAATAGCTTCAAAACGAGCTAAAGAACGTCAAAATCGGAGTTCGGATGAATTAGTTATGACCGAAACGGTGAAACTCGAACGCTGAAACTGGGAGGGGCGGAAGTACCGCTCGGGAGGCGGCGGTACCGCTTATCAGCGGTAGTACTGCTTGGGATGGGCGGTAGTACCGCTCATGAAGGGTTTTTTCGACTGTTTCAGGCTGAAACTGCGCTGGGCGGAAGTACCGCTCATAGGATGGGCAGTAGTACCGCTTATTAGCGGTAGTACCGCTTGGGATGGGCGGTAGTACCGCTCGTGCGGATTCTTCGCAGATCGAATCGGGGCGCGATTTTGGGGCGAAAAGGATGATTTCGGGGGCAAAATTGGATGGATTTCATGGATGGAAGATGGGGAAACTTGGGGAAATGCTAGATCCACTTGAAACCAAGCAAATCCACGGATCAAAATCAACAAAACATCATCAAACCAACAAATCACAAAAAAATTGGGGCTATTTTTGATGGGGATTTTCGGATTTAGGACGAAATCAAGCAAAAGAAGGCTAGAAAACGATTGGAGGGACTCCAAATACGTGATAAACCTGGCTCATGATACCATATGATATGGGGCAAACCCGGTGTAGGCCGATCTTTCACGTTTGGAGTGGGATCCCTTGAAGAACACGATGAACGCGGGGAAGAACGGAGAGAAATCACAAGGGGAAACACTCAAGAACAAGTCCGATCACACATCCACTAGACAATCAAACACACAAGATCCACAAGGTACATGAACAAGAAAGGGAAAGATACAAGGTATGGTTCATCTCCAAGAGGAGGTCTTGATGATATCCTAGATGGATCTTCCCACGAGGGGGTCTTGATGATATCCCGTAGGATCTTCTCCTAGATGGAGGTCTTGGCCTCCAATGGAGTAGTGGTCTCTCTCTCTCAAGAGTAGAGATAGGTAGGAGCAAAGCTCACATACAAATAAGCTATCACTTTGCTAACCCTAGTACGGAGCTAAGGGACAAGTATATATAGTCCAAGGGGTAAGTTGGGGGATACACGGGGTGAAACCCCTCTCACTGCGCACAGGCAGGGCGGTTGTACCGGTTATGTGAGTGGTTGTACCGCTAGGAGCTCAGGTAGCGGTTTCTGGGGGTGCTCGCGAAGGTAGGGAGCGGTTGTACCGGTGGTAGGGCCGGTTGTACCGGTCTAGTCGCAGCTGGGGGGAAGAACCGGGGCTGTACCGGTCTTGCACCGCTCGAATACAGAAGATGGGCCGGTAGTTGGGCGGTAGTCGAGCGGTTGTACCGCTGGTGTGACTTCAGCGGTAGTACCGCCTGGTGTTGGCGGTAGTACCGCTCGTTCCCGACCGGGCGGGTCTTCTTCTTCCTTCTCTTCCATGTCTCACTCGCGGATGGATTAGTTGTACACTTGTGCTCGCACTCCTCCTCGTCAATGATGTTCCGACAATACCTATGTATGCACACGAGAGGAGTGTCAAGTAGTATACCGTCCTTGAAGGGGTCAAGTGAACACGTGTAAAGGAGGAGATTCACCTTTATGTATGAGAAGTAGAGGTCGCACGTGTCACTTGCCAAACGAACTCTTGACATGGTGATGTCCATAGGATGCTCCGTATGAAAGCCTGCCGGGGTCCAGCTGGAAGGCTGCCGGAGGGGACGAAGGCACAACCTCCACCTCTGCTCCCCACTCCCCGACAAATCACCTTGCCGGAGAGGAGGTGCAGATGCAGATGATGGTGCTGCCGCCTAACAGTGATGGTGTGGCTATTGACAGCCGGAGTCGGAGTTGTTACCCTCTTGATCGGCGCCGCCGTCATCGCTGTCATTATCCTCCTTGTCGCTATCGCTCGAGGAGGAGCTTTCGTCGTTGGTCGAGCTCTCCACACAGCACCCTAAGCGAGCACCTGAGCTCCCAAAAACCTTGACGGAAAGGAAACCATCCTCCATTAACTTAAAATGGAGGGTGTGGCCCTCCGACAAGCTATGGGAGCGAGCAGAAGTCTTCCAGCCCCGGCGGAAGTACATGACGTGAGAAGCGAGCAAGTCTACATCCACGCGAATGCTGCCATTCCTGCACCCCTCATATGCAACCTCAACGCCCGCGGCTGCTCAAGCTTCATTGCCCTTGTGAATGGAGTTGTAACAGGGAGGCGATTGTGTGGGGGTTTGTACAACCTAATGACAAACTCCAGGGGCTGGTCTCCGACGTGGCCTTCCATCGGAGGAGGAGTCTCCGGTGGGGGCGCGGTTGGAATACCGCTCCATCCTCCTCCTCCTCGGCCACCATGACGACCACAACCTCATCCTCTCCCTCCCCCTCTTGCAGTGGGTTCCGTTTTCGCACTCTCGAGAGGGAGAGGGAGACACTGTCGAGTAGAAGCCCTCGTCGCCACCAGTGAAGCACCACTACATCCTCGCCCTCTCGTCATGACGAGCAGAGGAAGTTGTAGAAAAGGAGGAACGAAGGTGTGTGAGTAAAACACATTGCTCCTACCTCCCTTTTTATAACAGGACGAGGCAGGGTGCTGGCCTTTCACTCAGAAGACCACCGCCCTCCTCCTCCAATACGACTTCCCTGCGCCTTCGACGGCTCAAGAAATCAAGGCCGCCACTTTGCACCAATCAATGACGTCTGGCTTTCTGCCATGGCGTCCATCTCCATGCCCTCCGCATCCACCACCAACCCTGTGCAATGCATGCGGGACACGTGGTGGATGCGCCAGCAACGAGAGGTAAGTGGGGTGGCAGTTTCTGCCCCGTGATCATGGGATGTAGGCGAGCCATGGGCTATGTTTCAGTTTCTCCCTTAACGTCTCACACGACGTGTGTAAAAACCAGAAACTGGCACGAATTCAAGATAAGGAAGAAACAAGGAAGGTCTCAAAGGGCGGAGCCTCTCTTACGCTCCTGCCTGTGCACTGGTTAGGGCATGCCTCGATGATGCCCAACGACGCATTCGTGACAGGCCCGGGGGCTCCTATTAGCGCAACAAACCCTGGGTCCGTTGCCGAGACTGTGCATAGGCGCAAAGGCAAAGATTACAACACCAAGACCAAACTAAGCAAGGAGGAGCAGTTCATCAAAGGGTCCAAGTGCAGATAAGGAAGATCAAGATAGGGAAAATTTTGTTTTTGCCACTCTAGATTTTGCTAATTTTCCTTCTGCCACTCTAGATTTTTACATTTCACTTTTGCCACTCCCAGTTTTTGACAATTATCACAATTGCCATCTTTTGGCAAAAGCAAAATAATTTTATTTCATTTTTGCCACTCTTAGCTTTTGAGAATTATTGCAATTGCCACTCTTTTGCTTTTGCCACGGGAATGTCAATTGTGATAATTGTCAAAAACTAAGAGTGGCAAAAGTGAAATGTCAAAACCTAGAGTGGCATAAGGAAAATTGGCAAAATCTAGAGTGGCAAAGAAGTGAGATACCGCAAAGGGAAGAACCTCCCTTGTCGGGCAGGCGAGCCCTGTGAGGTTGGGTTTGCCCCGGAAGCATACTTCCAGATCATCCTGGCAGGCCCTGCCGGGGCTTGCGGAGTCCAACCACTCCACCGCTCCACCTCAGTGCAGTGTCAAGCCCCAAGATGATGAAGTGGCTGCTTTTTGCCACATGGCAGTCACTTCCTACAGCAAACAGCTCAATATGACACCCATCCTGAGACATGCCAAGCAAGCAGGCGCGAAACTGGCAAAATAGCCCAGCAAGGGCTACTAGGCACGCTGTGATGTGACACTAAGCGACGCATTTAATGCGCCCCTATCAGCCTGCAGAGTTAGGTTTGATAGTACTGTTTGCTATCTAATCAGCATGTAAAGACTGATTTTCCACTTTGGTGACGCCTTATCCTATAAAAGGAGGCCCATGGCAACCATAGAAAGAGTTCACGAGGTTGGCAAGCACGGCACCTCACATATCCATACGCACGTAGCCACTTCGCCTCGAGGCAACCCTACCGGGCTAGTGTTCTGTGCCCACCACCACCTTTTCCACCATCAATCCACCACAGCAGGAGTAGGGTTTTACGCCTCGCGGCAGCCCGGACCTGGGTAAAAACCACCTGTGTGATCTCTGTTGCACCGCGCTACGCTTCTCTGCTCTTTGTGCAACATGTCCATCCCCCTGCCGAACCAAAAGGGGCTCATAGCCCCATAGGTGGTCGTGGGTCCCCCATGACATGATATTTCTCAAAGATGTATGCGTCAAACATTTGTCATATGGAATCGAAAAAGTAGGATCATGCGCAAACAAGTCTTTTATGTGCTCAAAGCCAATGACATTCAATTCAGGTTTAGTAACAAGCATGCATTTGCGGGGTAAATCGTCCGCCACAACATTTTCCTTACCTTTGATGTACTTGATGACATAAGGAAATGACTCAATGAATTCACTGCACTTGGCATGTCGCTTATTCAATTTAGTTTGACCCTTAAGATATTTAAGCGTTTCATGACCCGTATGGATGACAAATTCATGAGGGCGAAGATAATGTTCCCACTCACGCAAGACTCGCACTAAGTCATATAGCTCTTTGTCATAGATGGGATAATTTAGTTGCGCTCCGGAAAGTTTCTCACTAAAGTAAGATATGGGGCGCTTCTCTTGCATTAGCACACCACCTATACCATTGCCACTAGCATCACAATGAACTTCAAAAGTTTTATTGAAATTTGGCAAAGCAAGCAAAGGAGCATCGTGCGGAGCATCCTATGGTCATCCCCATGGATCTACCTTCGTATTCCACGACATCACATGGACCAATGACTAGAGCTCGAGCAAAGGCTATTGAAACTAAGGTGAACTTGCTCCTCTCCGAACTACCACTTTCCACATGTGATACATGGCTACAACCTCAAGCGGAAACCCTATGTGTGATCAGGTACTTAGAGGGAAGCCATGGAGCAACTACACCCAGCAACCAAGATGGCGAGGACACCTATAGCACGGACCAAGAGAAGAAGTTGCCTGAAGTTTACAGCCACCGGACGACCGTCCCCCATCGGACGTCCGACCCCTGGAGGCCTCACCAGCCAGAAGGCCCAGCTAGCGAAAGCTACAGCGACCGAATGACCGACACCCTCCAGCGACCGGCCGACCGCCCCACACCGGAAATCTAACAAGTCTATAGGGAGCGGAATCTACCATAGTCCGATTCCTCCGAACGACCAATCATGGCTGACCAGAGAAAAAAAAGCCAGACGTCCGACAAGTACCGGACCCTCGCGAGCCATCGGACGTCCGGTACCTGTCGGATGACCGACGCCTGTCTGCGTGCAAGGACTAGGGCCGAGGCCCATGTACCACTTCGACCCCCTGGACTATATATACTCCTCCTCATCCACTTTTGTAGGGTTAGCACTGGTTTATCTCACTATAGAGATAGAGCTTTGCTCATCCAATTGGTTCTACTCCTAGGAGAGACCATGACCTCTACGGAGAAGATTCCCCAAGTGGATTCAAGACCCCTCACGGGAAGACCCCTATTGTAGGGTGGAACCCTAAGTGGAGATCTTTCACGAATTGTAGGGGAAATCCCCAAGAACAAGAAGAACACAAGGGGGAAATCACAAGAGGAACACTCAAGAACAAGTCCAACCACACATCCACTAGACTCAAATCCACACAAGATCCACAAGGTACATGAACAATCAAAGGGAAACAAGATACATGGGAAAGTTCATCCCAAATCCTACGAAGGAGTTGAGGTCTTGATGAATCCCTAAGGATCTTCTCCAATGGAGGTCTTGAACTCCAATGGAGTCTTCTCTCTCAAGAGGAATCCCACAAGGGGAGATACATGAGATAAGTTCTAATGTCTAGATATATTGTTAGCTAAGTATAAATGGAGGAGATGGAGGAGTATATATAGTCCTAGGGGATGAAGGGGTAAGCAGGGGCGTAATAGGAATCACATGGAAAAGCCCACAGCTGCACATAGGCAGCCCGATGAGCACGGGGTAAGTGGAGCCCGTGCGCATGGGGTATCCAGAGAGCTGGCGACTTAGCCCGTGCGCACGGGGTCCCATGTGCATGTGGTCCAAGGGCCTGTGCGCACGGGGAATCCAGAGGCTCGCAGCATATTGCCTTCTTGTGGACACCCGTCGGTGCAGGTGGAATCTTGCCTTCTCCTTGACGGTTCCTTCTCCGTTCCCAGGCATCTCTTATGGATGGTGTAGGCGCTCGCTTGTGGATGACCTCCACCATGGCACGTTCATCATCAGGCTCAAACCTATATGGGCACATGGTAGGATGGTCAAGTAGTATACCATCCTCGAGGGAACTAGCAAGACATGCATTAAGGATGGAGTTCACCTTAGTATGCTTGAAGTAGGAGTTGGGCGTGCCTCTTAGCAATGGGACTCTTGACATGGTGATGTATGTGGGATGCTCCGCATCATCCCCTCCCCCTTGGGAAAGATCTGACCTCGGATAGAAAACCAAATCACCATGGGAAAGAGATAGCATCGCCGTGTGGAAGTGGATGATCACTAAGCATTCATCATCTTGTAGTTCCAAATGAGAACTCTCCAATGTCGCACCGTCTTGTAATTCCTTCAAAAGAAGCAAAGATAACAAACACTTGGAAAAATAAATGTGGTTAACATTAGAGCAAAACCAAGCATTCAATAGGTGATTCACCCAACAAGTGTCGTCATCATGCATGGCATAAGGTGTGACAAAGAAGTGTGGCATGGTAAGTGAGCATATAAGATGAGCACAATCAAGTACATCATGGAAACAAGCATGCAAATGGGAGGTCGAGATGAAAATATGTGTGATAAGTGAATAAGCATCTAACTCAAGGCCATAGCAAGCATGCATAAAGCGCTCAACAAATGGTTGATGGTATTTATAGGAATCATTTACAACACCAAATATAATGATATGTCTAGACACAAGGGGCAAGTGCAAGACAATCCAAGCATAATGTGCATAGGGTGTAGTGAAGATATCGTGGTACTGAACACAATGGAAAGAGCAATTGTTCAACATGTGTGAGGCAATCAAGTCAATCATGTGACAAACAAAGGTGCATGGCATACATGAAGAAATTACATTGTTGCAACCACACATATGATAGGAGCAAATAATGAACAAGTTGGATGCAACACACCAGGCATATATGTCATGAGGCATAGCAATATGGAAATCATGAATGAAAGCACTATCTCTAACATGTGTGCAATCAAGTGGTACAAGATGATCAATAAGTCTCATGGTGGAAGCAACACAAGTAGTATGATCCACAATATCCTTGCTCATGGTTAGTTTCTCGAAAGAGAATGATATCACCTTGAAAGCATGCCCTTGTGCATCCTTCACAATGCTGAAATAGTAGGAAATGTGGTGTAGAAGTGAGTCGTGGTTGAATATTTGAGGCTCGCTCTCAAGAGCTCGAATGCTCAACTCACGTGAAGTGGAAGTCGACACGAAGTCCAAGTATCCTACACATGCTGACATGCACGCAACAAAACAAAGAACGTATGTGCATGGTAGATAAACACATCATCCATCATGATGGTTCTCTTCTCTTGCACATAAACATTAGTAGCACAAGTGCATCAATAATATGATGCAACAATGTAGGGTTGGATTAACGAGCTGCTCGGCTCGTTAAGGTCCTGCTCGTTAAGCTCGTGCTCATTAAGGCTCAGCTCGTTAAGACTAACGAGCAGAAAACCCTGCTCAGCTCAGTTTGTTTAAAGCTTGTTAAGCTCGTGAGCGCTCGCGAGCACTCGTTAACAGATTTTGGTGTGTTATGGTCTACACGATAAGTGCTTACATGTGATTTGGCGTGTTATCACTACAAAAAAAAGACACATCCGTGACATTTTGGGCCGAACGAAAAATTTTCTGTCATACTTATGACACTTCTATGACGATAATTGTGACCAAACCCGATATCATCATAGATGTGGTGGGCTCCTACTTCTATGACAAAAAAACCATGACAGAAAATGGGCTTTTCATCCTGGGCGGACCGGAGATGCAACTGCATGACATTCTTTGGGCCGTCCATGACAGAAAAACTGTGGTAGAAGCGAGGGCGAGGAAAATTTCAGGGAGTTCCCGGTTACAGTGGCTGGTCGGGGGCCGAGCGATGCGCGTTTATCTCATACATGTACGCGCGTGTGTGCGAGGCGTTGGGATCTAACTGAACCCGAGCGAGGCGTTGGGCTCTAACTAAACCCGAGCGATTGGACTAGCTATGTTACTGAACCTGAGTGATTCCTTCGCTACTGTTGCTAACTAAAGTTGATCGAACCCTGCTGCCTCCTTCCCTTGATGAACAGTGAGCGCTGTTGGGGGGGTTTGGATGAACAGTTCCCGGTGGGGGTGGATGAACAGGACCCCGTGGTGTTGCCTCTGGATGAACTGGACCCCGATCCAAATGGTTGGGGCTGGATGAACACGACCCCGTGGAGGACTGGATGAATAGGACGACCCCATGGATGGCTGGTTGAACAGTAGCCGGTGGAGGGTTGGATGAACAGTAGCCCAAGGAGGGGTGGTTGAACAGTAGCCCGTGGAGAGGGCTGGTTGAACAGTAGCCGGTGCAGTAGCACGCGGTGGAGGCTAGATGAACAGGAGCCCGTGGATGAAAAGTCGCAGGTGGAGGCTGGAGGAGGTCGACGGTGGATGAACAGTAGCCCGTGGAGGCTGGAGGAGGTCAACGGTGGAGATGAACAGTATCCCGTGGAGTCCCATTTTGTGGTACGCCACACCCTCCCGATGAACAGAACCCCCATTTCGACCATAGCGCTCCAACACAAGTCTGTTTCCTTCGTTTTGCAGTACGCACACCCCTCCCGATCAACAGGACCCTGTTTCGACCGTAGGAGGTCCAACAGAAGTCCGTTTCCTCGTTTTGTGGTATGCCAGACCCTCCAATGAACAGGATCCCGTTTCAAGCGTGGCCCGTAAAACAAAAGGCCGTTTACTCTGTTCTGCGGTACGCCAGGCCTCGTTTCCATCGGTTGTTCCGTCCAAGCCGGTTGGCTCCCATGCGTTCCGTTGCCTCCCGATGAACACGAGGCATTTCGTTGCCTCCCCATGAACACGACGACAACACAGTTTCTCCGTTAAAACTAGCCATGTACACGAGCCCTGGCCATACGTATGCGCGAGTAGGCGTTCGAGACCCCGCCCATATGTACGTACGTGGCCGTATTTACTTTCTTGCACCCTGGCCGCTGTACGTACGTGTAGATGCTACATGCGCGCCTCTACTACGACACGTGCGCGCCTCTACATCGACTACGTACACGTTTGCGACCAGAATGACAATGCTATATACGTTTTGACCAGGTGGATCCTGACTGTCAGGCACTTCCTTGCGTGCGAAGATGTAGCTGGTGGGTCCCAGCAGTCAGGGGAGCGATTTGTTTTTTTGCCCGGACACACTTCCTTGCATGCGAAGATGTAGCTGGCGGGTCCCAACAGTCAGGGGGAAACATTTTTTTCACGAAATATGGTGGCCCGTCTGGTGGGTGCCTGCTGTTAGGTGGAGGAATAATTATTTTGCGCGTAATAAGGAGGCACTTCCTTGCGGCTGCCGTGGACGCAGCTGTCAGCCTCTCCACGTACAGTACTCTTCCGATGGAAGTCAGTAGTTGACCATGCCACGCTGAGAGCACCACGGCGGTGGACAACGGTGAGTCCTAGGTAGGGGACAACACGGAGCTGGGGAAGATGCGGCAGTGGATGCCCATGTGGAGAGGAGTATGAGGGTTCACTGGTTCGCCTGCGGTGTGAGGCAGCCGTCGCCCTTGAAATAACAGGGGTGGGTGAGTGGAGGGATGGCCGGCGATGGTGGGAGCAAGACGGGCGGTGAGGCCTCCACGGCAAAGACAGCCGCCACGGAGGCGAGGGAGCAAAGCGGCACGATCGGGCGCTACTTTGGGCGGCTGGAGCAAGAAGACCAGAGGTTGAAGAAGCACTATGGCCATTGGATGGACATCGTACGGTCACTGGAGCTAGAATCGTTCATATTGACTAAGTTGACAAAGCCCTCTGCCCCCGTCAACTTAGTAGGCCCACAAGTCAGCCTCCCACTATACTGGGTCCCAGCTAGCAGGGGGGTATTCATCTTTTTGTGCGTAATAAGGAGGCACTTCCTCGCGTGCGAAGATATAGCTGGTGGGTCTGAGCTGTCAGCGGCGGTAATGTTTTTTTCGTGAAATACAGAGGCCCTTTCAGTGAGTCCTAGATGTCAGGTGGAGGAATCATTACTTTGCGCGTAATAAGGAGGCATTTCCTTGCGTGCGGCCATGGACCCAGCTGTCAGCCTCTCCACGTACAATCCACTTCAGATGCATGTCGGTCATTGACCATGTTGACCATGCCACGTCGAGAGCACCAGGGCGATGGACGATGGCGAGGCCTATGAAGGGAACAACACGGTGCCAGGGAAGACTCAGCAGTTGTTTCCCACGCGGAGGGGAGTACGACTGTACAAGGTTTTACTGGTTCGTCTGCCCTCGCCGGAGAATAACAGCAGGTGTGGGTGAGTAGAGGGATGGCTAGGCCAGCGATGGGAGTACGGTGGGGTGGTGAGGCCTGCGCGGCAGCACAGTGGGCTGCGGGAGGAGGGAGCAGGCAGTCCCGCCGGCGCTTGTTTGAGCGGCTCGAGAAGGAAGAGCAGAGATTGAAGAAGCACGACGGCCATTGGATGGACATCCAACAGTCACTGCTTGTGCATCAACCTTTTTTTATGAAAGCCTCAAATCTGTAGAAAACAGCATACAACCCATCTACCATTATTTCTAAAAATTTACAACCCATTTGCTAATTCTTAAGGTTTTTTTGGAGCCCATATCTTTTTGTTAGCATTACAGCCCATTGTGGCCACGGTTAAAAAATTATACGAAATTTTGCATATTTCGGTGCTGTCCGAACTGTTTTTATCCCGAAATTTAGAGTCACATTCAAACTGATTTTACAAATAAATGTATATCAATATACAATCCAACAAATTGTCCATGTATAAAAATCAATGCAATTTAAAATCTCAAAATGAAAAAACGAAATTTGAAACTAATTGCCGGGTTGATGTGTTTTAAAAATGTACATCCCATTTCTCATTACTGATAGGCCATTTTCTCGGCCAGCCGAAGGAAGCTCTCCTTGTCTTGAAAGATTTGCAGCCCAACAGGCCTGACAAAGCGACTTACTTGACAAATCACAAAAAAACTGGGCTAGCCATTTTCAGAAAGAAAAAAAACTACCGGGCTGGTCTGTGGTAACATAAAAGAAAAGGCTGTCTAGACAGGCCAGAGTGCCCAGCACAGCCTAGTTGACACCCTGCTTCCGTCTCAAAAACAAATTAGATAAATGCCACTCCAATTATGGCGATTCATAAAAATGCCACTGCAATTTCCAAACTTTGAAAAATGCCATTGCAATTTTTGCAAACCTTGAAAAATGCCACTGCAATTTGCAAACTTTGAAAAACGCCACTCCACACTTCGAAAAATGCCACTGGAAATTGCATGAAATGGAATTTTTCAAAGTTTGGAAATTGCAGTGGCATTTCTCGGAATCACCAGATTTGGAGTGGCATTTATCAAATTAACCCAAAACAAAAAATAACTGGGCGAGCTACTGGGTCCCTGGTGTCAGCTGCACATTGTGCAATTCTCTCGTTTATTGACTACGTTGACAATGGCATGGGACCCAGATGTCAGAAATCCATTAGTAGGAGCAATTTTTTTATTGGCTTGAAATAAGGAGGCACTTGCTTGCGTACTGCCATAACCTTGGCGGGTCCCTGCTGTCATCCTCTCCACGTACAATCATATCCTGATTGTGTATGCGTCAACCTGGTAGGCCCACAAGTCAGCCTCTAAACCCATGGCGGACAAATACAACCCATTTAAAAAAATAACAGCCCATTCCATACGTTCAAACGGAAAGTTCAACATTCAAAGCAAAGTAACATGTCTGATCCAGATATAGAGTACTGAACTTCCATGTTGACAACCATCATAGCCAAGTTAACTATCTACTCCCACTAATACTCTAGTAGCATACAAGTACTAACTCTTAGCTAACTAGACGATGCCGGCCGCCATCTGCGGTACACGCTAAACGCTGGCACCGGTGTCCTCCGCCTCGCCTCGGACTTGCCAGAGGTGCGATAGGGCGCGTTGCTCGCGCGCGTTGGCCCTTTCCATGCCGGTGTGGTCCACCGAAGCTTCGGCTTCTATGCAAGAAACCCACTTGACGAGCTGGTAGTAAAAGTCGGCATCGCGAACGCGTGCGTGCCCGATAGCCTCCAGGGCTATTTGTCGGGCGCCGACCTCAACGTAGTCAGCCCAGTTGCGGGCGCTCTGCTCGTGACTCAGAGCGTCGGTGCGCTGTTGCTCCATGTCCCACTGGCAGCGCAAATCGGTGATACATTGCTCCTTCGCCAGGCGGTCGCGCTCCAACAACTCCTGCTCCTCCGCCAGACGGTCACGCTCCAACAACTCCTACTCCTCCGCCAGGCGGTCGAGCTCCAACAAATCCTCATACTCCGCATTGCCATCTAAAGACCGATAGAATGCCTCCTCCCTCCGCCTGCCTTCCAGTGAAAAACCGAACACTAGTTCTGGCGGTGACCACCTCCGGTGATAGAGGCAAAGGTGCCCCGTCTTTCGATGAGATGATGGATTTCGCTTTGGTGGAAGTCGTCTTTGACGATCCGACTACGAACGTGCGAGGACGTCGCGCCTTAGCAATTGCTAAACCAACTCCGAGAGGTTATTGACCACGCCGGAGCACGATCAACCTGACCACGAGGTTCTGTTTCCTGCAAGGAAACGAAGAACAAGCAAGAAACTGAGATTGCAATCTGGATATTGCAAATATAAGATGAAAGCTTTATTGATCAAGGTGGGGTTCTGTGACGCCTTTGTTTGGTCGTTGAACACAAACGAAGTACGCGAAGTTGCACCTATGGCGAACTTTAATCTAAACAAAACCCAAAGTCTAAACGGTGCCCTAAGGGCTGTATATATGGAGGAAGAGGGGGTGAATTTCGTGGACCTTGGTGGAGGGGTCCGAAACTAACCCTATCTCTTGTTTCCCCACACACACGGACTCTAAAAATAGCCTATACTTATGTATTTTGAAATTACATGGGCCTGGCCCAATAATAAGGTGACGAAGACTGAATAGCCTCTGGACGAAATTTATGAAGTGGCATCTTGTATATTTCGTCCAAGGCTTCATGCACTCATTATGGTGGCTTCAAAGTCCTGAAATCATCACTTGTAACTCCGTTTGTTCCCCTTAGCATGCCATCATCTCCATGCTTGTTCTTGCTCCAATGTTCATCCTTCTCCAAGCTAGGCCCTTCATTTGTAAGCAAAACAAATGTATCCAATTTAGGCAGCATCATATTCTCATGAACATTAGAATCATTACCAAGAAACGAAAGTACCTGGTAATTTAGTTGGCGAGCGCGAGCTCTAGTAATTGGTCCAATATGTATAGCAGCATGGGCTGTGGGTGTAACAATGGAATTGATGTCCTCATCATCCTCTCCTTCTTGAAATGAAGTGGTCCTCGACGGAAGTTCATCTTCCTCACCCAAATATGGCTTCAAATCTACAATGTTAAAAGTGGGACTAACCCCAAAATCTGCAGACAGCTCAAGTTTATATGCATTATCATTTACTTTCTCCAACACCTTAAAGGGACCAGCAGCACGTGGCATTAGCTTTGATTTGCGCAAATCAGAAATCTATCCTCACGCAAATGTAACCAAACAAGATCTCCGTGCAAACACAACATGTTTTCTACCCTTATCTCCAACAAGTTTATATTTAGCATTCATACGCTCAATGTTTTCCTTAGTTAACTCATGCATTTTAAAATCAATTCAGCACGTTCTTTAGCATCAAAATTAACCTTCTCCAAGATGGAAGAGGCAACAAATCAATAGGTGCACGAGGTAGGAAACCATACACATCTTCAAAAGGGCACATCTTAGTAGTAGAATGCAATGAACGATTATAAGCAAATTCAATATGAGGCAAGCATTCCTCCCACATTTTCTTATTATTCTTTAGAACAGCCCTAAGCATAGTAGACAATGTTCTATTGACTACTTCAGTTTGTCCATCGCTTTGGGGTGACAAGTAGTACTAAAAAGCAGTTTAGTCCCCAACTTAGCCCATAAACATCTCCAAAAGTGGCTAAGAAATTTAGTATCATGATCTGAAACAATAGTATTTGGCACACCATGCAAGAGAATAATTTCACGAAAGAACAAATCAGCAACATTAACAAAGATCATCGCTTTTATGACATGGTATAAAGTGTGCCATTTTCGAGAATCTATCCACGACAACAAATATGCTATCCTCCCTTCTTTGTTCTAGGTAAACCTAAAACAAAGTCCATAGATATATCCTCCCAAGGAACACTAGGTACAGTGCAAAGGCATATATAAACCATGAGGATTGAGTCGTGACTTAGCTTTTTGACATGTAGTGCAATGAGCAATAAAACGCTCAACATCCGCCTCATCTTTGGCCAAAAGAAATGTGTACCAAGTACGCCCTCCGCCTTCTTCATGCCAAAGTGTCCCATTAATCCTCCTCCATGCGCCTCCTGCAACAACAAAAGACTAACGGAGCTAGCTGGAATGCATAGCTTGTTAGCACGAACACAAATCCATCATTAACGACAAACTTGTTCCATGTTCTTCCTTCTTTACAATTTTGCAATACATCCGTAAAATCAGCATCATGCACATATTGATCTTTGATGGTCTCCAAACCAAATATTTTGAAGTCAAGTTGTGAAAGCATAGTATAGCGACGAGACAATGCATCAAGAATAACATTTTCTTTACCCTTCTTGTGTTTAATGACATATGGGAAAGTCTCAATGAATTCAACCCATTTAGCATGTCTACGATTCAGTTTAGCTTGACTTTTAATATGTTTCAAATATTCATGATCGTAATGTATAACAAATTCTTTGGGCCATAAATAATGTTGCCATGTTTCTAAAGTCCTAACAAGAGCATATAATTCTTTATCATAAGTAGAATAATTCAGACTAGGCCCACTCAATTTTTCGAAAAAGTATGCAACAGGTTTGCCTTCTTGTAATAACACACCTCCTAATCCAATTCCACTAGCATCACATTCAAGCTCAAAAGTCCTATTAAAATCGGGAAGTTGGAGTAAAGGAGCATGTGTCAACTTATCTTTCAATACCGTGAAGGCTTCTTCCGTGCGGTACCCCAAACAAAAGGCACATCCTTCTTTGTAAGCTCATTTAGAGGTGCAGCAATGGTGCTGAAATCTCTCACAAAACGCCTATAGAATCCAGCGAGGCCAAGAAAACTCCTCACTTGTGTGACCGTTTTGGGCTGCGCCAACTCTCAATAGCTTCAATGTTGGCTTTATCAACTTCAATTCCCGTGGAGTAACAACATAACCAAGAAAAGACACTCGGTCGGTGCAAAAGGTGCACTTCCCAAGGTTACCAAACAAACGTGCATCACGAGAGCAATAAAAACAGCACGTAAATGTTCCAAATGTTCCTCCAAAGATCTGCTATAAATCAATATGTCATCAAAGTAAACTACCACAAATCGTCCAATGAAAGCACATAAAACTTCGTTCATTAATCTCATGAAAGTACTAGGTGCATTAGTTAACCCAAAAGGCATGACTAACCACTCATATAATCCAAACTTAGTTTTAAATGCTGTTTTCCATTCATCCCCCAATTTCATACGAATTTGATGGTATCCACTATGCAAATCAACTTTGGAAAATATTATAGAGCCACTCAATTCATCAAGCATATCATCTAGCCTAGGAATAGGATGACGATAACGAATAGTAATATTATTAATGCCTCTACAATCAACACACATACGTGATGTACCATCCTTTTTCGCACTAGAATAATAGGAACAGCACAAGGACTAAGGGATTCGCGATATAACCTTTGTCGAGCAGCTCTTGTACTTGACGATAATCTCCTTCGCCTCCTCCGATTGGTACAAGATGGCGACGGTTTGGCAGTGAAGCACCGGAATTAAGTCAACTGATGCTCAATCCTCGAATAGGCGTTAATCCGTGGCACGCCTTGTGGAAAGACGCCGAAACTCCTGCAATATGTTAGTGACAACAGGAGGCAAAGAGGAAGGCACGTCCTCGAATGAAAATAATGCCTCTTTGCACACAAAACCATAACAAACAGATTTGCTGAAATCTAGCTCATCAATATCAGATTTGGTGGTAAATAAACATGCACTTTTCAATTTTATTTCAGAAGCAACACTAGATGGTTTATTAGTAGGCTTCATTTGTTGCTCAAATTCTTTTGCCACAATCTGATTTTCGCTCTTATTCTTCTCCTGTTTTGCTTTATTAGCTCTATTAATATCATCTTTCAAAATTGAATCAGGAGTCATAGGAAGCAAAGTAATATTTTTATCCTTATGAACAAGAGTATACTGATTGTTTCTACCATGGTGTACAGAATTTTTATCAAATTGCCATGGTCTACCAAGTAATAAGGAACATGCTTGCATAGGTACCACATCACAATCAACATAATCAGATATGTAGAGATACTAAAATGCACACGAACAAGACGTGTTACCTTAACCTTGCCGCTGTTGTTGAAATATTGGATGTAGTAAGGATGTGGATGTGGTCTTGTGGTGAGAGAAAGCTTCTCCACCATCTCCATGCTAGCCAAGTTGTTGCAGCTCCCTCCATCTATGATGACGCGCATGTAACGCTCCTTCACAACTCCCTTGGTATGGAACAAATTGTGCCTCGATTTTGCTCAACTTGTGTGACTGCACACTCAAAACACGCTGAGCAACTAAACATTCATACTGTCAAGATCTTCAGGAGCCATGTATTGCGCCTCATGATCGTAATCATCTCCACCGTGTTCTTCACGTGTAATAAGAGCCAACGCCTCCTCATCATAGTCACTAGCGGACTCATACCCACCATTCTCAGTAGCAATCATCACACGCTGAGATTTGCATTCTCTTGCATAATGACCTCTTCCCTTACAACGACGACAAATAATATCACTTGTGTGCCCGCTGATGCCATGGAAGAAGAAGAGCTCTGTAGGCCCGGCAGTGTGCTCTTGGCGATAGTGGAGGTTGTGCCTTTCTTGTATCACGGCCGGAGGTAGCAATCGATGGAGGTGTCAAGCGTAGTGGAAGTAGAGGATGCACGCGTGTCCATGATGAAAGTCGACCGCAGAAAAGTTAGTTCGCGCCAATGCTTGTCGATCCTCAAGACTTCACGCTCAGCTTTACAAGCAAGATGGAATAAACAAGTGATATTAGTATACTCCTTATACTCTAGAATGGTCTGAATCTCTCTATTTAATCCACCTATAAAACATGCAAGCATAGCTTCATTCTCCTCAACAATACCACCTCTAATCATGCCAGTTTGTAATTCCTGATAATATTCTTCTACAAAAAATTTTCCTTGTCTTAAACGCTGTAATTCACGTTGATAATATGGTGGAACCCAACGAGTATGCATAGCAGTTTTCAAAGCAGCCCAAGTAGCAGGAATAGGATATAATCTACAATGTTCAGACCACCATACACATGCAAAACTAGTGAAAGCACAAACAGCAAGAAAGAACCCGCCTCTCCTCGGGATATTGTAAACATGTAAAACGTTGTTCAATTTCTAACTCCCAAGTAAGATATATATCGTGAACATATCTACCCTCAAATGGTGGAATATTCAATTTCAGTTTAGGAATATGGACATCATCTCGCACTGAGGTGGTCGTGCAGCCCTACCTTTACGAATATATACCGAGGTCGACCGCTGGTGGTGGTGCCGGTGGCTGCACGTAGTTCTGATTTTGATCAACCTCATCCTCATAATCGCCTCAAGATACTCATCATCCTCCTCGGTACCAAAGCAGCAGAGAGCAGGAGCCAAAGAAGCACCAACAGCAGAGGCAACACACAGGATTTTGTCCTGCTCAATAGGAACACGCCGAGCTCGTCCATACCGATTCGTAAAGGGCGTAGTTGTTGTTGTTGCAGAGGTGCGATAGGTGCAGCCGGCGGTGGTTGTGGAAAACGCGAGCAATTCATTAAACATGCTATCAAGCTTTGTTTCAAACATCTTCTCAATGCTATCTATCTTCTCCATGGCCTCGCCAAATCTGTTTAGCACATCTTGCACCTCCCACTCATCATTTGCTGAAATTTATCATGTAGCTGTTTGTTCGTCGTGTTCTCCCAATCAGTCTCATCGGCTTGTGATCCTACCATGGTTAGCAGCAAATAGAAACACGTAAGAATATGATCCTACAGACTACTAAGAAGTGGTGGTGGTGTATCACAAACCCGCAAGCAAATCTCAAATTCTTACCAGTTCTTACCAAAGAAGAAAGGTGATCGGCAACCGCTAGTAGTCAAAACTCTCAAAGCTTGATAGAGCGATTACGGGGAGAGTCCAACGATGACGAGGTGTATGTGGAGCTGGGAAGGCTTATAATATGGTAGCAAAAAGGGTCACAATAATCAATTCAGAGATGCCAAGTTGAATAAACGCCTAACGACGGTATCATCGGCTGGTCCTAGGCTAGATCGTGCTAGAGACGCGGGCCTAGAACACCAGCAAAATCACGGCGCGGCACGTAAACAAGGGAGGAGCACACCAAATTTTTTTCTTTTTTTTCTTTTTTTGCACTTTTTTCCTCTTTTTTTGCTTCGCAACAAAAATTTTTCAAAAGTCTACAAATGGTCTAAAACTACCTAGCCAGAATTTTCCGACTTTGTTTTTTTAAACTGGAACTATTTTTCTTCTGCGGATGGCTCGGTTGGGAGTCCTCCGCCACACGACTCGGAGTATCGCGTGATCCGGAAATCGAGAACAATGCAACAATTCTCGGACTCGGACTAGGACTGGTGGCGGAGATGAATCTGTGGAACTTCGGACCGGTGGCGGAGATGAATCTGTGGAACTCGGATCGGTGGCGGAGATGAATCTGTGGAACTCGGACCGGTGGCGGATATATGTTGTAGGTGGACTCGGATGGGCGTGATGGCGGCAGATATGTGGTGGCGATATGGATTCAGATTGGCGGTGAATATGTGGTGGTGGTATATGGCAGCGGTGACATGACAACCTCGTGAATGTAACTCAAACTCTAAAAGACTAGACGCTAAGACCAGAAACTTGACACGACGATGCAACCGCAAATTCAACAAAGCAAATACGTAAAAGATTATGCAAAGGCTCGATTGGTTCGGATGGGATGAACTAACCCTAATTTTTTTGGCTTTTTGTGGACTATAGGTATGAAGAACAGACTCAATCTAAACTACGAAAACTGTGAAATCTCACCGAGCAACCCGGAAATCTGATACCACTTGATAGAGGCAAAGGTGTCCCGCCTTTCGATGAGATGATGGATTTCGCTTTGGTGGAAGTCGACTTTGACGATCCGACTCTGAACGCTGCGAGGACGCCGCGCCTTAGAAATCGCTAAACCAACTCCGGGAGGTTATTGACCACGCCGGAGCACGATCAACCTGACCACGAGGGTCTGTTTCCTGCAAGGAAACGAAGAACAAGCAAGAAACTGAGATTGCAATCTGGATATTGCAAATATAAGATGAAAGCTTTATTGATCAAGGTGGGGTTCTGTGACACCTTTGTCTGGTCGTTGAACACAAACGAAGTACGCGAAGTTGCAGCGATAGCGAACTTTAATCTAAACAAAACCCAAAGTCTAAACGGTGCCTTAAGGGCTGTATATATGGTGGAAGAGGGGGTGAATTTCGTGGACCTTGGTGGAGGGGTCCGAAACTAACCCTATCTCTTGTTTCCCCACACATAGGGACTCTAAAAATAGCCTATACTTATGTATTTCAAAATTACATGGGCCTGGCCCAATAATAAGGTGACGCGGCACCTAGAATAGCCTCTGGACGAAGTTTATGAAGTGGCATCTTGTATATTTCGTCCAAGGCTTCATGCACTCATTATGGTGGCTTCAAAGTCCTGAAATCATCACTTGTAACTCCGTTCTTGTTCCCCTTGCGCATGCCATCATCTCCATGCTTGTTCTTGCTCCAATGTTCATCCTTCTCCAAGCTAGGCCCTTCATTTGTAAGCAAAACAAATGTATCCAATTTAGGCAGCATCATATTCTCATGAACATTAGAATCATTACCAAGAAACGAAAGTACCTGGTAATTTAGTTGGCGAGCGCGAGCTCTAGTAATTGGTCCAGTATGTATAGCAGCAGGGGCTGTGGGTGTAACAATGGTATTGATGTCCTCATCATCCGGCGTCGCCTATCACAGACGAGCATGGGCATGGCGGACATGGCGAGAGTGAGGATAAGTGGCGAGCGATGTCGGGCCAGTGGGGGCTTATGAGGACAGGGCGAGTTGGGTCATGGTGCCACGGGAGAAGGCCGGGAAACAGTACTTATAGGTGGAAGGTAGCGCTACGGTCATTGGAATTCAATGCATAAGCAGGCATGGATTAGCGTGCCAGCTTGCCGTGGAAAACTAGAAAAACTAAAATTATGACTGTGCTGTCCCGTCCCGTCCGTGCTGGGTCACGCGCCAGCATGACGATCAAATGAGTGCACTCGAATCATCCAGATGAGGTACTCCCTCCGTGTCAATAATGATTCCACGGATTTAAAAGACCCGCAACAATTAAAGAACATCTTTTTTCACATCAGTTAGCTGCCTTAATTACGGTTGGCTGCATGTAGCCACTCAGAATCGCTCGCAGCCAGTACGCGGAGCAGCATGCAACGAATCGCAGCCGATAGCACGCATGCAGCCACTTAAATTGCTGGAATTAATTAGGCTTAAACTTCTGCATGTAGTTAATTATTGCCATGCCTTGGTCTTGATGCATTGGCTCACGGGACTAATAAACCCGGACGGAGGGAGTACCTTAGTTGGTGAGATTTTTGAATTAAGCCCTGAAACCAGAAAGGAGGTACTAGTACGTGTGTGATCCGCTATTTACTCATGTAGGATCGAGTAGGTCGTTTCTTGAATTGAGCCATGCAAACAGGAAAGGAGGTAGTACATGCGTGATCTGCTATTTATTCGTGTAGGATCGAGTAGGTTGGATAGTGTACGTGTAGGATCGAGTAGGTCGGATGGTGTACGTGTACGATCGAATAGCTAATGAACGTTAGCTGGGAGATAAGGCATTTGCGAACGTTTTTTCTGGCAGTTTCTTTAGATTCGCATGGCATTTTCTTCAAAGCAGCTTGTCAGTTTCTTCAGAGGTAGGCATTTTTATTCAAAAAAACTGCCACTTTGGATCTTGCATCGCAACTAAAATTGGCAGGAGCGCATTAGTAGGCTAGCTAGTGATCGATCAGTAACATGTAAACACTGAGCGAACAGAAATAAGGAACTGTTAGTAACTTGTAAACACTGAGAACACAGAAATAAGGATCATGTTGTGCACAGCAGTAAGAGCCGATCCGTTCAAAATGTTCACACGAGGCTCATAGGCCTGGCATTGTAATATGTTCACATTAGTAGCCCAAATTCAAAACCAACTAGTACGATTCCCATACATAAGATCAACATGTTAATGCATCTCAATGATTCACAAATCATATACAAATATGTAGCTCCAAAAGCAAAGATCTAGAAAAATTATCTATTCTTCCTACTAACATGGATGCTTCTCTTGGCCAACATTCAGTACAGACTGAAAGACAAATTTGTTTGTAAAGTCTACAATTCCTCTTGCAAACGTAAGTGGTTTCACCAACAGCTGGAACCATGAGAATGAACCGCACATGATGGAGGAACATCGACTGCAATATGATTTGGTCTTCTCTCGATCACATGACGAGACTATTTTCGGAATACAAACTTTAACTTAGGCAAAATGATGCCCATTGTATAATCAGACCAAAGTAATGAAGCACCTAGTGTTGGCCAATAAATAGTACAGTACTATTTTTCTGCAGTCCATGAAGTGACTATCCAATCTTTTTGTGTCTATTTTCAAATGGCACTGCATGCAGTGACTATACTATTCTCTTGTGCAGTTCAACCAAAATTGCGGTCACTTTGTTTGTTTGCCAAATAGCAACGGGCAGACATCTCTGTCTGCACAAATATCAAGCAGCTAGTAAACATATACCCCACCTTGTATATTCTGTTTAAACACGTCTCTTCCGCTTAGCATCTGTCATGTTTTGCACTGGACAATTTGATACAGTCATATTTTGCCCTAGACAATTTCATACTAAATTGATTTGCTAGTTCAGAGCAGAAATATAGCGCCTATTCTTCATCATACCAAGGATATCCATGTTCGCAGTGATGGAAGAGGCAAAATTGATACAACCGAAATTGAGCATCCAATCATTGAATCATGTCCTGCACCTCCAATGTAGATCCACCATGCCCATAAATTCACATGCAAACCACTAGTATTACTATCTAATGACAGTACAAAAAGAGTAGCAAGATAGCAAACCATGTACCTTGGTAATGAACAGCTCGTAGTGCCACCAATTGGATATAAAGGTTTGGAAGAAAACATGCTCCTAATGTTGAACCATTTGGACTTTTTGTGCAGCTCCACTAAAATCGAGCATCCCTGTTTGCATAGATATTGAAAGTGTGATTACTATAAAGGTGGCCCTAGTTGAAGCATAGACTCACAAATACAAGCATTCCAATTTCTTAATGGGAAAAGGTAGCAAGACTATATCTAACCACCTATTTAAAGGAGTAAATAAGGCAACAACGGCTGATGTCAGGAGGGCATATATAGTTCTTTCTGAAAAAATGATCGATTCCTGACCTTTCCTCTTCTTTTAAGCATATTTTGTGTAGTTCAACTAAAATAAAATGCCATCACCGCCTTGACAATTCAGCGACATTGTACAAAAGGAAATTACTTAACATTACATCATGATGTCAGGTATGTAGTCGACAGGCATTAGAGACAAACATACAGACCTACTCCGATAACATAATGAACATTAATTTTAACAAAAGTGTGATTAGCTTTACCGGGATAATTTGAGTAAACTCTACACCCTCTGCTACTTAATATAAGATGTTATCGCAGTTCAATTTAAAGTACCCAAACGTCTCCTATTTAGAAAAACAGGTAGTAGTTTTCTTGAGCACATATCTGGGAAAGCTTGCCACACTTTATTTATGTCCATACGCTAATGCAACACCATTCGAATAGTACAAATATACACTAATCCAGTGGCTAGTGCAACAGTAGAGTAGTTATTTTATTACAGGGTAGAGTACAATGGTCACTGAATAGATTTTAATAAACTCTAGCACTGGAAGATTTCTATAAGAATTAAGAATAAAAAACGTAAAGGTAACAAGTTTTAGCATTGGTATACTAGTTGTGCATGAGCATTAAACCAAATACAAAAGTCTGAAGGTAACTAGAATTATTAACTAATGACGGTATAAAAAAATTGCAAACCATGTACCTTCAAGGTAAATATCATTTCAAACTCGAGGGGACCTAACAATTGCTATCCTAATCTTGATAATCGGTCAAACATAAAAACTTGATCGAATGAATCAAGAGAATAGCCGGAGGAGGAGGTGCCCACTCTTGACCTTTCCTCTTGACACTGTACCAAAAAATTGACTTATCTCATGAAACTGAGGTATGTAATCTATAAGCATTAACAGTGCAAAAATCTGAAGGTAGTAACAAGATTCATCGTTGGTATACTGGCTGTGTAACAGCAATAAATTGCCTTAGCTTAAAAATCTTTAATACATCCACAATCAATAGCTAACCCTGAAATAATCTAGTGACATTAAATAGCATTGCTTAAATTTATCGGTGGCATTAGACTGAGTACGGCATTAGTTAATGTGGCATCACTTTAGCAGTAGCATTGCTTGACTTGACCGCGGGCATTATACTAACAGCAAAAAAGTGGCAATAAGAGCATGGAAGGCCCATTCGGACAGTGGGTGCACCAGTACGATATACCTCCACGGACGCATAGAGTGGTGAGGGAGGTATGGTTGCCCAGAGCAACAAATGGAGATTGGGTTGTTTATATTCGGTACAATTGCGAGTGAGAACTTGTGAATGTGTACACATGTCAGCGGATTCCACTTCCAAAAATCTCAGAGTGCCTTGAGGTTGAGCACACAGATGATCTATGTACGTTCAAATACGATCATGGTGGTTGTCGTCTACAGAAGATAGCAATTTGTCGAGTTCCCAACCGCTCTTGGAATTATGAGAACTATGAAGTTGTTGCTATCCTCAACAAGCTTGTTGTCGTCGTCACTGATTCCATGCCTCGTCCACGGATACAGCTCAAAAATCAGCTTCTGTACACGGATGAGTACTATGATGCAATTGAATACGAGGGTCTTGTGTTTGCTGCCATCACTCGTGGCACTGTTTTTGCATGGGATCCTCGTAGTTTTGGTACGTTTGTCTTCCATCATAATTATAATTGTTTCATCAACATGCATGCAGGTTAGCAAGTTTCCCTTTACTAATTCACCTTCTTGTGTTTCCAAGATCCTGTGAACATTCCACCACCTATACTTGAAAAAATTTAAAACCAAGGGGGAGATGACGATGGTGATGATCACGAGCATGAGGACGAGCAGAACTTATATAATTAGTGGCACTTGGCAACTAATTCGGATGGATCACCTCTTCTTGTCTGTATAGAGTGCACTGAGATTGTTACTACTGAGGGAGCATGATACATCCATTTTGCGTCATGCTTTTATATCGATATTTATTGCATTATGGGCTGTTGTTTCACGTTATGTCACAATACTTATGCCTATTCTCTCTTATTTTACAAGGTTTACATGAAGAGGGAGAATGCCGGCAGCTGGGATTCTGGGCTGGAAAAGGAGCAAATATTAGAGACCTATTCTGCACAACTCCAAAAGTCCTGAAACTCCACGAAATTTGTTTTTGGGCGAAGAAAGTACCAGAGGGGGCCCACACCCTGGCCACGAGGGTGGGGGCGTGCCCTATCCCCCTGGGCGCGCCCCCTGCCTCGTGGGCCCCCTGGCAGCCTTCCGGTGACCATCTTCTGCTATATGAAGTATTTTACCCTGGAAAAAATCATAACCAAGCTTTCGGGACGAAACTCCGCCGCCATGAGGCGGAACCTGGCGGAACCAATCTAGGGCTCCGGCGGAGCTGTTCCGCGAGGGAAACTTCCCTCCGGGAGGGGGAAATCATCACCATCGTCATCACCATCGAGCCTCTCATCGGGAAGGGGTCAATCTCCATCAGCATCTTCACCAGCACCATCTCCTCTCAAACCCTAGTTCATCTCTTGTATCCAATCTTTGTCCCAAAACCTCAGATTGGTACCTGTGGGTTGCTAGTAGTGTTGATTACTCCCTGTAGTTGATGCTAGTTGGTTTATTCGATGGAAGATCATATGTTCAGATCCTTAATGCATATTTATACCCCTCTGATTATGAACATGAATATGCTTTGTGAGTAGTTACGTTTGTTCCTGAGGACATGGGTGAACTCTTGCTATAAGTAGTCATGTGAATTTGGTATTCGTTCGATATTTTGATGAGATGTATGCTGTCTCTCCTCTAGTGGTGTCATGTGAACGTCGACTACATGACACTTCACCATTGTTTGGGCATAGAGGAAGGCATTGGGGAGTAATAAGTAGATGATGGGTTGCTAGAGTGACAGAAGATTAAACCCTAGTTTATGCGTTGCTGCGTAAGGGGCTGATTTGGATCCACATGTTTCATGCTATGGTTAGGTTTACCTTAATACTTCTTTTGTAGTTGTGGATGCTTGCAATAGGGGTTAATCATAAGTGGGATTCTTGTCCAGGAAAGGGCAGTACCCAAGCACCGGTCCACCCACATATCAAATTATCAAAGTAACGAACGCGAATCATATGAGCATGATGAAAACTAGCTTGACGATAATTCCCATGTGTCCTCGGGAGCGGTTTTATCCATATAAGAACTTGTCCAGGCTTTTCCTTTGCTACAAAAAGGATTGGGCTACCTTGCTGCACTTTATTTACACTTGTTACTTGTCACCAAATTACTTTATCACAAAACTATCTATTACCGATAATTTCAGTGCTTGCAGAGAATACCTTACTGAAAACCGCTTGTCATTTCCTTCTGCTCCTTATTGGGTTCGACACTCTTACTTATTGAAAGGACTAAGATAGATCCCCTACACTTGTGGGTCAGCAAGACTCTTTTCTGGCACCGTTGCCGGGGAGTGAAGCGCCTTTCGTGAGTGGAACTTGGTAATTTATATAGTGTGCTGAAATTTACTTTCATTTGTTACTATGGAACATAATCCTTTGAGGGGCTTGTTCGGGGTATCTTCGCTCTGACCAGTAGAGCAAAGGGTTTCTCCTCAACATACTGAACCTACTGAAAATGTTTACTTTGAAATTCCTTCGGGTATGATAGAGAAACTGCTAGCTAATCCCTTTACAGCAGATGGAACATTGCATCCCGATTTACACCTAATCTATGTGGATGAAGTTTGTGGATTATTTAAGCTTGCAGGTATGCCCGATGATGTTATCAAGGGAGAGGCATTGACATGGTATAGGCTATGTGATGATATGGGATCATGGAACTACAAACGACTGAAATTGGAATTTCATCAGAAGTTTTATCCTATGCATCTTGTTCATCGTGATCGTAATTATATATATAATTTTTGGCCTAGCGAACGAGAAAGCATCGCCCAAGCTTTGGGGAGGCTTAAGTCAATGTTATATTCATGCCCCAATCATGAGCTCTCAAGAGAAATGATTATTCAAAAAATTTATGCACGGCTTTCTCTCAACAATCGCTCCATGCTCGATACTTATTGTACTGGTTCTTTTATGATGAAGACTATTGAATTCAAATGGGATTTACTGGAAAGAATTAAACGCAACTCTAAAGATTGGGATCTCGACGAAGGTAAGGAGTCAGGTATGACACCTAAGTTTTATTGTGTTAAATCTTTTATGGATACCGATGTTTTCCGTGAATTTAGCACTAAATATGGACTTGACTCTGAGATAGTAGCTTATTTCTGGGAATCATTTGCTACTCATGTTGACCTCCCTAAGGAGAAGTTGTTTAAACATAATCCTCCCACTGAAGTAAAAGTAGCTGCACCTATTATAGTTGAAGAAAACACTATCACTTATGATGATCCTATAGTTCCTACTACTTATACTGAGAAACCACCTTTCCCTGTTAGGATAAAGGATCATGCTAAAGCTTCAACGGTGGTTCGTAAGAGTAATACTAAAACACCTACACCACTTGAGCAAATTAAAGTTGAACCTAGTATTGCTATGGTTAAAGATCTCTTGGTTGATAATATTGATGGGCATTATTTACTTCTTTGATGAAGCTGCTAGAATTGCTAGACCAGATACTAAGAAACATAGACCTGTTGTAGGCATGCCTGTTATTTCTGTTAAAACAAGAGATCATTGTTATCATGGCTTATGTGACATGGGTGCTAGTGCCAGTGCAATACCTCATTCCTTATACAAGGAAATTATGCCTGATATTGCACCTGCTGAGATAGAAGAAATTGATGTTACAATTAAGCTTGCCAATAGAGATACTATTTCACCAATTGGGATTGTTAGAGATGTTGAAGTCTTGTGTGGAAAAGTTAAATATCCTGCTGATATTCTTGTTCTTGGTTCCCCACAAGATGACTTTTGTCCCATCATATTTGGTAGACCCTTCTTGAACACTGTTAATGCTAAGATAGATTGCGAAAAGGATATTGTTACTATTGGTTTGGGGGATATGTCTCATGAGTTTAATTTTGCTAAATTTCGTAGACAACCTCATGATAAAGAATTGCCTAGTAAGGATGAAATTATTGGTCTTGCTTCTATTGTCGTGCCTCCTAATGATCCTTTAGAACAATATTTGCTAGACCAAGAAAATGATATGTTTATGAATGAAAGAAGGGAGATAGATGAAGTATTCTTTAAACAGGGACCTATTTTGAAACACAACTTGCCTATTGAAATTCTAGGGGATCCTCCACCACCCAAGGGTGATCCCATGTTTGAGCTTAAACCATTACCTGTACTCTTCAATATGCTTATCTTGATGAAAAGAAGATATATCCTGTTATTATTAGTGCTAACCTTTCAGAGCAGGAAGAGGAAAGATTATTGAAAACTCTGAAGAAGCACCGCGCTGCTATTGGATATACTCTGGATGATCTTAAGGGCATTAGTCCCACTCTATGCCAACACAAAATAAAATTGGAGAAAGACGCTAAACCAGTTATTGATCACCAACGATGGTTAAATCCTAAGATGAAAGAAGTGGTAAGAAAGGAAATACTAAAGCTCCTCGAGGCAGGTATAATTTATCCCATTGCTGATAGTCAGTGGGTAAGTCCTGTCCATTGTGTCCCTAAGAAGGGAGGTATTACTGTTGTTCCTAATGATGAAGATGAATTGATCCCACAAAGAACTGTTACAGGTTATAGGATGGTAAATGATTTCCGCAAATTAAATAAAGCTACTAAAAAGGATCGTTACCCTCTACTTTTTATCGATCAAATACTAGAAAGATTATCTAAACATAGGCATTTTTGCTTTCTAGATGGTTGCTCTAGTTTCTCTCTAATACCTGTGTCAGCAAAGGATCAGGAAAAGACCACTTTTACTTGCCCTTTCGGTACTTTTGCTTATAGACGTATGCCTTTTGGTTTATGTAATGCACCTACTACCTTTCAAAGATGCATGATGGCTATATTCTCTGACTTTTGTGAAAAGATTGTTGAGGTTTTCATGGATGACTTCTCTGTTTATGGATATTCTTTTGATGATTGCTTGAGCAACCTTGAACAAGTTTTGCAGAGATGCGAAGATACTAGTCTTGTCTTGAATTGGGAGAAGTGCCACTTTATGGTTAATGAACGCATTGTCTTGGCGCATAAAATTTCTGAAAGAGGTTTTGAAGTTGATAAAGCTAAGGTTGATGCTATTGAAAAGATGCCGTGTCCTAAGGACATCAAAGGTATAAGAAGTTTCCTTGGTCATGCCGGTTTTTATAGGAGGTTCATTAAGGACTTCTCTAAAATTTCTAGGCCTCTAACTAATCTCTTACAAAAAGACATTCCTTTTGTCTTCGATGATGATTGTGTAGAAGCATTTGAAATACTTAAGAAAGCTTTGATTTCTGCACCTATCGTTCAGCCACCTGATTGGAATTTACCATTTGAAATTATGTGTGATGCTTGTGATTATGCTGTAGGTGCTATTCTAGGACAAAGAGTTTATAAGAAACTAAATGTTATTCAATATGCTAGTAAAACTCTAGATAGTGCCCAGAGAAATTATGCTACTACTGAACAAGAATTTTTAGCAGTTGTATTTGCTTGTGATAAGTTTAGACCTTATATTGTTGATTCTAAAGTAACTGTTCACACTGATCATGCTGCTATTAAATATCTTATGGAAAAGAAAGATGCTAAACCTAGACTTATTAGATGGGTTCTCCTACTACAAGAATTTGATTTGCACATTATTGATAGAAAGGGAGCTGAGAACCCCGTAGCAGACAACTTGTCTAGGTTAGAAAATGTTCTTGATGACCCACTACCTATTGATGATAGCTTTCCTGATGAACAATTAGCTGTCATAAATGCTTCTCGTACTGCTCCATGGTATGTTGATTATGCTAATTACATTGTTGCTAAATTTATACCACCTAGTTTCACATGCCAGCAAAAGAAAAAGTTCTTCTATGATTTAAGACATTACTTCTGGGATGACCCACACCTTTATAAGAAGGAGTAGATGGTGTTATTAGACATTGTGTACCTAAGCATGAACAGGAACAGATCCTACGCAAGTTTCACTCCGAGGCATATGGAGGACACCACGCTGGAGATAGAACTGCACATAAGGTATTGCAATCCGGTTTTTATTGGCCTACTCTCTTCAAAGATGCCCTTAAGTTTGTCTTGTCTTGTGATGAATGTCAAAGAATTGGTAATATTAGTAGACGTCAAGAAATGCCTATGAATTATTATCTTGTTATTGAACCATTTTGATGTTTGGGGCTTTGATTATATGGGACCGTTTCCTTCCTATAATGGGTATACACATATTTTAGTTGCTGTTGATTACGTTACTAAGTGGGTAGAAGCTATTCCAACTAGTAGTGCTGATCATAACACCTCTATTAAGATGCTTAAAGAAAAAAAATCGAGGTTTGGTGTCCCTAGATACTTAATGACTAATGGTGGTTCACATTTTATTCATGGTGCTTTTCGTAAGATGCTTGCTAAGTATGATGTTAATCGTAGAATTGCATCTCCATATCACCCACAGTCTAGTGGCCAAGTAGAACTGAGTAATAGAGAGCTCAAGTTAATTTTGCAAAAGACTGTTAATAGATCTAGAGAGAATTGGTCCAAGAAACTAGATGATGCATTGTGGGCTTATAGAACTGCATATAAAAATCCTATGGGTATGTCTCCATATAAAATGGTTTATGGAAAAGCATGTCACTTACCTCTCGAACTTGAACATAAGGCATATTGGGCCATTAAAGAGCTCAATTATGATTTCAAACTTGCCGGTGAGAAGAGGTTATTTGACATTAGCTCACTTGATGAATGGAGAACCCAAGTGTCGGTGTCAAAACCGGCGGATCTCGGGTAGGGGGTCCCGAACTGTGCGCCTAGGCGGATGGTAACAAGAGACGAGGGACACAATGTTTTTACCCAGGTTCGGGCCCTCTCGATGGAGGTAAAACCCTACGTCCTGCTTGATTAATATTGATGATATGGGTGGTACAAGAGTAGATCTACCACGAGATCAAGGAGGCTAAACCCTAGAAGCTAGCCTATGGTATGATTGTTGAGATGTATGTTGTCCTACGGACTAAAGCCCTCCGGTTTATATAGACACCAGAGGAGGCTAGGGTTACACAGAGTCGGTTACAATGGTAGGAGATCTACATATCCATATTGCCAAGCTTGCCTTCCACGCCAAGGAAAGTACCATCCGGGCACGAGCCGGAGTCTTCAATCTTCTATCTTCGTAGTCTTGGAGTCCGGCGGATATTGATAGTCCGCTGTCCGGACACCCCTAGTCCAGACTCCTCAAGAGCCCCTGAACCAGTCTTCAATGACGATAAGTCCGGCGCGCATAATGTTCGGCATTGCAAGGCAGGTTCCTCCCTTGAATAATCCAGAGAAGATCATGAACACCAGGATAGTGTCCGACTCTGCAAAATAAATTCCACATTCCACCATAGAGAGAATAAAAATGCACACTTAGCTCAATCTGCTGACGTATTATGCGGCGTGACATCACACCGCAACCAAGCCTTTGTTTGAATCGTTTTTTACTATACCACCTCAGCACGTTTAGCGAAGTGGTTTCCTTGGCACGTCTTGTCAAAGCAGAGATCATGTTCCCCTTATTCCGGGATTCTCATCAATACGTGCGTGGGTAACCCAACCGCGCCATTGATGGTGGCGCCTGGGAGATAAGCGAGTTTTGCCAGGCCGGTGCGGGACACATAGTTTTGTCCGCCTATATATAAGGGATAAGGATTCACCTTCTAACCTACGCCTTCTTCCTCCTTTGCTTATCCATCCCTGCGAACTCAAGCTCCAACGCCGAGCTCACAAGATCTCGCCGACCTTCTCCGAATATATCCGGAGCGGGAGGTAAATGGTTGGCCTCCACCGCTAAGGAGGAGGACATCACCAAGCTGCGCTGCGGGATACCTTTCCGGCGATATCGCGCATCGGCTGCCCGACGAGGGGCAGCTCATCCCTACCCCTGAGCCTTATGAGAGGGTCGTCTTCCTTCCCCACTTCCTCCGCGGACTGGGCTTTCCGCTCCATCCATTTGTCCGGGGGCTCATGTTTTACTACGGCCTGGATTTCCACGATCTGGCGCCGAACTTCATCCTCAACATCTCGGCGTTTATCGTCGTGTGTGAGGCCTTCCTCTGCATCCGGCCCCACTTCGGCCTGTGGCCCAAGACCTTCAACGTCAAGCCGAAGGTTGTGAAGGGCACGCAAGCGGAATGCGGAGGCGCCATGTTGGGCAAATTGCCCAACGTTCCTTGGCTAGATGGGACCTTCGTGGACTCCTATCGGTGTACTAAAGTAGGGGGTACCTTAGTACCCCGAACTTGTGCACGGGCAGTCGCAGCACCCCGCGGCAAGGCTTGCCGGGCGCCCGCCAAGGCCCTCCGTCATTTCCTATTACTGCCATTCAAGAACAAAGTATCAACTGAGAAGACAAAGATCCCGGCAAGAGAAGCTTGCCGGGGAGGACGAAGGCCCCGGCAAGAGGAGCTTGCCGAGAAAGCCAACCAAGGCGCTTCCAGAAGACTTGCCGCGACGCCCCGCGGGTCCCGACAAGGCCCGACGACCGGCAAGCTTGCCGGCGCAACGAGAGAAGGACCGCAGCAAGGCGCTTGCCGCGGCAAGGCTGCCACCCTGCATCCAAACTCCAGCGCATCCAACGATGTGTCGCCCCCAGGGCCATCCCAGGAGCATGTGGCGAGGCACTGCGCAGCCATGCGGAGCGAGGTGGCAAGAGGAGCTGACAAGGAAGCCATCGTGGCGGTCGGTGGCGCACCTAACGGTCGTTTCGTTGCACTGTTGGGGCGACCGGACGGGCATTAAATGCCCTTGTCTCCTGCCGTCAGAGTTAGGTAGGGGACACTGTTGGTCACTGTCGTACCAACCTGCGTTTTTACCTTTCTACCCCCCTTCCTACACTGCCACCTGTCGGTGACCCCCTTAGACTATAAAAGGGAGGCCCATGCGCACGTAGAGGGTGTTCGGGGATTCAGAACTTCTCCACACTAGGGTTCCGCGGTTCGTAGATCCAACACCACCATACGCCGCGCCGAGCAGAACAAATAAAACACAAAGCAGCAGAGGGGTTTTATCTCTCGGAGAGCTCCAAACTGGGTAAAATCGCCCGTCTCCCAGCTGCTGTCGACCTCGATCTGCTCTGGCACGCCCGCTCCATTGTCGGGACTAGAAGGGGCCCCCTGCCCCATAGGTGCTCGTGGCCACAGAGAGACGCCCCGACATCTTTGGCGCGCCAGGTAGGGGCTGCGTCGAGGTCGTGAGCATCTGATCCGGTCTCCGCGCGCGCTACATCGACGCCTTCATCAACATGCCACCAAAGAAGAAGCCTTCAGAGGTGGCCGCTCCGTCTACATCGATTCTACCACCGCCACCGGAGCAAACGGGCGGTGGAGTGGACGCCGGCGGAGGAGCGGGCGCTGACGGTGGGACTCACGTTGTCACTAGGTCCAAAAGCAAGGCCCCGCAAGCGTCGGCGACCGTGCAGACGCCACACCCTACCTAGGAGGTGCAAGGTCGACAACGCCCCGGTGCTCCTAGCACCGTGCTCGCGTTGGAGCAAGGCCAAGCTGGTCGGTCGCGGGACGTTCGAGACCAGCATGCACGCCAGCATGCTGGCGCAAGTGAGGTGTGGTCGCCCGGACGGGGTGTTGTTCCTTCCAATCCAGTTGGAAGTCCGAGCACATCCCGCTCCTCGCGCCGCTCGTCGCCACCGCCACCCAAGACTGCAGAGGAAGCGCCGCCCGAGCCCACTGCTTAGATTACCCTCGGCGCCACACAAGATTGACGATCGAGGATGACCATTTACAGCCTCATCGGCCGCTTAACGGCGATAAGCCCCGCAACCGAGCGCATCGAAGTTTCGCAAGGCGCCAGCGCAAGCCGATGCCGGCAAGACCGCTGGGGGTGCCACCTCCATGCACTCCCAGCCCCGAAGACCGAGGTCGCCGGCTCGTCGGGCCAACTTTGACGCCGACTCCACCGCGTCGTCAGACCCACGAACCCGCCGCGATCAACGCCACGTTCTCCAAGAACGACGACACGAAGACGCTCGCACTCGCATCGAGCGCAGAAGGGAAGCGTGACGTCAATCTGACCAGCGCGCTAGGCCCACTGTCGATATACATACGCCAGGGGAACCAGGCGACTTGCCATATGCGGCAGGTTGCCCTGCGTTCACCCGTGAGCTGCGGCAACTCCAGTGGCCCAGTACCAAGAACTTCAAGCCCGACGTGCCCGAGAAGTATGATGGCAGGATACATCCATCAGAGTTCCTCAGCATCTACACCATCGCGGTGCAGGCTGCCGGAGGACGCAACGAGAAGATCCTTGCCAACTACTTCCCGCTTGTACTCAAGCCCAACGTCAGATCTTGGCTCATGCACTTGCCGAACGGCTCCATCTCTTCATGGGCGGACCTGTGTCATCAGTTTGTCGGCGCCTTCACAGGCGGCCACAAACCCCATGGCCAGGAGAGCGATCTGCATCTGCTCGTCCAGAAGGAGGGAGAGCCCCTGCGCAAGTACATACAGAGATTCAGCCAGGTGCAGCGCAACATCGCATACGTCCACCCTGCCGCGGTTATCAGCGCGTTTCACCAGAACGTGCGTAACCGCAGGATGAGGGAGGAGATGGCGATGTGCAAGATCAGGGATGTTAGCGAGCTTTATGCTCTGGCCGACAAGTGTGCACGGGCTGAGGAGGGGAGGAAAAGCCCCGGAGAGACTGCAGGAGCAGAAGGATCTGACAGTGAGGATGCCGCCCCGGCGAGGAAGAACCGGAGGCGGAACAACAGGAAGAGAAAGGCTAAGGATGTGCTAGCTGTCGAGCATTCCGTCAACGGAGGCGGCTCCGACAAGGCCAAAGCTGATGACTCCGGCGAGGCTGTGGTAGCCGCCGACAAATAGGATGGCTCCGGCAAGCGGTATTGCAAGATCCACCGCACCAAGGGCCATGATCTCCAAACCTGCAAGAAAGTCGAGCAGATGGCGGAGCTACAGAAAGCTGAGTACGAGCGCCGCGACAAGGAGAGAGCCCAAGGAGGTGGCGGAGGATCCGGCAAGAAGTTTCCCGCCCGGGGAGGGCACCGCGGCAAGGCCAAGCCGTGGCAAGGAGACAGACCTCCCCATGGCCGCGACAAGGACGAAGATGAAGATGAGGACGATGAGATGGAGGAAGATGAGACTGATGACCAAGAATTTCATAAGGCAACGGAGGTGTTGTGCATCGACGGCGGTGCCTCTCTGCACACCTCGCACCGCCAACTCAAGCAGTGGGTGCGAGAAGTGAATGCAGCGGAGCCGTCCGTCGAGTCGCGCAAGCCTCTGAAGTGGTCCAGCACGCCCATCGTCTTCGATGTTGAGGATCACCCTGATCGCATCACTGCGGTCGGGTGCTTGCCGATGTTGGTCTCACCAACAATCCGCAACCTCAAGGTCACGAAGATGTTGGTTGATGGCGGGGCCGGCCTGAATCTGATCTCCTCCGCAGGTGCTCAAGAAGCTCCAGATCCCCGACAATGAGCTCAAGAAACTGGTACCTTTCAAGGATAAACCGGGAAGGAGCAAGCCAAAGGGAAGATCACACCGCCAAGGACGCTTTGGCAGCGAGCTGAATTTCGTGACGAGAGGGTCACATTTGATGTTGCTGATTTCCCATTGCCCTACAATGGGATACTAGGCCGACCAGCGCTCGCCAAGTTCATGGCATCCTCTCACTACGCCTACAATGTGCTCAAGATGCCTGGTCCGATAAGTGTCATTTCTGTCCAAGGTAACAAAAGGGATGCACTTATCTGCACCGACAAGATCTACCGGGAAGCAGCAGCCGCAGCAGAGTGCGAGCCACTTGCCGCTGAAGCTCCCCGGGGGAAGAAGAAGGCTAAGTTCGGCAAGAGTAGCTCTGATGCCCACTCCGGCAAGCGCACCTCTCTGGAGTGCTGCGCTGCCGTCGAGGACGCACCATCAAGCTCCACCGGCAAGTGCAAGAAGGCAAAGGCAGCTTCACCAGAGACCAAGAAAGTGGCCGCCAAGGAGGACATCACTGGTGGTACCTTCACCATCAGTGCCACGCTTGATCCTAAATAGGAAAGCGCGCTCGTTTTCTTTCTCAAGGGCGAATGTTGATGTGTTTGCATGGCAACCATCTGACATCCCCGGTGTTCCCAGGGAAGTGATTGAGCACCACCTTGCCGTCTGCCCGCGGCCCGTCAAGCAAAGAGTCAGAAAACAAGCAGTAGAGCATCAAGAGTTCATAGACGAAGAAATCAAGAAGTTGGAAGCAACAGGCCTGGTCCGAGGAGTACTCCATCCGACGTGGCTAGCCAATCCAGTAGTCGTGCGCAAGGCAAACGGGAAGTGGAGGCTTTGTATTGACTTCACTGATGTTAATAAGGCCTGTCCCAAGGATCCATTCCCCCTGCCGCGCATTGACCAGATTGTTGACTCCACAGCAGGATGTGATCTGCTTTCATTCCTCGATGCATACTCAGGATATCATCAGATCTTCATGGCAGAAGAGGATGAGGAGAAAACCGCATTCATTACTCCATGTGGCACGATCGCTTGCACGGATGCCTTCGGCTAAAGAATGCTGGTTCAACATTTGCAAGGGTAGTCAGCCATGCTTTTGAGCTACAGCTGCACAGGAATGTAGAAGCTTACATGGATGACATAGTGGTCAAGAGCAAGGACAAGGAGACTCTGATCCAAGATTTGGATGAGACTTTTGCAAATCTGCGCAAGGTCAATCTCTAGTTGAACCCCGAGAAGTGTGTGTTCGGAGTTCCTTTCGGCAAGCTTCTCGGGTTCTTTGTGTCTCAGAGGGGGATTGAAGCCAATCCCGACAAGATCAAGGCCATTGAGCAAATTGAAGCACCAAAGCGCCAAGGATGTGCGAAGGCTTGCCGCCGCGTTGCTTGCTCTCGAAGAGGTTCATTTCCAAGTCTGCTGAACGTGCCTTGCCATTTTTCAAAATCTTGAAAAAGGCAGGTCCCATGAAATGGACTCCGGAAGCGGAGGCTGCGCTGTAGGACTTGAAGAAATATTTGTCCTCCACTCCAACACTTGTCGCACCTAAGCCACAAGAGAAGTTGCTCCTATACCTGGCCGCAACCAATCAAGTGGTTAGTGCTGCGTTAGTGGCGGAAAGGGAGGCAGATGATGAGCCAGCAGCCACGGCAAGCGAGTCTAGCGACAAGCATGGGGCTTCTCCGACAAGCTCTGGCCCGGCAAGTCCTGATCCGACGAGTTCTGGTTCCGCCAAGGATGGATCTGTGCAGTTGCCGGAAGAAACACCGAAGAAGAAAGTGCAGCGCCCAGTTTACTTTGTCGGCCCTTTGCGGGGCTAGATCAAGGTACTCGTGTGCGGTTGCTTTTCGCCTACTCATGGCCTCGAGAAAGCTGCGCCATTATTTTCAAGCACATGAGATCACGGTTGTCACTCGCTTTCCGCTGAAGAGGATACTGCAGAATCCAGAAGCAACGGGCAGGATTGTCGAGTGGGCACTGGAATTGTCAAGCTTTGGCCTCAAGTTTGAAAGCACTTCAACTATTCGGAGCCGGGCTTTGGCAGAATTTATAGCAGAATGGACGCCAACACCGGACGAAGAATCTCCGAAGAAGAGCATCCCCGTCGAGGAAATTAGCAAAGAATGGATCATGTACTTTGATGGTGCCTTCTCGCTGCAAGGCGCCGGTGCGGGCGTACTACTCGTTGCCCCCACCGGGGAGCACCTCAAGTACGTGGTACAAATGCACTTTCCCAAGGAGCAAGCAACAAACAATACCGTGGAGTATGAGGGTTTGCTTGCCGGACTCAGGATCGCAGCTGAACTTGGGATCAAAAAGCTCATCGTCAGGGGTGACTCACAGCTTGTCGTCCGCCAAGTCAACAAAGATTACCAGAGTCCGTTGATGGAAGCATACATTGACGAAGTGAGGAAGCTAGAGGAGCATTTTGACGGCCTACAAATGGAACATGTTCCAAGGGCTCAGAACGACATTGCAGATGGCCTGTCAAAATGTGCCGCACTCAAGTTGCCTGTGGAACCAGGGATTTTTGTGCTCAAGCTGACTCAGCCATCCGTCACACCATCAACTGGATAGAGCAAGAAGAGAAAATTGCCTGCTGGCGACCACTTCCCGGCAGAGCTCCCAGAAGCCGCCGCTAAGAAGGTTCCCAGGCTCAACACAGAAAGAGCTGAGGAGCAGTCTGCTCCGACAAGCCCCAAGGCTTGCTTCGTTGAAGCTGACGCTCCCGACAAGCTGTGTCCCGACACGCTTGCCGGGGAACATCACGCTCCAGCGGGATCCCTGGTCCTTGTCGTCGAAGCGGATGTTCCTGCAGCAGCCTTTGCGCCTTTAGTCCTCGCTGTCGAGCCACAAGCTCCAGCCTGGGCACAGCCAATAGTCCATTTCCTTCAGACAGGAGAACTTCCCGAGGAACAAGAAGAAGCAGAAAGAGTAGCTCGGCAATCAAGTATGTACCAGTTTGTCGATGACATACTGTACAGAAAAAGATTCAACGGAGTGAAATTGAAATGCATTTCCCGGGAAGATGGACAAGAGCTGTTGGCGGAGATACATGGAGGCATATGTGGTCACCACATTGGCGAAGAGCACTTGCCGCAAGGCTTTCCGCAAGGTTTCTTCTCGCCAACAGCCCTCCGTGATGCAACCGCACAAGTAACCAAGTGTGAAGCGTGATGTTCCATTCCAAACAGATTCATCACCACTCAAGCTCTCCAAACAATCCCTTTATCCCGCCATTTTCGCTCGGGGCTTGACATCCTTGGCCCCTTTCCCGAAGTTGTCGGGGCTTTGAGTACTTGTACGCTGTAATCGACAAGTTCACAAAGTGGCCGGAAGTGGAACCAGTGAGAAGGTGACAAGACAACAAGATCAAGTTCTTTAGGTCGATTGTTTGCCGTTTCGGAATCCCTAACAGGATCATCACCGATAACGGCACGCTTTACAAGTCACACCTTCATGCAATACGTCCAAGATCTTGGCACCAAGATCTGCTTCGCTTCTGTTGCTCACCCGAGAAGCAACGGTCAAGCGGAGAGGGCGAACGCCGAAGTCGCGCGGCTCAAGACCGAACTTTCGACGTGCTGCACAAGTGCGAAAAATTGGATCGAGTAGTTGCGGTGGTTCTTTGGTCGATCAGACGACGCCAAATCGAGCCATCGCCGACAGCTTTTGCTCTTGTCTATGGAGCGTAGCAGTTCTCCCACGGAACTCAGATACGGATCGCCACGAGTGCTCGCTTATGATGAGTTTGAGCAAGAGCAGCTGCGGCAAGATGACGCGCTGCTCCTCGAGGAGGGTCGTCTTCAGGCTGCTGTGCAAGCTGCTCGCTACCAAACAAGCTTTGCGCCGCTATCATAGCCGCAGTTAACGCCGAAGCTTCGAGGAAGGCGACCTTGTTCTTCGGCGCGTTCAATCCGCCAAGAATTCAAACAAGTTGACGTCGAAGTGGGAAGGCCCTTATCGGGTGAAACGAGTCACTAGGCCCGGCGCTGTCCGCCTTGAGACCGACGATGTCATTCCGGTGAGCAACTCCTGGAACATAGAACATCTTCACAAGTTTTACCCATAAGGCGCGGTTGCCGGACCCGTTCCGGCAACCACCTTTTGTACAAGCCTTGCATGTCGCATGTAACACTTTGTACAAAGCCGGGCGCAGCTCCCGTGCGTAAATAAAGTTTATGTGCCCCGCACATCTTGTCAAATTCAGTGCATCTTTCTTTTCTTGCATGTATATCCGACACTTTCGCAGCACTTACCCCGTAAGCAATAAAGAACGTTAAGGTTCCATATCATTATTTTCTTCTTTCTTCTCAAAGAGAAGATTCCTCCGCCCACAAGTTCACCGGGGGGAGGAGGAGATAAAGGAGATAAAAGTATGGACCAGCATCGCTCAAAGGAATCTAGCCTTGCCGGACGAAGACAACGTAAAAGCTAAGTTGCCAAAGTTTGAGCGTAGTCAATTTTAAAACTTTTAAGTTATATTCCTTGAACGCTCGTGCCTTTGTATGGAAAACCTCATGCGCTAGGGAATCAACTTCATGGCTAAGTTGCGCCCTTGCTTTGTTTTCGAGCCCGCCAACAATACAAGTGAGCTGCAACTAGTCCCGACAAGATTTCTGTCGGAGGCAAGACCGCCACTGGCTGCTGATGTTCTGACTCAACAAGTGTGCTTATACCGCAAGGTCCCTCAAAGCGAGGGTAAAAGCATACAAGGGATGTAATAGAGTAAAGGAAATAACATAGCAAGCAGTAACTAGAATAGAGTTATATTACAAGAATGACTTATTGTGGTACTGACTAAATTGTTCTCATAACCAAACGACAAAGAAGAAGAAAAAGGGAGAAGAAGGGCGGCCTAATCCACGCGCCGCCGTCGACCCTCCCGACCTCGCTCACCTTGTCCACGATGGGTGCGACGATGGCCCTGAGCTCCTCAAGATCAGCGCCCTCCGGCAGCTTCTTGGTGACGCGGGAGAGGTCGATGCCCGGGTTGCGGAAGAGGACCTTCACCAACACCTTCTCCAAGACCCCGGCGCAGATCGCGCGCGACTCGTCGGCCAGCTGCTTTGGGATCCTTTCCCGGAGCTGCCGGAGAGCTGTTACCACATCCTTGAAGAAAAGCGTGAGCTTGGCGCTGGGCTGGAGATTCTCCTCGGAGAGTACCCGGCCCGTCTGTTCAGCTCCGCCAACTCCTCGTCGATGAGCGCGGCGATGTTGACGAGGCCCTCCGTCCAGAGCTCCATCGTGGTCTTGAAGGTGTTCTGGGCCTTGGCGGCCCTCGTCAGCAGCTCCACGTTGCCCTTGAGCTCCTTCCTCAAGTCGTCCTCCCGCTTCTTGGCGGCGTCCAGCGTCTCCGCCAAGGTAGCCAGCTTCAGCTCCAGATCGGCGCTCGAGTCTTTGGCGGTGTTCAGCTCCTTGGTCTTCTCGGCAAGCTGGACTTGAAGCTCGCCATGGGCGCGTGCGTCCTTCTCGCGCTCGCGCTGGAGTGCGGCAAGCTCTTCATTCCTCTTCCCCATATCCGCCTCCAGCCGCGCCACCCTCTCCTCTAAATCCTTCTTGAGGCCCCTCGGCGGCATGGCCAGGTCCTTTGCCTCCTTGAGTGTCCCGCCAAGCGACTGCTCTCGTGCCTCGAGCTCCTCCTCATGACTGTCCAGACTGGCTTTCTTCTGTGTCAGCTCACCTTCCCGCCTGGACATCTCCTCGGCGGCGAGCCTCTGCTGCTCCTCGGCTTCAGCCTTCTCCAGGATGAACGCCTCCTTTGCCTCGCCGAGCTGCTACCTCTCCTCTGCAATGGATCGGAGGGCCTCCTGGTTGCGGTTCCGGAGTTCTTGTGCATGTTTCTCTATGTCAACTCCCGCCTGCGCGACAAGCGCTTCCCGGGACTCAAGTTTCGCTTGCCGGGCGCGGTAGAGTGACACCAGCTTTCGGAGCAGCTGCTCCTCCTCGACTTCGCGCCACTGCTGCTTGGCCTGTCCGACCATCGCCAGCCGGCGGAGGCCAAGATTTCCCGTCAAACTCCTCTCCTTCAACCGGCGCCTGAGCTCGATGCCTAGGGAGCTTGATATATACGCCGCCGGCCTTCAAGTAAGCAATCGGGTGGGGCCCCTCGAGCCCGACGCCGTCACGGCGGAGGGGTCGGCGGTCGATGTAGCGCCTGCGCTCCTGCATCCTCCGGGTCGCCAGTGCGACCGTCGGACCCCTCGCCGGCCCTACGCCAAAGAGCCTTGGCGGCTCTTCGCCCGCGGCTCGTCGCTGGGCTTCTTCCTCGTCTGCGACGACGTCCTCAGTGTTGCCGTGTGCGCCCTCCTCGCCGGTGGCCTCAAGTTCCATCGGATCCCTAAGAGGGGGATCTGAAGACAGGAAGAAGAAAGAAAAGTCAAACAAATACCCAAAAGGAAGAAAAAGAGGATCAGCAGAACCCAAGGGAGGGTCCCCGACAAGGAGGGTCACCTGTGCTGGGCTCCATGATCATGGGCTCCACCACCGGGGGCTCACTAGTTCCGCCTTTGCCGGAGATCCTTCCTTGCGGAGAGGGCTCCCATATCGGGAATCGCCCTTGGTGGCGAGGTCGGCCGACGACACCTCCGGTCGGCCTCCGACCTCTCCTGGTGGGCCTGTTCTGCTCCTATATACAAAAGAGTCAACAATCAAGATGTTAGCAGAAGAAGAAGCACCCATGAGCGCCCCACAACAGGAAGCAAACCAATGCACTTACGCTGGGGCAGTCTGAGCTCTGCGAGGGAAGGGACCGGTCCGTCAAGGTGGTCTCGGACGTATCTTATGCCGCCACAGCAGGATCGTCCTCGATGCTAACCACGGGAACCTTGGCCCTATTTGCTGCCCTCTCCGCCAAAGTCCTGAGACAGAAAAGGGGTTTGGAGAGAAGCAGATTAGATACAAGGCAAACAACAACAGGGATCAAAGAAAGGCAAGTACAGTAATAAGAAAGCCTTACTCCTCCTCCTCCTCTTCATCATCATCGGAGCTCAGCGCGGAGAGGTCGAACTCCGGTACCCTCTCGGCGCGACGTGACAGAGGAGTAGGATCCCTCCGGCGCTTGCTGAGGGCTGTAGCGGGATCAGGCGTGGCGGCCCGGGAAGACCCCGCCTCAGTTGCCGGCACAGCCTGGGATCCTCCCGCAGCAACATTGCTTGCCGCGGTGGAGCGTGTCCCACGGCGCCGCGGCTGCTGGACGGCCTGCTCCTCTGCCAGCTCTCCAACTCGATGGAGGCGCCTTCTCGGTCGGAATTGGGGCTGCGCTGGGGGCTCCGCCTGCGGCAAGTTGCTCGAAGACGGCTGGCCGCCGCGCCCGCTGGCTCACTCGCTGACCTCAGCCTCCCCTTCGCCGTCGCTTTCTCGGCAAGATCTTCCCGGCGGCAAGGCTTGCCGCCTCAGATCCGCCTCGCCAAGCGTGAAGCCAAACCGCCACGCGGCCTGCCGCCGCCTCTTCGCCCTCGCTAGCAATGTACGCCACCATTGGCGCTTGTGGCGCTGGTGAGAGCTTCGCCGTCGGAGTTGACGCCACCTCCGACAAGTCATCGAAGAATTGCTGCACGACCTCGGCAGCGGGCTCCATCCAATTGGCACTTATCCTGCGAAGTCACACTCGCATCATAGCACGATGCGATCGCTACCGAGTTATTGCACAAGGGACAACGCCTCGCGCAACCGGAACCACTCGATGATTGGCGCCGTGCTTGAACATCTCCTCAAAGATCGCTAAGCTCCATAACCGTGAAGTTGAAGTTGAGGCCTGGGCGCAGCCTCATGAAATCTGGCCGGCCGCTTAAACAGCCAGCGGGCCTCCCCTCTTGCAGAGGGGCGACACGACAAAGAAGGAAATCCGTGCTAACCGCCCTATTGTGAGTCCGGCATGCCCGAGCCGGAGGATTGAGTGGTGGCGATCGCCGCCCGCATCATCGCGACAGAACACTCGCTCGCTGCCGCCAAGACAACCCGGTCCGGCGTAGCTTAGTGAATGGCGGCGGGTTGGCATCACAGATCCAGCACCACTCCGCCTCCACTCGTCCCCACTTGCTGCGGAGCTCGCCTGGCCAAGTACACCTCCTTCATGCCCATCCGGGAGGTCCAGCGATTCCGCCAGCCCGGTGGCTCCTTTCTCACTCGAGGGGAGAAATAATGACGAAAAAGAGCAACATTGGGGAGGATACCAACGAAGTTCTCGCAGAGGTGTCACGAAACCGCCATTGTCGTAACAGCGTTGGGGTGAAATCAAGCAGATGAAACCCGTAGGTGTTCATGATGTCGCAAAAGAAATCGGAAAAAGGTGGGCAGAGCCCGCAATAGAAGAACACAGGGAAGAAGTAGTACCCTTTGGGGCACTTCTTCGATTTGGAGGCTTCTAGGCCCGGCGTTGTCCGCCTTGAGACCGAAGATGCAATTCCGGTGAGCAACTCCTGGAACATAGAACATCTTCGCAAGTTTTACCCATAAGGCGCGGTTGCCGGACCCGTTTCGGCAACCACCTTTTGTACAAGCCTTGCCGCTGTCGCATGTAACACTTTGTATGGGCGCAGCTCCCGTGCGTAAATAAAGTTTATGAGCCCTGCACATCTTGTCAAATTCAGTGCATCTTTCTTTTTCTTGCATGTATATCTGACACTTTGTGCAGCACTTACCCCCGGTAAGCAATAAAGAACCTTAAGGTTCCATATCATTATTTTCTCTTCTTTCTTCTCAAAGAGAAGATTCCTCCGCCCACAAGTTCACCAGGGGGGAGGAGGAGATAAAGGAGATAAAAGTATGGACTAGGCATCGTTCAAAGGAATCTAGCCTTGCCGGGACGAAGACAACAGAAAAGCTAAGTTGCCAAAGTTTGAGCGTAGTCAATTTTAAAACTTTTAAGTTATATTCCTTGAACGTTCGTGCCTTGTATGGAAAACCTGTGCGCAGAGTAATTGACTCGCGGCTAAGTTGCACCCTTGCTTTGTTTTTGAGCCCGCTCAACAATACAAGTGAGCTGCAACTAGTCCCGACAAGATTTCTTGCCGGAGGCAGCACCGCCAGCGGGCTGCTGATGTTCCACACTCAGCAAGTGTGCTTGCGCCGGCAAGGTCCCTCAAAGCGTAGGGTAAAAGCATACAAGGGATGTAACAGAGTAAAGGAAATAACATAGCAAGCAAGTACCTGCAATAGAGTTATATTACAAGAATGACTTATTGTGGTAATCGACTAAATTGTTCTCATAACCGAAACGGCAGCAAAGAAGAAAAAGGGAGAAGAAGGGCGGCCTAATCCACGCTACCGCCATCGACCCTCCCCGACCTCGCTCACCTTGTCCATGATGGGTGCGACGATGGCCCCGAGCTCCAAGAAGATCAGCGCCCTCGCAGCCTTCTTGGTGACGCGGAGAGGTCGATGCCCGGTTGCGGAAGAGGACCTTCACCAACACCTTCTCCAAGACCCCGCGCAGATCGCTGCGACTCGTCGGCCACCGCTTCGGGATCCTTTCCCGAGCTGCCGGAGAGCCGCTACTACATCCTTGAAGAAAAGCGTGAGCTTGGCACTGGGCTGAGATTCTCCTCAGAGAGTACCCGGCCCGCTGTTCAGCCCGCCAACTCCTCGCCGATGAGCGCTGGCGATGTTGACGAGGCCCTCCGTCCCGAGCTCCACCGTGGTCTTTAAGGTGTTCTGGCCTTGGCCCTCGCTGCCAGCTCCACGCTGCCCTTGAGCTCCTTCCTCAAGTCGCCCTCCCGCTTCTTGGCGGCGCCCAGCGCCTCCGCCAAGGTAGCCAGCTTCAGCTCCAGATCGGCGCCGAGTCTTTGGCGGCGTTTCAGCTCCTTGGTCTTCTCGGCAGCCGGACTTGTAGCTCGCCATGGCGCGTCAGTCGTTCTCAAGGCCTTACTGGAGTGCAACAAGCTCTTCATTCCTCTTCCCATATCCGCCTCCACCAAGGCCACCTCTCCTCTAAATCCTTCTTGGCGGCCTCAAGCCGCTGGCGGCGTCCTTGCCTCCTTGAGTGTCCCGCCAGCGATCGCTCGCCTCGAGCTCCTCCTCGTGGCTGTCCAGACTGGCTTTCTTCCGTGTCACCACCTTCCCGCCTCGACATCTCCTCGGGCGGCGAGCCTCTGCTGCTCCTCGGCTTCAGCCTTCTCCAGATAAACGCCTTTGCCTCGCCGAGCTGCTCTCTCTCTCGCAATGGATCGGAGGGCCTCCCTGTTGCGGTTCCGTAGTTCTGTGCATGTTTCTCTATGTCAACTCCCGCCATGCGACAAGCGCTTCCCGGACTCAAGTTTCGCTTGTCGGGCGCGTAGAGTGACACTAGCTTTGAGCAGCCGCTTCCTCCTCCTCGGACTGCGCTTCGCTTTGGCCTATCGACCATCGCCAGCCCGGCGGAGGCAAGTACTTCCCCACAAACTCCTCTCCTTCAACCGGGCGCCTAGAGCTCGATGCCCGGGGAGCTTGATATATACGCCCTCCGCCTTCAAGTAAGCACTGGCTGGGGCCCTCGAGCCCAATGCCACGCGGCGGAGGGGTCGGCGGTCAGTGTAGCGCCTTGCGCTCCTGCGTCCTCCGGGTCGCCAGTGCGACCGCCAGCTCCTACGCCAGCAGCCTTGGCGGCCTCTTCGCCGGCGGGCTCGTCAGCGCCGACTTCTTCCTCGTCTGCGACGACGTCCTCAGTGTTGCCGCGTGCGCCCTCCTCGCCGGTGGCCTCAGTTTCCATCGGATCCCTAAGAGGGGGATCTGAAGACAGGAAGAAGAAAGAAAAGTCAAACAAATACCCAAAAGGAAGAAAAAGAGGATCAGCAGAACCCAAGGGAGGGTCCCCGACAAGGAGGGTCACCTGTGCTGGGCTCCATGATCATGGGCTCCACCACCGGGGGCTCACTGGTTCCGCCCCTTGCCTGAGATCCCTTCCTTGCTGGAGAGGGCTCCCATATCGGGAAATCGGCCCTTGGTGGCGTAGTCGAAGCCGACGACACATCCGGGTCGGCCTCCATCGCTCTCCCGTGGGCCTGTTCGCTCCTATATACAAAAGAGTCAACAATCAAGATGTTAGCGAGAAGAAGAAGCACCCATGCGCCGCCCCACAACAGAAGCAAACCAATGCACTTACGCTGGGGGCTGGCTGGAGAGCTGCAGGGAAGGGACCGGTCCGCAAGGTGGTCTCGATGTATCTTCCGCCGCCACAGCAGGATCGTCCTCGATGCTAACCACGGGGACCTTGGCCCTCTTCGCTGCCCTCTCCGCCAAAGTCCTGAGACAGAACAGGGGTTTGGAGAGAAGCTGATTAGATACAAGGCAAGCAACAACAGGGATCAAAGATGACAAGTACAGTAATAAGAAAACCTTACTCCTCCTCCTCCTCTTCATCATCATCGGGCTCAGCGCGGAGAGGTCGAACTCCAGTACCCTCTCGGCGCGACGTGGCGGAGGAGTAGGCTCCCTCCGGCGCTTGCGAGGGCTGCGGCAGATCAGCGTGGCGGCCCGGAAGACCCGCCTCGCAAGCCCGACACACTCGATCCTCCCAGCAACATTGCTTGCCGCGGTGGAGCGTGTCCCACGGCGTCGCGGCTGCTGGACGGCCTGTGCCTCTGCTAGCTCTCCAACTCGACGGAGGCGCCTTCTCGGTCGGAATTGGGGCTGCGCTGGGGGCTCCACCTGCGGCAAGTTGCTCAAAGACGGCTGGCCGCTCACGCCCTCCGTGGGCTCACTCGCTTTGACCTCAGCCTCCACTTCGCCGTCGCCTTCTCCGGCAAGATCTTCCCGGGCAGCAAGGCTTGCCGCCTCAGCTACATCCGCCTCCGCCAGCGTGAAGCCAAGCTCGCCCGCGGCAGCGGCTGCCGCCGCCTCTTCGGCCCTGCTAGCAATGTACACCAGCTCATTGGCAGTTGTGGCGCGGGTGAGGAGCTTCTGCTCATCGGAGTTGACTGCCACCTCTGACAAGTCATCGAAGAATTGCTGCACGACCTCGGCAGTGGGCTCTATCCAATTGGCACTTATCCCGTGCGAAGTCGCACCGCATCATTGCACGATGCGATCGCTACCGAGTTATTGCACAAGGGGACAACGCCCGCAACAAGCGGAACCACTCGATGATTACGCCATGCTTGAACATCTCCTCAAAGATCGCTAAGCCCATAACCGTGAAGTTGAAGTTGAGGCCTGGGCGCAGCCTCATGAAATCGCCGGGCCGCTAAACAGCCAGCGGGCCTCCCCTCTCTTGCAGAGGGGCGACACGACGGAAGGAAATCCGCGCCAACCGCCTCTGCCAGAGTCCGCATGCCCGAGCCGGAGGATTCGGTGGTGGCGATCGTCGGCTTCGATCATCTGGCGACAGAACACTCCAGCCGCTGCCGCGCAAGACAACCCGGTCCGGCGCAGCTTAGTGAATGGCGCGGTTGGCATCACAGATCCAGCACCACTCCGCCTCCACTCGCCCCACTTGCATGCGAGCTCGCCCATCAAGTACACCTCCTTCATGCCCATCCGGAGGTCCCGCGATTCCGCCAGCCCGCTGGCTCCCCTTTCTCGCCCGAGGGGAGAAATAATGACTAAAAAGAGCAACATTGGGAGGATACCAACGTTCTCGCAGAGGTGTGCGAAACCGCAATTGTCGTAACAGCGTTGGGGGTGAAATCAAGCGATGAAACCCGAGGTGTTCATGATGTCGCAAAAGAAATCGGAAAAAGGTGGGCAGAGCCCGCATAGAAGAACACAGGAAGAAGTAGTACCCTTTGGGGCACTTCTTGATTTGAGGCCTCCGCGAAAGCACCGGCGTCTTGCGGATGCGCCTGCTTGCGCCGTCGACTGAAGAGGTAGAACTCCGCCCGCAACGCCCGGGTGAGCTCGGGAGGAAAAGCACCTGTTTCTTGCGCAGCGCCCGAGCTCAGCTCGGCCGACTTCAAGAGTTTTCGGTTTTCGCAGCCTTCGCAGCCTTCCCGGTCTTCGGAGCCATGGCGGAAGCAACGGGGGAAGGCGATGGCGACGGCGGCGGCGGCGGCGGCGGCGAAAGGCGGCGGAGCACGGCTCTCTTTCGACTTGGGAAGTGGAGGGGAGCGGCGGAGCTTTCGGAGGAAGGAACTGCAAGTGGCGGAAGTGGGGGAACAGCCCCGCTTCCTCTGCTTATAAATAGGGGATGCGAACGTTACGCATTTCCTGGAGTTAAGTATAGACCACGTTCTCTCCCACGACGCCACAATCGACGCGTGCCGTTGCAAGAGGACGCGGTGGACACGGAGTCCGATTGTGTGTGGACCCAGGCCGCGCGTGCCCGTGCACTGTTTTGGGCCTGGCCCAACAACACTCGGCACCATGTATGGCCCAGGCCCGGGGGCTCCTGTCGGTGTACTAAAGTAGGGGGTACCTTAGTACCCCAAACGTGTGCACGGGCAACAGAGCACCTCAGCGGCAAGGCTTGCCGCGCCCGCCAAGGCCCTCCGTCATTTCCTATTACCGCCATTCAAGAACAAAGTATCACCGAGAAGACAAAGATCCCGCAAGAGAAGCTTGCGGGAGGATTTAACGCCCGAGCAAGAGGAGCTTGCCGAGAAAGCCAACCAAGGCGCTTCGGAAGACTTGCCGCGATGCCCAGCGTCCGGCAGAAGGTTCGGACGACCGCAAGCTTGCCGCGCAACGAGAGAAGGACATGCGCAAGGCGCTTGCATGCAAGGCTGCCACCCTGCATCCAAACTCCAACAAGATCCAACGCGTGTCGCCCCTGTGGCCATCCCAGAGCACGCGTGGCGAGGCAATCGCGCAGCCATGCGGAGGAGGTGGCAAGAGGAGCTGACAAGGAAGCCATCGTGGCGGTCGGTGGCGCACCTAACGGTCATTTCATTGCACTGTTGGGGCGACCGGACGGGCATTAAATGCCCTTGTCTCCTGCCGTCAGAGTTAGGTAGGGGTCATCGCTGGTCGTTGTTGTACCAACCTGCTTTTACCTTTCTACCCCCTTCCTACATCGCCATCTCTCGCATGACCCCTTAGACTATAAAAGGGAGGCCCATGCACACGAGAGGGGTTCGGGATTCGAACTTCTCCACACTAGGGTTCCGCGGTTCGTAGACCCAACACCACCATACGCCGCGCCTCGAGCAGGGAACAAATAAAACACAAAGTAGCAAGAGGGGTTTTATCTCTCCGGAGAGCTCCGGCTGGGTAAAATCGCCTGCCTCCCCAGCCCGACCTCGATCTGCTCACAGACGCCTCCGCCTCCCTTGCCGGACTAGAAGTGGCCCCGCCCCATAGGTGCTCGTGGCCACAGAGACGCCTGACAACTCCGTCAAGGGGTGGCAATCGGGTGGTTCTACATCACCGAGCCACAGAAACCCACATGGGCGGCGGCCCCGAAGTTTAGATCTGTATCCCCACGCAGGTCACCTCCTGGAAAGAGAAGGGCTTGCAGTGGGGCAATCTGGTGGAGGTGACAGGACTCCGAGCCTGCATCAAGAAGATGGTGAGAAATAGGCTCAGGCTCGTCGACGTGGTCCAAGTCATGCTCATCCGGCGGATCCTCCCATGCCAAGAACGAGCATTTAATTTGTGGGAGTTCGATCCGGAACAGCACCAGGCGCTAAGCGGGCTCTTCGATACAACATACGAAGGTGCCTAGAGGGTGCTGTTCAAGGGCGCTGGCTCCGCATCCGCAACGGAAGATCATGATTCAGCTCGCAGTGTCCAACCGACGAGGTAAGTGATTCAACCCCATTACGGACACTTGTGATAATTAGATTGACTCTAGTGAGGTTTCATTCTCGCCTCTTCCTTTGACAGAATGGATGGAGAAGGCCAAGCTACTCATCAGCCCGGCTCCCATGCCAAGACCCAAAGGGCGCCGCCATCAGGATGTTGGGTTCGGCACCGCACGTGGTGCCGGAGAAGAAGGCCAAGAAGGTGGCCGGGACTCGAAAGAGTTCCGCAATCAAAGCGTCGACAACGACGAGGACTCTCCTCAAGACGAGGAGGAGGAGTACTCTCCCTGAGGAGGAGAGAAGAAGAGGAAGGCTTCCCAATCGGGAGGCCAAGGGTCCAAGAGGGGAGAACTATCCTCGACAGTTTCGCCAACATCAAGATTGGCGAAGATGAGTGGCTCAAGGGCCAAAGGCCCGGCAGATCGTAAGTATCCGGATCATTTATATACCGCACCTTTCCCGTCACGTAGTATCCCTCTAACGCCGCATTCGTCCGTAATCCGCCAAGGATGATCTCCCGACTCATCGAAAGGGTCATTGGCCTCGCCGGATGTGAATTCCATCCCGACCGCTCTACCCCACGCCCGACGAGGACGCCGAGGTGGGATCCCAAAGAGGGACCCATCAGAGGAGGCTCGGAGGCGCCGCCAGCGACCTCCGGACTTTGTGCCGACTCTACATCGAACCCGCAGTGGTTCCAGAGTCCTGCGCCCCTTCAAAGAAGGGCAGGACCGTGGACACGCGGCCTCCGCCCAACCGAGGCGCCAGATAACCTGTTGGAGGCGCTTAAAGGCGCTCCATCGAGGAAGAACACCGCACTATCATGAGTGTGGTGATTGAGAAGGTTCAGCTCGCTAAGAGCGGGCTGACCAAGCCTCGCAGAGCCTTCTAATGTGCTTTGAGGTAAGAAGTTAAAATTAAGTAATGTAATACCGCTGTAGACAAGAGCCCCTCGATGCTCGGTTTGGTGTTCGAAAGAAAAGCCGGACCGAGGATCTAACAAGATATGCGCAGGTTGCTAAAAATATGTCGATATGGGTTTGCGAGGCTGCGCTGCTGGCCTCTCGCCACTTTAACGCGGAGGTCGATGTGTTGAAGAAGGACCTCGAGCGGTCCGAGCAAGAGCTCGCCATGCGAAGAAGCAGCTCGAGGAAAAGAAGGTGAGTAACACTTTTTGAATAAGTACCTTCTGTAAAAGGATTTTGGTTGCAAATAAAATTAACAAGGATGCCGCCTCGTGGCCGAACGCAATGCGCCACGGAACGGGCTGAGCGAGAAAAGCAAGAGGCACCGGTGGCGGAAGTTCGCAAGAGCTCCGTGCTCTCATGGAAAAGCATGAGAGTTTGGAGCGTGACTCAAGACTCGAGAGTCCGAGCTTGCCTCGCCTCGAAAGTGCCAAGTCCACCAAGGCCGAGGCCCGTAAGGCCCTTCTGAAGTTGAGGACATAAAGAAGATAGCGGCGGTAAGGCATTTTTCATGCAAAGCGGGCATGTTAGTGTGAACTACCCGACACTTACCCGAATTCGAGCTCTCGAGGCGCTTGCAATCTGCCGTAGTAAGTGCCCGATGCCGCCGCATTCTATCGTGGCGAGGAGGGAGCTCGACGGAGAAGGTCTTCGGTCTCAAGACGCCGAGGCCGCCATCCGGCCCCCAAGCGACCAGTGAAGCAATGGTCGAACTCCACAAGGTAGCCGAGGAGGCCATGAAGGGCCTCATAGTCCGGTGTGGCTCGACAGGCCATGCCCAGGAGCTACTTTGGCCTAGTGCGGTGGCTGGTGGATGCATGCCCCAGGCTGGATGTAGTCAAGCGCTCCGCCTGCATTAAAGGCGCTCGTCGGGCCCTTGCCCGCATAAAGGTGCAATGGGGCAAATTGATGCGGAGAAGCTTCACGGACCCACCGCCGCCGAGCAAGGAGTGTCATGCCGGAGAAGTACTATAAGATTGTCTGAAGGGAGCCTGCGATATTGCGTATGAGTGCTCCCGAAATGTAATTTTGAGTGAACTTCGCCAGATATTTATCTCAGGCGCTGAAAACTTCGCTCATATCGCCATGAGCAACGCTTAGTTTAATTTAAAATATTACCTTCATGCGGCCGCTTATAAAATCTGAGAGATGGCAAGTCGTTGGCTTCACCCCAAGCCATGAAAGTGCCGGGTGTTCGGGATAAACATGAGCACTCTTGTTCCCATTGTTGGGTCCATCGAGGAGGCGCCAACACAACGAACAAGGCAACCGGACTTATAATGCTTGAACACTCTCACTTAGCCATAGAATTCTATAATTTTAATTTTGGTGAAGCCCCCGTATTCGGAAGACCGAATCGGCGCTATCCACGCCTTCTTCTTGACATCGTCCGAATCTCGCTCAAGCGGCGTGAGTCTTTAGGACCCGAAAAAACCTCTCGAACAGCGACTAGTCTCTCGCCTTATCATGCCGCCGCTTTTAGCTTTCTCCACTATGGCTTAACCCGGCTCAACCGGGCGCAATCGCAGTGGTTCTCCCAGTTCTACCTTAGCCGACGGAACGGAACGTAAGGCACCAAAACATGGGAGCCGCAAACCCAACTATTGACCCAAGACATGATTCGGAGCCGATTCATATAATGCTATAAGTTCGGGGTGCCGCACTTGTGAAAGTGTTCGGACTTAATCACACCATAATGTGGGGAACAGAAGCCCCTGGCGTATTCGGCCGAACCAAAATATACGGGTGCAAGATGTCATATAATGAACATATATAAAAGATAACGCAATTGCAATAAAAAGGTGCTGCATTATTTATAAAAGAAAGTCTGATAGTAGATCGGACTGATACAAATAGTGCGGTAAGCAAGGGATTTGGACTAAATAAACATGTCCCCTCCGTGGATGAGCTGCAGACTTGGTGTATATAATCGAATTTAATGCTCGTAATTGAGACCACCAATGTTCGCCGCGCCTTCTTTAGTCCCCTCGATCGCTGTATCATGAGTTCGCAGGTTCGCCACGGACAGGCTTCCAGTTAACAGAGTCCTGTGTACATAAAAAGAAGAAGAAAAATAAAAGGAAGGAGGCGACTAGTGAGCCCCGTGTGGTCGAGCCGCACTGGGTCCATTGTGATCGTGCCTTTCCTCGCACCCATGGTATCTCCAGAGCGTAATGATGTACGCGGAGTGTTATTCTTGCGATTATGCGCGGTGAGGTTGGGGACGATTGTTACTCTGGCTCTCGATCGCGCCAGTGGTCTTATTTGGTATTGCTCGGCGCCGCTTTGTTGTATCCGGCTTTTAACCGCGGACTTGAGAATTGCCTCGAGAAGGCTGCTCAGATTTCCGCCATGAGAGCCGCTGATGTTCCTCCATTTGGAGGAGCGCCCGTATTCCATTGACCGTGATTACTCCACGAGGGCTGGCATCTTGAGCTTTAGGTATGCATAATGCGCACCGCATTGAATTTTGCAAACGCGTTCGTCCGAAAGCAGAGCGTGATAGCCGCAAAACGGGACTATGTCAAGATTAACTCCTCGCCGAAATTATCCGGGATCCAAGACCACTTCCAGCAGGATGAGCACATGCAGTTGGCTTCCACTCCTGGATGACACCTTTAAAGGTTGTCTTTGTAGGTTTAATCCTTGATGGGTCTATGCCCATTTTGCGCACTGTATCCTGATAAAGCAGGTTCAGGCTGCTACCGCCGTCCATCAGGACTCTCGTGAGGTGGAACCCATCGATGATTGGGTCTAAAACCAATGCGGCGAATCAGCCATGGCGTATGCTGGTCGGATGGTCTCTTCGATCGAAAGTGATCGGGCAAAAGGACCATGGGTTGAACTTTGGGGCGACTGGCTCCATCGCATAGACGTCCCGTAGTGCGCGTTTCCTCTCCCTCTTGGGTATATGGGTCGCGTATATCATATTCACCGTCCGCACTTGTGGGGGGAAAACCTTCTGTTCTCTATTGTTCGGCGGCCGGGTCTCTTCCTCGTCGTCGCTATTTAGCCCCTTGTCATTGTTTTCGGCAATTAACTTGCCAGCCTGCTTGAACACCCAACAATCTCTATTGGTGTGATTAGCTGGCTTTTCAGAGGTGCCATGTATCTGGCATAAGCGGTCGACTATTCGGTCCAGATTGGACGGACCCGAGTGGTTCTTTTAAATGGCTTCTTCCACGACGGGTTTAGAGCCTCGAATCCGGCATTGACCGCCAGATCCTCCTTATCGCCGCCGTTACGCGGCGCTTGTTTTTGATTCGACGTGACTCGCCGTTGTTGTCCTTAGTATCCGGACTGCCAGATTTTTACGGAGATTGTTCTTTGCTGGGCTAGCTAGCTGTCCTCTCCGCACAAAAGCGGGTCATTAACGATGTGAGGGCTGCCATGGATTTCGGCTTTTCCTGCCCTGTGCCGGCTAGCCATTCGTCCCGGATGTTATGTTTGAAGGCTGCAAGGGCCTCTGATCCCGGACAATCGACGATTTGATTTTTCTTCGTCAAGAACCGTGTCCGTAATTGTCCGCCGATTCGTCTCGCTGCTGAATGATGTGGCTTAGGTCATCGGCGTCGGTGGTCGCATATGTGCCTTGGAAGTTATCAAGGAATGCGGCCTCGTGTCTTCCCAACACCCAATTGACTCTGGGCAAGCTGTTAAGCCAATGCCGAGCTGGTCCTTTAAGCTTGAGTGGGAGGTACTTGATGGCGTGGAGATTGTCGCAAGGGCCATATGGATGTGGAGAAGATAGTCTTCGATCCACACCGCGGGGTCTGTTGTGCCATCGTAAGACTCGATGTTTACGGGTTTAAACCCTTCGGGGATCTGATGATCCATTACTTCGTCAGTGAAGCATAACGGGTGTGCGGCGCCCCTGTATTGAGCGATATCGCGACGCAGCTCGAGAGAGCACTGTCTGCTGTGTTCGGCCCGGCCGGAGTTGTTGTGTCCGGCACGACGGTATTCGTCGTGGGTCGTAGGGCGCCCATGTGATCCATAAATGGATCTGGATTGCTTTGCTTTGTCCTCCAATATGTCTCGCAAGTCCGGCGCGTTCCCTCTTGGCTTCGTACTTTTGGAGCGATGCCGGGGTATGGTCTTGGCTAGGGGCCTGGATGCCTCTCTGTCACGACCACGTGGTGGTCGGTCAGCCATATCGTGCGCTGGTGGTGAAGGTATGTATGCTTCCTCCTCTAATCGGGGGAGCAGCTTGCGTCTTGGGTAACTTTTGGAGGGGCGTTCGAGTTTATACTCTTCGGCCGCGAGGACCTTGGTCCATCGATCGGCCAGCAGGTCTTGATCAGCTTGAAGCTGTTGCTGCTTTTTCTTTAGGCTGTTTGCTGTGGCGATAAGCCTGCGCTTAAAGCGCTCTTGTTCGACGGGATCCTCGGTGCACGCGAATTAATTCGTCGTTGAGGCTTGCTTCGCCTTCGGAGGGAGGCATATAGTTATCATCCTCAACCCTTCGCCCCGCCGCCTCTCGTGGGGGCTTGCTTCGCATCCTCTGCGCTGAGTCTTGCCGGAGGGATTGTCTTCGGCACTCTCCGGAGTATTATTATCTCCCGTGCCGGAATCTCCATTCTTGCTGTGGCGGGATTTAGAGCGGCGCCGCTGACGTCGGCGTTTGGGCTGCTTCTTTAGGGAATCTGCCTCCACTGCTTCTTCGCCATCCCCGTCTTTTGGGGTGTCCACAATGTATATGTCATATGACGAGGTGTCCTTCCAGTGCCCTGTAGGCGCTGGTTCCTGTTCGTCTCCGGCATCGTCGTCCATAGCGTCGATGTCGTCAGAGTCGAAGTCTAGCATGTCGGTTATATCCTCGACAGTGGCTACAAAGTGGGTGGTGGGTGGGCGCTGAATTTCTTCGTCGTCTGCAGTACCCAACCATCCTCGCCATAATCCAGCCAGACTCTCCGATAACGAGATGCTTTAATGAATTCAGGATATCGCCAAAAGGCGAGTGTTGGAATATGTCCGCGGCGGTGAATTCCATAACCGGCGCCCAATCCGGATTGATTGGCGGTAGCGCGGAGGTTCGAGTCCAGCAAGGAGTCCGCACTCGAATCACGAAGTTTCGTGGGGACAAGATTGGTGTTCGCCCATCGCCGTGGATGTTGAAGCCCCTGGGCGGCGTCTATCCACCGACTCGACCTGGCGATCGGCTCGGCTAATGGCTGAAGCTGATCCGTGTCGCCACCAAGGCACTTTGTTTGGCGGCAGAGCTAGATCATGCCCATCGCCACAGTCGGCGGCACGCTTCGGTACAGGCTCGAGTCCGTCAAGATCAAGTCTCCGCGACATCGGCCGTGAAGTTTAAGCTTCCAAATCGACTCGACGGCCAGGCGTAGCTTCGATCGCTCCGATGGCCAAGTGAATTGGCCCGCAGGCGGCCGCCGAATCGAAGATCTGTCCGGGTGAAAAGTCTCACCACGGACAACGTTGCTGGTTGAAGATGCCATCAAGCCTATCGGTGACGACACAGAGGAACTCTCAATGAAAGCACCAATGTCGGTGTCAAAACCGGCGGATCTCGGGTAGGGGGTCCCGAACTGTGCACCTAGGCGGATGGTAACAAGAGACGAGGACACAATGTTTTTACCTGTGTTCGGGCCTCTCGATGGAGGTAAAACCCTACGTCCCGCTTGATTAATATTGATGATATGGGTAGTACAAGAGTAGATCTACCACGAGATCAAGGAGGCTAAACCCTAGAAGCTAGCCTATGGTATGATTGTTGAGATGTATGTTGTCCTATGGACTAAAGCCCTCCGGTTTATATAGACGCCGGAGGAGGCTAGGGTTACACAGAGTCGGTTACAATGGTAGGAGATCTACATATCCGTATTGCCAAGCTTGCCTTCCACGCCAAGGAAAGTACCATCCGGACACGAGCCGGAGTCTTCAATCTTCTATCTTCGTAGTCTTGGAGTCCAGCGGATATTGATAGTCCGGCTGTCCGGACACCCCCTAGTCCAGGACTCCCTCACCAAGCCTATGAGAATGCCAAACTGTTTAAAGAAAAAGTTAAAAGATGGCATGACAAAAGGATACAAAAGCGTGAGTTTAACATAGGTGATTATGTGTTGCTATTCAACTCTCGCTTAAGATTTTTTGCAGGAAAACTTCTCTCTAAATGGGAAGGCCCTTACGTCATCAAGGAGGTCTATCATTCCGGTGCCATAAAAATCAACAACTTCGAAGGCACGAATCCAAAGGTGGTTAATGGTCAAAGAATCAAACATTATATCTCAAGTAACCCTAGAAATGTTGAAACTAATGTTACTGAAACCGTAACCCCGGAGGAATACATAAGGGACACTTTCCAGAACGTTTCAGACTCCAACAAGGAATAGGTATGTGGTACGGTAAGTAAACCGACTCCAAAACAGTTCTAATAGCAATTTTTCTTCGTTTTGGAATATTTAAGAAAATAGGAAAATAAGAAGTAGTCCGGGAAGGACACGAGGCGTCCACGAGGGTGGAGGGCGTGCCCTACCCCCCTGGGCGCGCCCCCTGCCTCGTGGGCACCTCGTGTGCTCTCCGGACTGTGTTTTCTTGCCCGATACTTCTTTTGGTCGGTAAAAATTCATTATATAATCTCCTGAAGGTTTTAACCCTCATATCATGCAAAAATCCTTTGTTTTTGTTTTGAGTTGTTTCTGCCGCAGATTAGAGCAATATGTCGTCCCAGGATTCGGAGGGAGAGAGGGTCTATGGGGACTTGGAGCATTATGGTTGGACCACTGAGGAAGAAGAAGACTACGAGCCTAAGGGAAAGGAGGAGACGAGCTCAGATGAAGATGAAGTCCCATTACCTCAACCTAGGGACATCCATGTTGAGTTTAAAAAGTCAAGTCTCCCTGATAGAGCAAAGAAACCAAAGATCAAGTTTATCCCTTTTCGTCTCTTGCAGGAGAACAAACAGGAACGATGCAAAACAATATTAAGCCTTGAGCAGGAGATCAATGATCTAAGGGAGCAAAATTCCATCCTCAAGCGCAAATGAGGAAGAAGCCTACATCATCAACAACTCCATCATCACCACCTCTGAAGAAGGAGACATAAACACATGAGTATGGGCACTCCCCTTGGCAACTGCCAAGCTTGGGGGAGGTGCCCTGGTATCACCATCACACTCCTATCTTTACCATTTTTCTTAGTTCGATCCTTTTAGTAATATATTGATCTAGTAGAATAAAGTTTTGGTATGATTTAGTTTTGAGTTTTGCTTTATGATCCCTCTATAATCGAGTGCGAGCTATATATAATAAAGATTAGTGTTGAGTCAAGGGCTTTCCTTTCTTGCTATGATCTTGAGGGAATAAAAGAATAAAAAGAAATAAAAGAGATCATATTGATCTTATGGAAAGTAATGACTTCACAATAAAGAGTATGTTGAATAAAAGTTGTTGAGAGTTGGCAAACATAGTTTTGGTCATCGTTGCAATTAATAGGAAGTAATAAAGAAAGAGAAGTTCGCACATATAAATATACTATCCTGGACATCTTTTATGATTGTGAGCACTCATTAAAATATGACATGCTAAAGGGTTGACTTCGGACATGGAAGATAATGTAATGGGCTATGTTTTCTTATATTCGAAATAAAGTATATTTTCATGGATCATCCAACATGTTGAGCTTGACTTTCCCCCTCATGCTAGACAAATTCCTTGCACCAAGTAGAGATACTACTTGTGCTTCCAAATATCCTTAAACCCAGTTTTGCCATCAGAGTCCACCATATCTACCTATGGATTGAGTAAGATCCTTCAAGTTAGCATGAACTATTATTGTTGACATTACCCTTGAGGTAAAAGGTTGGGAGGCAACACTATAAGCCATATCTTTCTCTGTGTCCGATTAAAACTCCATAACCATAAGTATTGCGTGAGTGTTAGCAATTATGAAAGACTAATTGATAGTTGAGTATGTGGACTTGCTGAAAAGCTCTTCTATTGGCTCTTTCCGATGTTATGATAAATTGCAATTGCTTCAATGACCAAGATCATAGTTTGTTGGTTCTCAATGAGGTTTCTGATACATACTTGACATTGTGAATAGATTGTTACTTTAGCATAAGAAATCATATGACAAAATATATGTATGTTGCTGTTATAAGAATGATCATGATGCCCTCATGTCCGTATTTTATTTTATCGACACCTCTATCTCTAAACATGTGGACATATTTTTCGATTTCGGCTTCCGCTTGAGGACAAGCGAGGTCTAAGCTTGGGGGAGTTGATACGTCCATTTTGCATCATGCTTTTATATCGATATTTATTGCATTATGTGTTGTTATTTCACATTATGTCACAATACTTCTGCCTATTCTCTCTTATTTTACAAGGTTTACATGAAGAGGGAGAATGCTGGCAGCTGGGATTCTGGGCTCGAAAAGGAGCAAATATTAGAGACCTATTCTGCACAACTCCAAAAGTCTTGAAACTCCACGAAAGTTGATTTTGGAATTAAAAAATATTGGGCGAAGAAAGTACCAAAGGGTGCCCACACCCTGGCAACGAGGGTGGGTGCGCGCCCTACCCCCCGGGCGCGCTGCCTGCCTCATAGGCCCCCTGGCAGCCTTCTGGTGACCATCTTCGGCTATATGAAGTCTTTTACCCTGGAAAAAATCATAAGCAAGCTTTCGGGACAAAACTCCGCCGCCACGAGGCGGAACCTTGGCGGAACCAATCTAGGTCTCCGGCAGAGCTGTTCTGCCGGGGAAACTTCCCTCCGGGAGGGGGAAATCATCACCATCATCATCACCATCGATCCTCTCATCGGGAGGGGGTCAATCTCCATCAACATCTTCACCAGCACCATCTCCTCTCAAACCCTAGTTCATCTCCTGTATCCAATCTTTGTCCTAAAACCTCAGATTGGTACATGTGGGTTGCTTGTAGTGTTGATTACTCCTTGTAGTTGATGCTAGTTGAATTATTCAGTGGAAGATCATATGTTCAGATCCTTAATGCATATTTATACCCCTCTGATTATGAACATGAATATGCTTTGTGAGTATTTACGTTTGTTCCTGAGGACATGGGTGAAGTCTTGCTATAAGTAGTCATGTGAATTTGGTATTCGTTCGATATTTTGATGAGATGTATGTTGTCTCTCCTCTAGTGGTGTTATGTGAACGTCGACTACATGACACTTCACCATTATTTGGGCCTAGAGGAAGGCATTAGGAAGTAATAAGTAGATGATGGGTTGCTAGATTGATAGAAGCTTAAACCCTAGTTTATGTGTTGCTTCGTAAGGGGCTGATTTGGATCCACTAGTTTCATGCTATGGTTAGGTTTACCTTAATACTTCTTTTGTAGTTGTGGATGCTTGCAATAGGGGTTCATCATAAGTGGGATGCTTGTCCAAGAAAGGGCAGTACCCAAGCACCGGTCCACCCACATATCAAATTATCAAAGTACCGAATGCAAATCATATGAGCATGATGAAAACTAGCTTGACGATAATTCCCATGTGTCCTCAGGAGCACTTTTCTCTATATAGGAATTTGTCCAGGCTTGTCCTTTGCTAAAAAGGATTGGGCCACCTTGCTGCACTTTATTCACACTTGTTACTTGTCACCCGTTGCGAATTACTTTATCACAAATCTATCTGTTATCGATAATTTCAGTGCTTGCAGAGAATACCTTACTCAAAACAGCTTGTCATTTCCTTCTGCTCCTCATTGGGTTCGACACTCTTACTTATCAAAAGGACTACGATAGATCCCCTACACTTGTGGGTCACTAGAGCACGTGTTGTCTCCCATGGTTGCCCTCTCCGGACCTATTCCAACACCCATTGCAGGGTATTCGGGATGGATACTAGTGTGCTAGCACCAACACCTTCTCCCTGGTTCAGTATTGATAGACTTGGAGAAAACTCGCTCTTCCTTGGACCAAACTATCCAATGATGGTGAAAGGTGATCCAGCTGCTGTTGACACAACATTACTACCATTTATGAGAAGCAATTGTATTTATACCTCGGACATTGCAATGGTTCCCTACCCTCGTCCTGATATATGCCGCTTCAGCCTGGATGATTAGTCCTGCGTTGCTCTCGATATTGACAATAGCTGGCCCTTCCCAGAGCACCTACGGTTCAAAGCAAGCGTTTCCAAAGCGGAGAATTGGTTGAGTTGAAGTTCATTTCATTGCTTGTTATTTGTTGTGTGATGAAAACTTGATTTACTAGAATGTTTTGTTGAAATAATCTATAATCCAACATGTATCCTCGTTGTCGTTGTGTGTTGATGACTTGTTGTATGTAATGAATGGTACATTTGCAAATGCATGTCATAGACTTAATTTATGAATGGTTTTCGAGTCACTTCTTGGAGTGTGAGTACCGTGGTAGTATAGACAGCATTCGGTTAGTATATGAAGTTGCCACATCACATAGAGCCAACCTAATATTGGAGTATGTTAGCCCTCTGTTGGGGAACGTAGTAATTTCAAAAAAATTCCTACGCACACGCAAGATCATGGTGATGATATAGCAACGAGGAGAGTGTTGTCTACGTACCCTCGTGAGACCAAGCGGAAGCTTTGACGAACGTAGAGGAAGTAGTCGACGTCCTCCCGTCCGACCGATCCAAGCACCGTTATTCGGCACCTCCGAAGTTCTTGACACGCCAGACAGCTCGATGACGCACCCTCAATCTCCAATCCAAAGAGAGGCTCCGAGGGGAGTTCCGTCAAGATGACGGGCGTGGTGACGATCTTGATGTTCTCTGTCGCGGGCTTCGCTAAGCACCGCTACAATATGATCGAGTGTAATATCGTGGAGGGGGCACCGCACACGGCTAAGGAACCATCAATGATCAACTTGTGTGTTCTAGGGTGCCCTCACCTACCCCGTATATAAAGGAGGGAGGGAGGAGGTGGCGGCCCAAGGGGGCGCGCGCCATAGGGAGGGGGGAAACCTACTCCAAGTAGGTTTCCCTCTTTTCCTTCTCTTATTTGGAGGGGGAAGGAAGGAGTACTAGTATTAGGAAGTAGTACTAGTAGTAGGAAGGAAGAAAGGGGAAGGAGAAAGGAAAGGGGGTGAGGAGTCCTGGACTAGGGGTGTCCGGACAGCCGACTATCAATGTCCGCGGACTCCTGCACTACGAAGATAGAAGATTGAAGACTCCGGCTCGTGTCCGGAAGGTACTTTCCTTGGCGTGGAAGGCAAGCTTGGCAATACGGATATGTAGATCTCCTACCATTGTAACCGACTACTGTAAACCCTAGCCTCTCGGTGTCTATATAAACCGAGGGCCTTAGTCCGTAGGACAACATTACATCTCAACAATCATACCGTAGGCTAGCTTCTAGGGTTTAGCCTCCTTGATCACGTGGTAGATCTACTCTTGTACTACCCATATCATCAATATTAATCAAGCAGGGCGTAGGGTTTTACCTCCGCCGAGAGGGCCCAACCTGGGTAAAAACATTGTGTCCTCGCCTCTTGTTACCATCCGCCTAGACGCACGCTTCGGGACCCCCTACCGAGATCCGCCGGTTTTGACACCGACATTGGTGCTTTCTTTGAGAGTTCCTCGTGTCGCCGCCGATAGAGCGGATGCCTTTACCCGCCTTCAAAGAAGGTGTTTCACCGAGGGGCCTTGGCCGCCGGTCAAACAATCCAGCTTGGTGGCTTTCTTATGACCGCTTTGTCCGCCGCCGCTCGCAATGACTTCAAGTCGTCCGGCGATCTTCACGCCAGCCCTAAAGCTGCCGAAACAGCTTAGATCCAATCGAGCTCTCGCCCGTTAACGAGCTCTTGGATCGTGATCGCCGCTCCGGGAGTCGCGAACGACTACAATCGATCGGGCTTAAAACCGATCCGAGAGAGATTAACTCTCCCGGTGCTACCCACCACGTCAAGTGGTAGAAGAACAACTCGCAATTCTTTGACATTGTTGAAAACAATCTATGTCCGGATTCTAACCCTCCATGCCGGATTCCCGGAGGAACGGACTCGATCGAGCATTGAACCTAAAATCATGCGTCGCTCGGACTCACCGGGCTGTTTCCAAAGAAATCAAGCTTCAATTCGAAGTCCTCGCCTTTGAGCCCAAAGATGGGCAGGGATCCGGATTTTATTCCACCCACCCGCCCAAACATATGCGATCTATCTCTAATTCGCAAGAGCCTTCGAAATAGTACATCATTATCGGGCGATTCCTCCGGTTATGGACAGGATAAAGGACTGCCGAGAGGAAAACGCAATCTCAATCTTCTCGCAATAACTCCACGGACAAGGGAATCTCGAACGCCATTGATCGTCGCAAGATTACGCTGCTTTACCGATCTGGCGCCCATAGTACGAAAGTATCATGATGGAAAGTTTCGGAAAACTGAAAATCAATTTTGGGATAATCCGCCCCAAACCCAAATCCATGTAAAAGGGCGCCTCACAATCAGGCCCAGATGCAAAACTAAAAAGCAAAAACCCAGAAGGGAAACGGAACCGTCATCGAGGGATGGCTCAATGGACCTCAGAACTTCATAATACAGGGGAGCTGTCCCAACACATAGCCTTCGAGCATGTTGGATACTACGCAGTGGCCAAAGTGGCGAAGAGCTTCTAGCTCCGAAACCACTTCAACAATACCAAAGACGGTATCAACAGGTCTTGAGACTTTCGTGATCAAACAATATGCAAAACGAACAATCCGCTAACTCGCCAAGTTTACCAAGTAGCAACAAAGAAATCCATGGAGCGACACAGCTATCACCTTGGCACATACGACGAGCCCACATCTCGAACCACAGAGCCCCACCAAGACTGGTACTTAGTCCCATAGTGGACGACTTTTCGACCGACAAAAGTCCTCATGGACGGCGGCAATGACTAAACCTCATTTACGAGGAAACCTCATGGAAAATGGAAATCGATTGAGCCGATTGGCGAAAGCAAAGACAACCTTCAGAGGAATAAACCCTAGCCGAAGCGCCAGCACCGAAAAATCACACACGATGTGGTGTTCGCCTCCGGACAATTACAGATCCAAGAAGTCACGCCCTGTGGCCCTGCTCAGCAGCTGCTATCACGCCATATTAGGACGAGAGGCATTCACAATTTTTCAAGCAATACCTCATTACGGGTACATGAAGCTCAAAATGCCCGGCCTGGGAATAATCACTCTCATCGATGATCCGGACATAGCACTCCGCGTCGAAAACAAGACAGCCGCACTAGCCCTCGGCACTATCCGAAGCCTTAGCGGCAGAGGAACTCATCACACAAGCGCTCTCACGGTAAAAGGGACGATGTGATACTTGATAAAGATCCAAGTCCACCTCCTTCAAACCAGCAGATGAGATAATTAAATTTCAGGTCCACCCAATGGACCCAACAAAGACGGCCTCCATCGGGCACAGTTGAACCCTCGGTTGACGCCAAGATCGCGAATTCCTTCGGGAAAATTGGGACATCTTCGCCGGCACCCTTCTGACATGCCCGAATCCTCGCAGTTGGCGGAACATAGCCTAAACATCCTAAAGGATTTAAGCCTACCAAACAGGCTCTTCGACGATTTTTCGAGCCCAAAAGACGAGCAATGGGAGAAGAGCTAGCTGTTATTGGAAGCCGGATTCATTAGAGATATCAAACATCCGGACCGGCTAGCAAATTTGGTGATGGTACCAAAGAAGGATAAATCCTGGCGCCTCGGTCGACTTCAAAGACCTCAATAAGGCTTGCCCAAAGGATCCTTCCTCCCCCCGCATCGATCAAATTATCGATGCCATGGCGAGACACGACTCACAGTGCTTCCCGGACGCATACTACGCTATCATCAAATCAAGATGGCGGAAGCAGATCGCGCAACGGCATTCATTACTCCATACGGACCATTCTCGCTTCAACACGATGCCCTTCGACTTAAAAACGCCGGCAAACATATCAGCGCATGATTCAAACATGTCCGCTACCCAGATAGGCAAAACAATGAGGCATACGAGACGACGAGTCGTCAAAACAAAACACGCCGAAACTTTAGTAGACGATTTGAGGCTCACATTCGACAACCTTAGAGCATATGACATCAAGTCAATCCGAAAATGTGTTTTGGTGTGCGGCCGGAAAGTCTGCTTGGGCTTCATCAGATCCGTAGAGGAATTGAAGCAAATCCGCCAAAATCCGGCTCGGCTCACAGCTTGGATATTCCAAAAGACCTCAAGCAAATACAAAAGTTAACAGATGCGTGGCAGCTCTAAGCCGCTTTATCTCCCGTTTAGGAGAGAAGGCGTTGCTCTTTATCGCCTCCTAAGGCGCATCAACACTTCGAGTGGACGGATGCCGCCACCGCCGGACTCAAGAAATAAAGGCCATATTGGCAACAAATTCGGTCTTGGCTGCTCCCACTCGGCGAACCAATGTTGTTATACATCGCCGCAACACATCAAGTTGTAAGCGCTGTCCTCGTCGTCGAACGAGCAAATGTATGGGCATAAATTCCCTCTTCAAAACCAGTGTATTACGATCCATCGTGTTAACCCCTGCAAATCCTGCTACTCCGCACTATCAAAAGATAGCATATGCGGTGTTCATGGCGCCTCGGAAGCTCGTGCACTACTTTCAAGAGTGTTCGATAACAATGGCCTCTGAAGTACCACTCAATGACATTATAAATAACCGCGACGCAACGGCAGGATTGCAAATGGGCCATTGAGCTCTTGCCATTCGACATAACTTACAAACCTCGACGAGCCATAAAGTCACAAGTTTTGGCTGACTTCAATGCGCCGAATGGATCAAGTCAACTACCTAAAGAGTACGGCGATACTCCAATTGACTATGCACTTCGACGGCTCCAAAATGTTGGCCGGATGGGGTCAAGGCGTCTTGATCGACGCCCCCACCGGAGATACATCCAAGATGTACTTCAAATAATGTACACGGACTCCAACAATGCAGCCGAATACGAGGCCCTGTTACATGGTCTCCGGATGGCGCTCCATGGGCATTCAACGCCTAGAGGTGCGAGATTCAAACCTTGCAATATCCCAAATAAATGGAGACTTTGATGCCAAGGATCCAAAAATGGCAGCATATCGTAATGCTGTCCTGAAAATGTCAGCTCGGTTTGAAGGACTCGAATTCCATCACATAGCCCGAGATAATAACCAAGCGGCCGACGTCCTGGCACGCATCGGTGCGAAACGTGATACTATCCCTCCAAATATCTTCCTGGAACGGCTCTTCAAGCCATCCGTACTATGGGAAGAGGAGTCCGGTAGCGACAAACCGGAGAAAGCCGCACCAACTGGTGATTCAGCAGACGACATAACACCATCCGCCCACGATATAATGGCAGTAATCGCCGCGTGGATAGAACCTTTCCTAGCCTACTTACTTAGGCAGGAACTTCCCGAAGACCAAAATGAGGCCCGCTGCATAGTCCGGCGATCGAAGGCCTACAAGGTCCATGAGGGAGAACTTTATAAGAAAAGTACTACCGAGTCCTTCAAAGGTGTATCTCCGAAGAAGGGCTAAACCTCTGGCTGAAATTCATGCCGACTAGGTGGACACCACGCAGCAGCCCGGCCCCGTAGGAAAGGCATTCCGTATAGGATTTTATTGGACGGCTCGGGCAGATGCAGGACTTGGTCCAGCGATGCGTTGGTTGCCAGCTCTTCGCTAATCGAGCCATATGCCACCCACCGCC